>LDPL01000172.1:2562356-2883655 GCA_001305505.1 Neonectria ditissima
GGGGGGGGATGCGAGCATACCATGCGACACCATTCCTCTTCGCCGTGAGGGGGTTCCCATGGGCCAACCAGCCATGGAGGAGCTAATCCGCGAAAGGGATCGAGGCCCAATCTCTGGATGGCTGCCAGTTTGACTTGTCAGTCAGCCGCCACAGACCTTCCAAGTTCCAAGTTCCCACGCCAGTCTCTTCGACCGCCGCCTGGTTCCCCCCCCTTGCGTATTTTAAGGTTGGACGAATCGTGGCCAAACAAACGTCAAAGGTGCCCTCCGATGGCTTCGTGGATGTGTCAAGTCCGAGAGCCTCTTTCGACACGGGAACCTCTCATCATCCTTGCCGTTCATTTGCCACGCTGGCTGGCCCCTCCCAATTAATTCTCTGTTGTCTCGTTGTTTCAACTTTCTTCTTTTTTCAGCTGCTCCTCGTACGAAGACACACGCCCACTCATTTCCATCCAAGCTCCGATCCGGTCGGGGAGGCAAAAAAACAACAAAAGACACCAGCCGGCCCGGTGGCCACAGACTAACACGCAAGGCCAGGGATACGAGAAGGGACAGAAAAAAAGATTGTGATGGCGGTGGGTGGGTTGCTTCGCAGCTGGGGAACGCATGTGGTGTCACTGGTGCCGTCTGACTCCCCCCGTCCCTGCAGACAAGAAGCACCCATTCCAGCCTGCACCAACCCCGAGTTGCGAACATCTCTGTCCAGGATGGGACATGCTCCGACGAATGGCGCCCTCCCGTTGGCCAATCCTGTCGATGACGGCTGGGGGCAAGCCTCCCGTCCCGGTCATTGTCACGAGCATTCGGGAGTTGAATCAACTATCCCTTTGAGTGTCGTAAGGCAACACCTACGTACCGCGCCCCATATGACCCCCACTAAGGCCGAGATACGTAGAGTGACTTTGAGCACTGGCGAAATCAATCCCGCCTAATTCATCATATAATTCATTCTATGCACTCTTATGGATTCCTAATAGCCCTCTAGCTAAGCAGTTAATATATATAATAATAATAGCTTTATTTATATTAATAATAGCTACTATAAGCAGCTAGCTAATAATACCTACTAGCTAATATATAATCTAGTCTAGGATTATAGTTATAACTTTAAGCTAATAAACCTTTTAAGCTAAGTCTTTAAGATAATAGCTCTACCCTTAGAGCTACTATTACTTTTCTAGTAATTCCTATCTATTTCCTTAGTAGAAAGCTAAATCTATTATACTAATAGTTAGGTTAATTACTAGCTTAAGTAATATAAAGCTAATAGCTATTATTACATGCTAAAGTGTTATTGATGCTATAGCACCAGAAGCAGAGCTACAAGGTACTATGGTCTTAGAGCAGAAGTAGCAGAGCTACTGTAGTCTTAGAGTGACTATGCTGATCAGGTGTTACTAGCGTGTATTACCTTACTCTGGATAACTGGAGCAGAAAGGGATAAAAGGAGCTTAGATAACTAGGAAGAATAGGGAGGTTAGAGATTAATATACATTATAGTACTATTATACCTTTACTATAGTAACCTTATAGTGATCTAGTAGTCTATCTTACCTCTTTACTCCCTACTATAAATACTATCCTTAATAAGTTAATCTCTCTAAACCTATAGGTATAGTAGACTATTAAGGAAGATAACTACTATTAATAACCCTCCTAGTATACTACCTACCTCTTTAGGTTTATACCTAATAAGTAGTAGAGACCCTATGATTTTATAGACCTAAGATAGGTAACCTAAGAGTTAGATATTACTATTAAACCCTCTATTTAACTATAATCCTAATCCTCCCTCTGAATATAATAATATTCTTATGGAAGAGGTAGAGCTGAACCTTTGTATTAAGACCCTATAGACCTTATAGTGAATTAGCTGTAAGAGATACTAGCTTAAGCTAACTATTACTAGAATTACCCCTAACTTTAACCCTAATAGTAAGCTATAACCTGTAAAGTAAACTTACTATAAATATAATATGAATATACAGTAGACCCCTAACTATAATATTAGTAAGCTTATCTTAAAGACCCCCTATTATAGTATAAAGTCTTAGACTAAATTGAGGATCTATCTTACTAATCTTAATAGCTGATTCCTTTTGTATCCCTTGAGCTTCTATATAGACCTACTAAAGGTCCTACTTACTAGTAGCTGTCTTAAAGGATTAGTTAAGCTACATTAGACTAGCTTCCTTAATAATGATCGATGAGGTTAAATTAATAAGATTATATAGAATGATTACCTTACTTGGGTTAAAGGGACTATTAATAATAACTCTACCTAATGCCTTAAAACGACTGTAAAGCTAGTATACTGCTATATGAAGCTAGGCTAGACTATTAGGAACTTCCTTAACTACTATAAAGCTCTAGAAGCTGAGCTTCTAGACTGGTTACCTGATTCCTATTGAGTCTACTTAGTGATTTATCGACTTACACTTGTACTATGAACCTAGGTAGTTAGCTATAAGATCCCTTTAACTTAGTAGAAGTTTATTAGCTTAGTTACCTAAGTAGAGACTATCCTTAGAAGACCTAACCCTAGTAATAGTAATATATACTTATTACCTACTTTAAGTACTACCCTAAATACTAACCCTACTAATACCCTAGTAGCTATATAGGTACCTTACTAGCCCTATAGAGATATTATTATATACTATAAGTATAGAGAAGAAGGATATATTTCAATAAAGTACTTTAAGCCTAATTATAAGATATATAAGAGTAACTATTATACTATAAACTAGTATCTAGCTAGCTATAACCCTACTATACCTATGATAGCTCCTAATAACATCTGATTTATAAGCCTTAGAACCTAATAGGGGTCTGACTAGACCCTATCCCTACTAATGCATTAGACTATTAGAACCTAAATATATATAGGGAGCTGGTGGAAAAGACTAGAGGGAAATACCTTAGTAGATATAGGGGCTAAAGTGAACTTCCTTTACCCTTACTGCTTAACTGCTACTGAATAGAAGCTTATTGAACCTAGTAAGATCTAGATCAAAGGAATTAACTAAGAAGTCCTTAAGAACTAAGGAACCCTCTAATAACTTATAATAGTCTATAATAGTATAGGGAAGATAAGGATATATAAAGTCTACTTCTATATTACTATGATCTACTAGTATAGAGTAATCTTTAGAGACCCTTGGTTTTATAAGGTAGAACCCTAAGTCCTTAAGTAGAAAACGAAGACTTAGAGGTATAGTATACTATAAAGTGATATTAAGGTTATTATAAAGAAGAAGGGAATATATAAGGCTACTAAAGAATGTATTACTGCCCTTATGATTACTAGTAATCTATTAGATATACTTACCCCTATAATACTAAAAGGAACCCCTGAAGAGTTATAGTAACCTAGTAATAAGAAGCTAGTAACTAACTACCTTAAACTCTACCTAGAATTCAGAGATATCTTTAAGATAGAGAAAGTAGATCCTCTAATACTTAAAGGATAAATATATACTATTAATACAGAGGAAGGTAAAATACTACTATAGGGACCTATCTATAGTCTTACTATAAAGGAGCTAGAAGTCCTCTAGGTTTACCTTGCTAATATATTAGTAAAAGGCTGGATTAGATGGTCTATTAGCCTAGCTAGGGCCCTAATCCTATTTGTCCCTAAGAAAGGAGGTAAGCTATACCTTTATATTAACTATTATAGTCTTAATAAGATTACTAGGAAGGATAAGGCTCCTTTACCTCTGATCTATAAGATCCTAGATTAACTTAGTAAGGTATAGATCTTTATAAAGCTAGACTTAAAGGATATATACTACTAGCTATATATCTGTAAGGGAGATAAATGGAAGATAGCTTTCTACTGCTACTATAGTTACTTTGAATACTTAGTTATACCCTTTAGACTAGTTAATACCCTAGTAATATTCTAAGAATATATTAATAATATCCTTATAGAACTAATAGATATTATCTATATTATCTATCTAGATAATATCCTAATATATAGTAGTAATCCTAGTAAGTACTTATAGTATATCTATAATATCCTTACCTAGCTATAAGCTACTAGCCTATATACTAATCCTAAGAAATACGAATTTAACCTCTAATATATAAGCTTCCTAGGGTTTATAGTAAGTACTAAAGGAATCTATATAGAACTAGAATATATTAAGTATATTATAAAGTAGCTACTATCTTACTGTATAAAGGATATTTAGATTTTCCTAGGATTTATGGGATTTTACTGATACTTTATTAAGAATTATAGTAAAATTATAGCCCCTCTTATAGACCTACTATATAGTAATAATAAAAGAACCTTCTAGCTGGATTGCTATAAGTCTAATGTGTTTAAGCAGTTAAAACAGGCGTTCTTAGAGGAGCCTATCCTTACCTACTTTAACTCTAGTGTACCTTTAAGGATTAAGATAGATACATTAGGATACACTATTAGCATAGTCCTATTGTAGCTATAGTGAGGCTACTAGTACCCTATTGCATATATGTCATATAAGCTAACAGGAGTAGAATTATAATATTTAACTCCTAATTCTAAGCTTCTAGCTATCGAGGAGGCCTTTTGCACTTAGAGGTACTATTTAGCCTATATAGATACCTAGATTAAGGTTCTAATAGACTATTTAAATCATTAATACCTCGTAATAAAGCTGAAGCTATTATCTAAGTAGGTTACTACACTTAATAACCTTTACCCCTTTAACTTTAAGATCATCTATTAGCCTAGAGTAAAGAACCTAGTAGATAGTCTATTAAGGTAGCCTAACTACTTTGATAAGGAAGTAGTAGATAGGGCTTAGATAGTTACTTTACTGCTATTTCTTAGTAGATTTAAAGCTAAAAGGTAGGAGAGTAGTAGTAAGGTAGCTCCTGAAGTGGGCCCTAACTATGAAATACTAGATATAAGTTTTGCTTTTAATACTAGAGAGTAGTATAGTAGTAGTATAGTAGCTCTTAAAGTAGGCCCTAACTATAGATTACTAGTTACTTAGGTGGATAATCCTCTTAGAGGAGGTAAATCTACCTATGGTTTTATATTAGTGTATATAGTAGTAATCTTATAGAGCCCTAGAGGTAGTCTTATGGTAAGGTTAGTAGACCTTTACCTTGAGAGAGCTAATAAGCTAGGAATAGAGATTTCCTTGGCTATAGCTATATAAAATACTTAAGAAGTAGATTTCTTTTGTTAGGAGAAGTTATAGATAATTTACTGTAAGACTATAGTAAAGAAGCCTATGAAGAAGTAAGGGGCTAAATAGTCTATTAGTGAGAATAGCTTACTTTATTATAGCTAAAGGATCTATATTCCCCCTAGTATGTATATAGAATTATTAATACTAATATATAATGATCCTACTGTAGGATACTAGGGAGTTAGTAAGAGTCTTAGAAGGCTATAGGTATAGTACTACTAGCTCTTAATGAAGAAAGATGTGAAAGATTATATTTAAATCTGTATAACTTGCTAGTAGACTAAGCCCTGGCTATATTGACCTTATAGCTATCTCGCTTTGCTCCTAGTGCTAATTCGACTGTAGGAAGAAATCTTAATAGACTTTATTACTAACTTACTCTCTGTTATATGGGAAAAAGGCTGTATTTCTAATAGTATCTTAGTTATTATTGACTGATTTATGAAATACTCTCTGTTTATACTAACTTTAAAGTGACTTACTACTAAAGGACTAGTAACCTTGTTCCTTAAGAGAGTCTTCTAAGACTATAGATTGCCTAAAGGGATTATTACTAATTGTAGCTCCCTCTTTATATCTAAGTACTAGAGAACCTTCTGTAACCTACTTATGACTAAGTGGCTACTTAGTACTATGTTCTACCTGTAAATAGATAGTTAGATAGAGAGGCTTAATTAAACCCTTAAGTATTATATATAGTATTTTTACAATTAGGAGTAGACTGATTGGATTAATATGCTCCTGTTAGCCTAGTATACCTATAATATGAGTAAGTACTTATCTATTAGTAAGAGCCTAGTGGAATACCTATGAGGATTTACCCCTTAAGGACTAGATTATACAGAGGAACCCTTGCTAATAGTTAGTACTTTAGCTAAGTTATAAAGTATCCTACTTTACTAGTATTATAAAGTAATATAGAAGCTACTTAGTAATATTTATGAATATTAGGCTACCTAGTATAACTATAAGAGAGAGCTAATGTTATTTAATGTAGGAGACTTAGTCCTACTATCTATAAAGAATATTAAGATCTAGTAACCTAGTAAGAAGTTAGTAGATAAGTATATAGGACCCTACTAGATAACTAGATGTATTAGAGACTATTATCTTACCTATGAGCTTAAGCTTCTACTGTAATTATAGATATATAATATCTTTTATATCTTAAACCTAGAGAAATGGAAGGGTAATGAACTAGAAGTAATATAGTAGTAAGATGATCCCTTTATTACTAATAATATCTATATTATTAAATGTATTATTATGTATAAAGGATCTAAGAGTAACTAGTAATATCTTATTAAATAGGAAGGCTATAATAATATAGAGAGTTTATAGGTTAGCTATAAAGACTTTATAGATAAGAACTTTATTGTAGAATATAAGTAGTAAATTTATAGTAAGGTAGTAAGGTAATAGGTCTAATATATAAATTAGGTTAATTCTAAAAAATATCTAAAGGGTAAGGAGGGGGTATATTAGCTACCCTTAGTTATACTAGACTAGGTTAAGAACTCTAAAAAATAATTAGTAAACTTATTATATACTACTAGTAGCCCCCTAGTAATACTCCCTATTACTCCTCCTTATTATTATTAATAGCTAGGTTAAGATCCTAAGGGACTAAGTTAAGCCCTATGTAAAGTAGCAGTAAGGCTATACTAGAGATACTATAGCCTAGGTTCTCTGTAATATTATAGAGGGTATTAGTAATATCTAGCTGTACCTATAGCTAGGTTAGCTCTAGGAGCTATATATATACTACTATCTTACTAGTAGTATAGGTAGTAGTAGTAGTAGTATTAGTAGTAGTAGTATAAGCCTAGGTGTTCTTGTTACTGAACTTGAGCTAGTAAAGTAGGTATAAGGTAGGGATATATATAGCCTAAATAGCCTAAACCCTAGTAAGTTAGTAGTAAAAGTATAAGAGTACTAATAAATAACTTATAGTAAGGTCTTAGTACTTAGCCTTAGTCTCTAGGAGACTCTTACTAGTAAGTACTATAAAGAGTTAGGCTAAAACTAGCTGATTAGTATAAATAAGTTAAGTTATAGTAAGTTAGTTATACTATAGGTATAAGTAAGTAAAAGGTAAAGTAACTTACTAGCTTATATAGCTTCCTATTCTTTATATAATAGGTATACTTAGAGGAGGTAGCTATACCTAGAAGTTAGTAGATAGACTACTAGTAAAGTTATAGTAAACTTACAGCTAGAGATAGGAGTATAGGAGGTTAAGGCCTCTATGATAGTATTACTACTCTTAGTTTGGATAGTCTTCCTTGGGTACTAGTAGGTAGTGGTATTAAGATAATAGTAGTAGTAGCTAAGTCGTATGAAGTTAGTAGTAAACTAGGAAAGCTACTAGAGGTATAGGAGACTTATGGAGATATTGTGAAAGATTAAGAGAGAGAGAGAGAGAGAGAGAGAGAAACTATAGTTTGTTAGTAGTAATCTTGCGGCAAAGTTGGCCTTAGAGCTAGGCTGGAAAGTTACCTATGAAGATAGTGATAGTAATAATAAAGGAAGGAAAAGCAGGGAAATCAGGGACTAGTAAGGTCTTTAAATACCCTATAAACCTATAGCTAGTTAGCTATAACTAACAGTAATAAACACAGCTTAAACAATAATCCTATTTACAGCTGCTGTATTATGATTATTCTGACCTAATTTAGCAATAGAAATATAATATAGCTATTTATAACCTAATAGATAACCTAATCCGGTGAGTAGAAAAACAATGCTGCTATTTACGACTAAATGTATACCTTACTTCCAGCTTAGTCAGAGTAACCTTACTACCTCTTTTAGTAATAGCTAGAGACTAGGAATAATACTCTAATTATTAATATTATTACTAAGATCCCTATAACTACTTATGGCTAAGTTAGCTCTACCTTGCCGCTGAATTAAGTGAAGCTGCTAGATTAAGAATAAATACTATATTAATTAACATTATTACTAAATTCCTCTGTAATTACTTATGATTAAGTGATTTTAGCTTGGCGGCCTAGTTGGGCTTAGCTAATAAACTTAGACTAAATGTACCATAGGACTATATTATACCTAGCATTACTATAACTAATTACAGCTAGGTTAGTACTATTTCGCTGCCTAATCAGGTGACTACAATAGGCCAAGGAATAATACAATAGTTATATATTAGTTATTAGTAATTCACTGATAACTATATTTACAGCTACCTTACTAGAAGATCAAAGGCCTAGGGATAGGCCTTTGTAAGTAGGGAGGCCCTATTATACGCTAAAGTGTTATTGATGCTATAGTGCTAGAAGTGGAGCCATAAGGTGCTACGGTCTTAGAGTGGAAGTGGCAGAGCTACTGTGGTCTTAGAGCGACTATGCTGATTAGGTGTTACTAGTGTATATTACCCCGCTCTGGACGACTAGAGTGGAAAGGGATAAAAGGAGCTTAGATGACTAGGAAGAATAGGGAGGTTAGAGATCAATATATGTTATAGTACTATTATACCTTTGCTGTAGTAACCTTATAGTGATCTAGTAGTCTATCTTACCTCTTTACTCCCTACTGTAAATACTATCCTTGATATTACCTTTATAAAAACCTAATACTAAATTATAGCTCTTTATAACCTTTTAAACAGTAGAGGTAAGTTGCTTATACTATAAGCCCTAGCTAGTACTATACTAACTAACTATATACTACTTATTAGTAACTTTAACCTTTACTACCTACTTTAGGATTACTATAGCTAGTTAGACTAAGGTAGTAACTACTTTATTAAGGAAGTATAATACCTCTAAGTTAGCCTTCTTATACCCTAAGGTATAGTTACTAGATTAGCCTAAAACTACTATAATAGTACCCTTAATTTAGCCTAGGCTACTAAGGCTATTAATATAATATATAAAGGAACTAACTATAACCTAGAAGGATCTAATTACTTCCTGTAGTATATCTATATTATAGCTATCCTAGAAGAACTAGTACTTAAACTAGACCCTAGATATAACTAGAAGAAGACTAACCTATAGAAAGCCCTTAATAAAGTAATAGTCTATCTTTAATAGACCTAAGGTATAATAACTTCTATAGAAGCTCTTAATAAGGCTATTAACTAGCTTATAGAGTAACTTAAAGTAATTACCTAATTTATAACCCTAAAGTAGAAGAAACCTAGACCCTACTATAACCTATAGTAGAATAGTAAAATAACTAAAGTAACTAATAAGCTTAAATAAGCCTATTATAGAGTATAATATACTAGCTAACTTTTAGACTAATATACCTTATCTAAAGTATAAGTATAGTAGGATTAGTATATAAAAAATATATAATACTCTTACTAGAGAGAACTCCTTACTAACCTCCTAAGATATAATATATTAAAATTCTAGAAGATAGAAAGATAGGCTAGGCTATATAGTAGTACTACTATAACCCTACTATAGCTCTTACCTCTTACCTGATAAGACTACCTAGAGCTAGTAATACTCTATACGGATAAAACTAAGATCCTTACTAGGAAATTCTTCCCTAAGCCTTAGGCTAATAACTCTAACCTTCTCCCCCTACTTCTACCTAGATTACCTGAACTTAAGTTAGGCCTAATATACCCTAGAATTACTCCTAGTGAGATTAGTAAAGCCCTTAGTAAGATTAGGTTATAGAAGGCCCTAGGTAAAGATAGAATTCCTACTAGCTTCCTTAAAGTATATAGTAAGCTATTTATACTAATACTTACTGAAATAGTAAATATAAGTATTATAATTAGTTACTTTTTAACCTACTTTTATACTATAATTACTATAGTTATTCTAAAAGCTAATAAGACCCTAGTATAATAGTAAACTATATTAGGCTAATAACTAATTTCCCTTCTTAATATTATTAGTAAAACTATTAAAATAGTTATTAGCTAATATATTATAACTATAGTAGAAGTAAAGGGACTATTACCCTTAGGGTAAATAGGTAATAGGCTAAGGAAATCTACTAAACTTATACTAGTAGTAGTTATAGAAGTAGTATATATAGCCTAGAGCTAATATAGCTTTACCTCTCTCCTCTAATTCGACTTTATAGGGGCCTTTAATATAGTAGACTACAGATAACTTATTATAATCTTATAATAGATAGGCTTCTCTAGATAGCTCCTATTATAGCTTAGTAGCTATCTTATAGTATGAATAGTATACCTCTAATTTAATAGCTAAATCTCTAACCCTATTAAAGTCTAAGTAGGTATCCCTTAAGGATTCCCCCTATTATCTATACTATTTATTCTCTTTGTTTCTAGCTTTTATAAAGCCCTAAAAAGAGCCCTTAGGATATTAGTTATTAGATTTATAGATAATACTAATATACTTACCTTTAGATATAATATAGAAGAGACCTAAGCTTAACTTAAGACTACCTAGGAAATCTATAATAGTTAGGCTAGAACTAATAGAATAATATAGGAACTAGATAAGGTAGTACTTATATACTTTACTTAAAAGTATATACTAGACTAGACTTAGATCTAACTTAAGGACCTAATAATTATACCTAAAGAGTTATATAGATTCCTTAGATTCTTCTTATACTAAAAACTACTATAGGAACTATATATTAATTACCTAAAAGGGAAGTTAGAATATTAATATTAGGCCCTTACTATAATTATAGTAAGTATATAGAAGGTTAGCCTTAAAGCTACTAGATTACTCTATATATAAGTTATATAATTAACTATAGGTTATAGTACTAAAGCTTACTATACTCTAATATCCCCTAGGGGAAAGCCTTATAGGATTATATATATACTTATAATAGAATAGACCTAGGCCCTATATATTATCTTAGGGGCCTATAAAGCTACCCTAGTATACCTACTTAAAACTAAGCTTACTATCCCTCCCCTTAATATCTACCTTAATAAATTAGCTATCTAATTCTATAGTTATACTAAAAGGTAGAATACTATACTACTTATTAGGAATACCTCTGTAGTAGCTATAAGGTGGATTTACTATAAATAGTGTTAAGGGCTATAGTAGTAACTATAGTAGGAAGTTAAGGACTAGCTCTAAAGCTAGCTCCCTTAAAGTTAAAGCTAAGGAGTAAGCCTTTAGACTATTTAAGCTTATACCTTATCTAAATAGACTATAAGGTAGACCTAACTCTAGGATAAGGTAAGAGAGTACTAGGGTTTAAACTATCTTAAACTAGTAGAAGTCTACCTTCTAGTTAATAAGAAGAAAGTACTATACCTATATTAAGGCTTAGATAAGTACTAAAGTTTAATACTTATATAGCTTAGAATAGGAAAAATTAGGCTAAGGAGCTTCCTCTTCTTAAGATATATACCTAATATACCCTTACTATAATACCTATATAGGACTAGTAAAGAGATACCTAAGTATATTATTATCTTCTACCTAAGATTTATTAAGTAATATAGCTACCTTATAAACCTACTATAGGACTAATATAAGCTTAGGATTTAACTTTTAACCTATAAAATAGCTTAACTACTTACCTATTAGTTCCTTAACTTATACCTTATTCTATATTATAAGCTTACCCTATAGATATATAGTAACTATAATTATAATATAGAAGTAGAGTATAAGCTTATAGTATAACTAATATAAAACCTTAGCTACTAAGTAGGAGTAATTTACCCTTATACTAAGTGCTTTTAATCCCTCTCTTAGAGAGACTAAATATACCTAGAATATACCCTATAGATATAAAGACATATAACTAGTATATAGCTGACATAAACCTACCTTAGCCTAGACCTAAAGGCTTAATAGGGGTTTTTCCTTTTTATTCTTCTTCCTTTTTCTTTCTATTCTTCTTCTTTTTCTTCTTTATTTAGTAGGAAGAGGGATAATTCTAGTCTTAGTAAAAGGACTATTTACTTATATACTATAATAGTATAAGGGGCCTAACCTAGGCCTACTATAGAGGTAATATAGGTTTTCTTCTATTTTGGTTTTTCCTATATCTATATAGACTAGAAGTACTATCTACCTACTAGGTCTATAGTATATAAATAAATAAATAATAAATATATAATATATAAATATATAGTATTATAATTTAATTTAATAATAGATTATCTAAGAAGTATCTAAGGCCTATAAGTAAGAAGAAGTATTTCTATATATATATTAATATAGTATTAAAAGTAATTATATAAATATATATTTATTTACTAAAACTTTACTTTATCTTAACTTAGTTTAAGCTATTAACTCTTAATCTTCTTATTATTAGTACTTTTACTATAAATCTAATAGTCTTAAATATAAATATCTTATTCTATATTAACTTATAGCTATAAATATAACTTTAAAAGGTAAAAGTATACTATAGCTATTAAAAAAGTCTTTTATTTTTAGTCTAATTAAATAATATTAAGTATTATATTATAAGAGGAAAAGATATAAAGATATTATATAAGAATATTCTATAATATACTAAAGGATATACTAATATANCTATAAGAGGAAAAGACTAATAATAGACTAAATATAAGTATAGCTAATATAGTGTTTCTTTAGTAATAAGCCTATTAAGCTAATTTCTATCCTATTTATTACTACTATCTATAATAATAAGATAAATACTATAGATTATAGTAACTAGATATAAGTATATTAGGGCTTTAACTACTATATATATAGGGGCAGCTAGAAGGCTCTAGCTTAGGACTTTCTACTAGAAATAGCCCTTATTAATAGCTTTATCTTATAGTAAAGAGAGTAGCTATAGTAGAAGCTAGAGGTATTATAAGGCAGTTAGTAGTAATACCTTATTAATAACCTTATTATAATATATATATCTAATAGTCAGTTATAATAGAGGTTTCAGACTAGGGACAAATTTACAGCTATCTTATAGTACAATTAGGTCTAGAATAAGAATCCCTTAGCTTATTAAGCTTATAAAGGAATACAGCTTAGAGAGGGGCAGCTATAGCTATTACAGGCAGTCAGCAGCAATAGAGGCCAGCAATTGAAGAAGTCATAATACTACTATCAGTAGTATAATATAGCTCTATATAGAGCGGGAGATTGTTAGGACTTCTATTACTATATAAAATAGGTAGGGTTGAATGTACCTTTGATTTGCTTTACTCTAGTTAGCTAGACCCCCCTGCTCGTGACCCAGGTGTTGCCTTACGACACTCAAAGGGATTACCGTACTTGTTATTACTGATGAGTAAAAGCGCTTCCTTCGTGTGCCACACGCCAGACAGCCGAATTGCGCCAACGAATTAAGCAAGCAAGCTCAACATGGTCGTCATACGTATTCAATTCTTATACCAACCTG
The DNA here is from genome assembly GCA_001305505.1 of Neonectria ditissima. Lineage (NCBI taxonomy): Eukaryota > Fungi > Ascomycota > Sordariomycetes > Hypocreales > Nectriaceae > Neonectria > Neonectria ditissima. Next base: position 2,575,865 of record LDPL01000172.1, read on the forward strand.
GTCTAACTTGACAAAATTGACAAAACATCTGGCATGTGTCTCACCATTCCTTGACGGCATTTGGCCAAACCTTGACTCAGCTTTCAGCCTTCAGCCTTCAGCCGTCCCGCCGTCAAGTTCCCCCTCTTCACACGAAAGGCCTCTTTTCTCAACCCTCTTGTCTCTTCTGGACTTCGTTTCCGTATCCGCGTCGCCCCAGAAAACCCCAGCCCCCTGGCATTGCAAAACCCGGCTTGCATGGCGCCAGCGCAACGCCATGCCCGAAAGCCACCGCCGTCGCGGGCGCCCGCTCCGCTCGTGGTGGGGCTCCCTCGCCCGTGAAGCCGAGGCTCCGTTTGACATCTGAAATTGACGTGCCCTGCTCCGCTCCGAACAGTAATACTCTACAACTTGGATCTCGACCACAGGCCTCTCCGCTCCAGCCCCGGATCGCCATCGTAAATGTCTCGCTCCACACTGCGAGCGTTTATCTGTCGACCAAAGTTAGTCGAGATCGCCAAGGCCGGCCGAGTCCGGTGAGAAGCCTGGGGAGTATGGGGAGTCTGGGGGAGCATCTTACCAATCTGGGACCCAGCTCCGAGATGTTCTTGGCTCCCATCAGCCGCAGACAGCTCGCCGTCTCGCCCTCGAGGACTGTGAGCTTGCGCATTAGTAAACCGGCTTCCGCATTACGATTGTCCGGGTTCAAAACTTACTCTCCAGCACACGCTCGACGCCGGCTTGGCCTCCGGCACCGAGACCGTACAGCGCACCTCGTCCGATGCCCACGCCCGTGGCGCCGAGGCAGAGGGCCTTGACGATGTCCGTCCCTCGCCTGATACCACCGTCGACGAGAATCTCGAGCCTGCTCAACACCTCCGGGCAGTACTTGCGAACCTCGAGCAGGGTGTGAATGGCGGGCGGCGCCGTGTCGAGCGCGCGACCGCCGTGGTTGGACAGGATGACGGCCTTAACTTGGGGCGCGTATTTGGCAGCCAGGTAGACGTCTTCATGAGTCTGCAAACCCTTCAACACGATGGGTAGGTCGGTGTGCTCTGCCAACCACGGCAGCGTCGTCTTCCACGTCAGGTCGGCGGCAGTGCCAAAGAAGAGCTGCTGTCCAACACCGCCCTTGGCGGGCGTGGCTTCTCCGCTGGCGGGGCTCGTGTCGGAGAAGTCAAAGTTGGCCTTCTCGTCGAGCTCGCGCTTTCCTGGGACGGGAGCGTCGAGAGTCAGGACGATGAACTTGTAGTGGTCGCGCATGGCGTTGATGCGCTTGAGCATGGCCTCGCTCTTCTCGCGCTGGTTCTGGACGTACAGCTGCCAGCCAAAGACTCGGCCGGGAGCGGCGCCCTCTACAACCTGCTCGGGGGTCATGGAGGCGTTGTTGGAGACGATCTGCATGGCGCCGAAGCGAGCGCATGCCTTGGCGATGCCGTGCTCGCCATCGGGGTGGGCAAGACGGGCCATGGCAGCGGGGGCGACGAAGATGGGCAGGCCCAGCTTGTGGCCGAGGAAGCTGGTGGTGAGGTCGCAGGCGGTGCAGTCGACGAAGACGCGGGGCCGGAGGAGGATCTTCTGGTAGACGAGGTTGTTGAACGTCTTGGACCTCTGGTCGTCGCTGGCGGAGAAGTAGTAGGCCCAGGCCTTTCTGGAGATGCGCTTGGTGGCCTCGGCCTCAATCTCGTCGAGGTTCATGAGAGAGCCCAGCGGCGGCGGCGCGTCTGAGTCCTTGTTGGCATCTTTCGCGGCGGCGGCCTCAGAGGGCGCGAGTGAGTCCTCGTTGATGGTGCCGAGGAAGTCTTCGGGACTGAGGTTCTCCTCGAGAATGCCGGGCGGGTGGACGGGGTCGTATTCCTCGGTGGCATCCTTGCCGGCGAGCTTGAGGATGATCTTCTTGCCGCCAGGATGCTCGGGGAGGAAGTTCGTGACGTCGTAGACCTTGCCGTAGAGCACGACCCAGCAACTATCTGCAGTGTTGTGTTTTGCCACTGGAAAGTGAAGCCAGTGAGTGTTAGTAAGAGGTAAGGCAGTGGCCGGGGGGACGTGGTGTTTTGGCAATTGATGGTTGGAGGGCGTAGGGCTCAGTGCGGTCTGAGAATGGGCGACGTACCTTCGGCAGCGTCAAAGACCTTGGCCATGGCGCCCGTGTGCGTGTGCGTGTGTGTATGTGTGTGTGTGTATCCTCTCTCTCTCCCTCGCTCTCTATGTTGCGACGATTGTGATTCTTGAGATGGCAGCTGTTGTGGTTGTTGCGATGAGCGAGAATTGGATGCGGTGGAGGAAACTATGAGACTCGGCGGGCATTGACCCGTTGCATTGGGGGAGACGCCGAAGGGAAGCTGGCGGTCTTGAACTTTGGGGGCGGGATGGACGATGGACAGCGGATGGATGGATGGATGGCCGGGGCTAGTGGGTATTAGTGACAGGCCAGTGGGTTAGGCGAGCTGCGGCTCTCTCTCTCTGTGTATCTTGTTTCCTCTCGCTCGCGGTCTCTTATTATCAGGGTGGTTGATTTGATCGCCTCTCTGTTCGTTTCTCGGAATACCAACCCCGATGACGTGACAGGATGGACCGAAGATAAGAAAAAAAGAGACTGAAGGGGAAGAAAGACAAGAGGGAAAAAGAAAAAAAAAGAAACCAAGGCAAGACGGGAGAGAAGCTCTGCTACAGGCGACCCATGTCCTTGTCGTCGCGTCCGACTTCACTCAGATCTATCTCTCTGTGGTTGTCGAGTCGAGAGACGGCTGATTGCCCGTGACCATTCCCAGGTCGTCAATTTGCCCGCCCGGTGATTGGGCTGTCGAGCCACTGCAGGGCTACCTACAGTGGAATTACAGGGCCGCCAGAGTGCCCTGGACCACTGCTGGAACCGGTTCGGACTGGACGCCGAACTCGACCGCCGATCTCGTCCGACCACTCCACTGAACCACTGGCGGCCAACCCCGGATTCCAACTGATCCATCCCTCCACTGGGCCCCCCCAAGTGGTTGTTTCCTTCCCCCCACTTTCCCTTCTCGGCCCGCCACATTTTTCTCCGTCGATTGTCCGACCGGCGACCGGCGGCTCGGTCTTTTCTCTGCATTCGCCGCACGCCACACCTAGCCACCAGTCACTAGCCACGCCCTCGAATTAATTCTACCCGTTCCCAGCGTCATCCATCGCCTTGTGCACCAACTTGTGCACCAAGAAATCCATACTTCACGGTATATCGCGCCCTGAGACTTCCTCACCTACACTTCCGACCCTCTTTCTATCGCACTGCTTCTCTACACCGGGTTTCTAAATTTTCTGCTTCCTCCCGTAGTCTACCTAGCCCAGTCAACGTCCCCAAAACTCAAGCATGCGACCCTCTGTTGCCTCCGTCGCCGCCGCCCGCGACCTCTCTCGGCTTTGTGTCCGATGTCGTCTCCGAGTTCGCCGAGCATCATCCCTCGCTGCCCTGCCTGCCACGACACGCCCATCCGCCGTCGCGACTCCCATTCGCGCCGCCGCACCTGCCCCCGGGCGCCTCGCCGCCGTCCGGGGCCTCTCCTCACCGTCGCCGGTCCTCCTCCAGGCCCGCCGCGCCTCCTCCGGCACCTCCGAGTCCGTCGCGCCGTCATCATCGCCGCCGGCGCCGGCATCACCGCCCCAGACGCACTATGACCTCTTCCCCGAGACGCTCCCCGACGGCCCGCCGCCCTCGGGCCACTTCCCCATCGACACGCGCGCCCTCCGCCGCGAGTTCCTCCGCCTGCAAGCCCGCGCCCACCCGGACATGCACCCGGCCGAGAACAAGGTGCGCGCCGAGGCGACGTCGGCCCGCATAAACGACGCCTACAAGACCCTGACCAACCCGCTCACGCGCGCGCAGTACCTGCTCTCCCTGCGCGGCGTCGACGTGGCCAACGACGAGGCGCTCAAGGTCGAGGAGCCCGAGCTGCTGATGCAGGTCCTCGAGGCCCACGAGGAGATGGAAATCGCTGATTCGGAAGCGGACCTCCAGGGCCTCCTCGAAGAGAACGACGAACGCATTGCGGCCAGCGAGCAGGCCCTTGAGCATGCCTTCCAGCACGATGACGTCGAAGCTGCCAAGCACGAGGCCGTTCGCCTACGCTACTGGGTCAACATTAAGGAGGGCCTTGACAATTGGGAGAAGGGCAAGGAGGTTGTGCTGGAGCACTAGATAAAAGTCCGGATCTCCGGGTAGAAGCCATGTTGAAAAGCCTCGCCGCCGGGCTTGGGACCGGATCGGGGGAGGTGTTGCTGTGACGAAGTTCGGCGCCGCGTCCGGGGAATGCGGGGCTTTATTTGGACACGCTTCCGCGGATTGATGCGCGGCGCTGGCATCGCACGACTCTTTCGTCATCAGCCGTATGAATGGCCTGATTGAGCTGCACCACCAAGGTTAGTTAAGATAGTGTACAACATTAAGCGGCCTCTAGTTGAAGCCCCCCTCTTTCGATTCTCTTGGCCTTGAAATGCATGAATAGACCAGATGGCTGTCGACATAAACCACAGGTCTTGCCTCGATAGGAGCACATGTGACACGGTCATGATTTACACTGGCCGTCAAGCCCCTTGACTCTATATTTCGTGACTGCTTTTAGTTGTACCCAACCAACGCTACCTCAAACTGGGCAATGAGACTCACATTCCGCCTGAAGCGGGCCTCTGCCGATGAGCTGTTCAATTGCCACGCAGACGCATAACTTCCCGTTATGATTTCCTTGCTATTTATCCAAAACGCCCCCGTGAGAGCCAACTACCGGCCTCAGATTATTCAATATTCTCCAGGCTAGGTATGTCAAAATTTTCATTATCTTGTGTGAACGTATTCAAGAAAGTGATCAGGCCATCTTCATCGTTGATAGGCTGGCAGTTGCTCTCCGTTGCCTTGGCTACTACTTCCAGACGCACCAGCCACTGGACCAATTCCTGGGAAGTCATCCAAATCGTCGAGCGCCGGCGCACTCGGCGCACTCGGCTCAAACTCGGGAACCGCTTCGGGGGCCATTTCCCTTGCTGAGGGGCCACTATTCCTTTGATCGACATCATCCGGGAACTCGGGCGGCGCACTGGCCTCGTTCAGCAGCCGACGGCGCTCCAGCTCTTGCTTATCTTCCAACGTGTCGTCTGGAGGGGCCGTTGCGATTGCGACCTCATCCAAGGACGGTGCCGTTGGAGCATCATCGGCATCGTCGAGCGGGAGGCTCGCTTCAGCAGGAGGTGCTCTGGGTGTGTCCTCCGCGTCGTAAATGTTGTCTTCATCGTTGCCACTGGATGGCCCGGCCGCTGGAGGTGCGCTGGGTAACAGTCTTGTCTCAGCTTGACGTATCCGATCCTTCTCAGAGAGCTCATTCTGCTCTGGAATCTGAGGTGGGGGAACGTATGCAGGGATCGCCGGTGGAGAGAAACCATTGGCAGCTTGAAAATCTCCTAGGAGCTGTGAAGGTTGTGATGGCGTCAAGGGTGAGTATGGCTGCGGTTGACGGTTGCCGTTCATTTGAGACGGGAAGTAACCAGCGGTAGAGAATTGCCCGCTGTTGTGGTATTCGTAGGGAATCTCCTCCACATATCCCAGGTCCGTTCGGCTGTGATTTTCGTCATCACTTTCCGGCATCGTCATCCTTCGTGACGATGGTGATGCCCGTGATCTCTTCCGACCCCTCGACGAGTCAGTGGTACCTACCAAAGTCTCCATTGACACCGATATGACGCCCTTTTCGCGCCGCAGCTGTGATGTATCCGCAATGTTGTTTCCCCTCCTCGGACCGTATACGAATGGGCTCTGGTCTGAAGTTCCGTGGGCGAAAGATCCGAACCTGGATGACGGCCCCCCTTGTAATTGATTCGCCAACCTCCCGCCAAGATCGACAACCACCTCGACCAGGTACTTGAAGCTGATCATCTCCCCCGGAACACCCTTAATCGTTGGGAAAGAGTCGTCGGGGAGTTTGACCGAGACAGTGACCGAGGTCTGCAAGGTGGTCGGATCTGTGATTAGGGGAGCTGTGTTCTGGTCGAGATCCTTGCGAAACATGCTCGTGGAGCCTGACGATGATAGGGAGAGCCCTCCAAGGCCAGTTCGTGACCGTGGATATACGTCCTCTCGCTCCACCTGCTTCATCTCCTCCTCCGTCAGTTTGTCGCTGAACAGGGCCGTCGAAGGAGAGCTGTCAATCTTTCCCTGCCGGTATAGCGTAACGATAATACCAGTCATGCTCTTGACCCGCTTGATATGTTGGACGGAGATCCGTACTGTGACGGCATCGCCCGGTAAACAACCTCCCCTTAGAAGCTCGATAGTCGCCGTGATGGTCTTCTTGTCCACCACCTGCTGCTTAGCCGACGCTGTCAACGTCCCGACCTGAGATAGAGCAAGCTCGGTGCGGCTGACACCAGTGCTGGCGCTCTCTCCACTGATTTCGCTTCGCATGTCGCTCTGTATCGGGCTTCGTGCGTCGGCCGTATGGTCAGGAGAATCGTCGGAACCGCCGGGGGCGACTGGATCGACGGAATCCGGATCTGGGGGGATCTCGGTTACCTCGGTCGGGGGCATAGGAGCCTTTTCTAGTATCATTGACTTCTTTCTCCTCGTGCGCTTCGATATAGGTTCTAGAAAAATGGTCCGTGGCCGTGGCGCAGGTAGCAATCCTATGTCTACATTTTCCACTAGCATAACCTTCCGATCGCATGAAGTGGTCGGTGTGATTGACGTCGGCCGTGTCAAGGTCGCAGTAATGTTGTAAGAAACTGTCCCTCGCTCGAACTGCGCTTTTGTCAGTCATTGGCCGTGAGTGCCACCAGCTTACCAAAAACTTACATCGATGCTGCTCGGCAGCCCTTTATCCGGAAATACCAGATCAAAGCCAAACTCGTACTTTCCTGGCTCCAGTCTCCCCTCGCCACTCAACACCTGCTCGTCCTGGAAGAGGCTGGCTAGGCCATTGCCATGATAGCGCGGCCGCATGGAGCCGCCGCCTTGAGGAAGAAGGGTCGCGCCATGGGTTTTGGCTATCGTGGTGGTTGGGTCCTTGAGTACGCGCACGTAGCCGTGTAGTGAGACGACCAGGTGGGTGATGCGAACCGGCTTTACCACAGCCAGAACAACAGCGCCGCGGACGTGGTCGCCGGCGCCGTACCGCCGGTGCGGTTCCTCAGGCCGGATGTGGAAGTCGGTGACATTGCGGTTTCGACTGCGGAGAGGGAGCAAGAGGGGAATGCTGAAGCGTGATAAAAAGCTTGGACGTGATGAAGAAGTCGTCGACGGAGCTGGAGAAGAGGACTGCACGGGAGACGATGGAGGTTCGGCGGGGGAAGAGGGTGCTGCTGCTGCCGCGGCGGCTGCAGCAGCAGCAATCGAGGAGTTAGGGTTGGCGTTGTTGGAAAGCGGTGGAGAGGATCTCGATCGGCGGCCCATTCCCAGATGCGGTGCCAAAGGCATGAGGGCCGGGTTCGCGGTCGAGGTCGAGTTCGAAGTCGAGGTAGATGTCGGGATCGCGATCAACAACACGCGCGGAAGTCCCGGCTTGTGCAATGAGGTTCGTGGGTCGTGGGTCACGGTCTATGAATCGCGGGTTGTGAATCGGGGATCGTGGACCCGACGTTTGGGCGCCGACGGGCGGAGGACGAGCGGCGCGTCTCGACGACGTCAGGCTCGCGTAGGTGTCTGCGTTTAACGGAGGCGGAGGCGTGGGTGCAGGGGGGGAGAACTAGAGGGAGAGGAAGGAGGAATTGCGGAGAAGGAAGTGGGAGAGAAGGTGGGCGTGGAAGGACGGGAGACGAGACAGAGGGAGGGGGAGAGAGAGAAGCACCGTTGAGCTGAGGTTGAAGCGCGGAGGTGGAGGCGGAGGTGGAGGACCGTCCGCCGAGCGAGGAGATGACGGACGCCGATGGAGCGAGAAGGCGATGGAGCGATGGATGGGGCAGGGCGTCCGTGTGGAGGTTAGCCCCAGCGGGAGTCCGTGTCGCACGCACTATGCTATGCTGTCCGACGTCGAGGCCAAAGCGGACAGCCTTCGCCGCAGGTGCCTCGCCGCCCGCGCTGTAGCGCTGCGAATCGCACTCCAAGGACTGGAAATAGTCCCTGGAGCCGCACTAGCAGTCGTGGCCAGGGGAGGAGGGGAAAGCTCCAGCTGGCTGCCCCCTAAAGCCCCGAGCTAGCAGGACCCGAGGCGCCGGGCCACGCTTCTGCCCTCCGACTGCCAATGTCGATCTCGGGCTCCGTCCTCACCTTGACGTGCTCCCTCCTTGCCTCCTCCCGCCGGCTGCCTCTCCACTGGGGCTGGCTGTGCGGTGGGTGGGTGCTAACCTGGCCTGCATTTGCCAAGGCTTCACAGGTTGTCGCTCGCGCCAAGAAAAGCTTGGTTGTTGGTTCGACAAGCTTGTCTCGCTTCCCGGGATTCCATCCATGATCCCGGGCCCTAGCTGCTTAGGAACAGGAGGATCCCCTTTGGCGCCTCAGGCACTAAGTGCTCGAACAGTCCGAAACTCCGAGTCCGAATAGGATTCTCCTGAGAGACTGGAATTGCTTGAGAAGGATGACTCGGATGAGATGACCATCCACTGGTACATGGGCCTAGATAAGGCTCGGGTAAAGTGTTTATACGTATCAACTTCATCTCCAAGTGTTTGGAAGCCAAGCTACCTACCAACCTACTCAGAACAGATGAGAGAACCAAGGTCTCCTAGCCGATTTGCAAGGGGAAACGCTTGTTCAGCTTCCATGGAAGCTTTTCACGGCCACAAGGTCGAAGAATCAGGTTTAGCTTCTACCTTTGAGTTCTATCGTGTTTCTTCTTCATTCTTTCTATCTATTTTCATCGTGTGATGTTTCCCCTCGAAACGTCATCGAATACTATTACAAAAGGTATCATCATCCCAGGGATTCCTGCCCTGGTAATATGCAGCATAACCAACGCGATGCAAGACTCGGTAAAAGCAGACCACCAAGCCAAAGACAACCCAACTCCCCGAACCATGAACCTGTGTATCATGCCCAAAAACGCCGTCCAATGCAAAGTATTAACCACCGTCATTCATAAACTTGCGATTCAATCCAACGCTTCGCCACTCAGAATGCTCTTGAGAATTCCCGCACCAACACCCTCTGCAATTGACTCAATTTCTTTTTCGCCAGCGCTGCTCGTGATTCGACGCTCATCTCCGGTCCCGAGGTTGGGCTTTCGCCCTCTCTTGCTGACCGTTTGAGGCGTCACAAAGCTGCCACTCCTGCCATCCGATGCATTGACCAAACCCAGAGTTTCCAAACTGCCGACTACCTCGCGAAACTCGGAGCTGGACAATGGATGGAGAACTGAATCCCGAGTGCAAAGTTGACAGTAAGCGTCGAACAGGGCCTTGATGGTCGGGGCCATCAGCTTCGACTTGGATGGAGTGCACAGCCCATTGGCCATCTTGGCCGCTGCCCGGTTCCGCTTCTCGCAAGCAATTAACGTGCACAATGCGGCCTTTTGTTGTAGGTTGAGAGCCTTCAGTCGCTGCGTCGTTCCGTTGTTGAATGCAGCGGTAGTGATCTTGTTGAGATGTCCAATGGAAGCCCTGGGGGCAGTCTCCGCGGTAAGTGCCTTGAGCGACGTCGACATGATCTGAATCACGCTTCGCGGCCCACTGCCGGCGACTCCGTTGATGTTCTCGCCAAGGGGTCGCTTGGAGGGCGTCATTTGCAAAAGTTTTTCCCTCGCCTCATCCTCGTGCTTGCCTCTCGTCTCGGCTTCGATCAAGTCTAGCGCTCGCCGGCATATCTCGAACGCCTTGCGTAAATCCCCAGTCTGGCTGGACACCTTTCGGGAACATAGTTCAATGGCAGCCGGGTGAATAAAAGGGACGTAGGTTTCCTTCCCCTCAGGCATCAGAGACTTGAGTCTCGTGGTAATGATGTTCTTCACCTGGGGTGCCGTGTACGGGAGGAATGGAAGAAGTTCGGGCTTCATGTTCTTGGACTTGAGTCGGGGTAGGAACCGATCTGTTAGATCTAGGGCGTTGGCAACACCGACGAGGACTAGTCGGGACGACTTTTGCAAGGACCATTCAAAAACCCGGTACAGGCTCTCCAGACCCAATGTGAGAATGTGATCAATTTCGTCCAGGGTGACGAGGTAGACTGTGCTGGATTTTGTCTTGGACATAAACGTCGCTTGCAAGGCCGCAACGGCGTCAGCCTCGGTGACATCGTTGCTCTGGCCAAGAGCTCCGAGAAGTGTCGTGTACAGATCTTTTGATGACTTGATGCTCATGCAGTTGATGTACGCGGCCCGCACGTTCTCGCGTTCCGAATACGCCTGAGTCATCTCGGTAATCATGGCGCTCTTGCCGGTTCCGGGTGGCCCACTGACATAGAGACATCCATTAGGGGTTTTGGACGAGCTGCGGTCGAGGAATTTGGTGAGGTGCTCTCGCTCAGACTCTCGGCCCACCAGCTGGCCTGGCTCGGCACCGCGAGCGAAGAGTTGGCGCGCGGCATGGTAGACGGTTTGAATGGTGCTGGGTGATAGTGGTGTCTGAGGAGTCAATCGCTTGAACAGTTTGCCGGCCGACATGACGGCATGTCGAGGGGTGGTGGGAGGGACGGCAAGAGCATCTCGGTGTCGGGGTGTTGAAGGAGTGACGGGGTTCCGCTTGACGGAAGATTGGGAAGGAGACCGTCGGGTGATGGGAGGGACCTCGAAGTCATCGGCGCCGAGGAACTCCTGCGGATCTTGGTTTTCGTCGTTGTAGACTGGAGCAGTCTTCGCGATACGGCGACTCCTCTTGGAAGGAGTCAGGACTGGGCTTGAGTCTGATTTGGCGTCGTGGTTAGCAACCGGGCTTCCTTCCTCTCCCCTTTCTTGTGCGTCGACAGAGACTTACCCGCATCGTCGACACCCCGAGTTCGCTTTCCCAAAGAGGATCGAGTCATGGCTGTGACTGCTACCTTCCAATGCAAATGTACAAGCAGGTTGGTGACACTTTCTCCAAAGATACAGTTGTTGAGGCTGAAGGAGGGAAGGTGGAGAGGACGCGGTGCTGGGCCGACGGATAATTAATTAGTACCCATGGCATAGCCGCGCCACGATATGGGGACTCTGCCCTGCAGGCCCTACGTGTTGGACGCGTATGGGCGCGTCGGAGACCGCGAAAGTCCATTAAAGCGATGGCCCGTGCACGAGACGCATCAGGAACGCGCTTGAATTGCGCGAGACACGAGCCACGTTCTACGAGTCACGGGTCTCAAGCCACAAGCCACGCTAGGTCCCCCGGATTCGGAGCCCCCGTGTCCTGCTCACGCGTCGATTGGACGTGATAAATTGCCAACGAGGCCAATCCTTGTCCGCGGAAGACTGCTAGAATACAAGCGTCTGGCATTTCTCCGAACCGAAACGAGGGAGGCAAATCGCCTAGGGAGGGGTCTGAGGGAACTTTTCTCTTGCCTGGAGTGTCAAGAATGAGGTGGCCCTGTTCTGTTTCTTGTCCGAACTATTTCCCGACATCCACCTTGAACTTCGATCGCCATCCCGCCCACCGTCTCTTCGAATCTCAAATTCGAGAGTATCAGGCCACATTGTTGGCCGACTTGGCTCAAAGTCGGCACACACGGACACCATACCTCGGCGTTCGTGTTGGTCTTATGTCCCCTAATGGGTTGGTTGCTACGGAGTAATGTACGAAATAGGGATTTTGTAATGACTCCATATATACATTACGTCATTGAGCGTCGCTGAACGATTACTTTCGTTTATTTCTGTATTTGTTCTCGCTTTGTCTTGTCATCCATCCATCCATCGTAGAAGATCATTCTCACCCAATTCAGCACTCGCCAGCTTCAATCAAGATGACGTCTTTCATTCCCGCCCTCACCTTGCCTTCTGCGGTGTTCCTAAATCCCGCGGTGTCCATCCTGTTGCCCATCGGTTTGGGAACTGCTGTTGGCCTCGCCGCAACACGTTAGTGTATTCCTCTTTGTCCCCAACAGCTCTTTCGACTAACACTAGCATACTTGGTTCATTTAGAGACGCAAAAGACATACCTCAATTTAAAGAAGCCTGACGTGCACCCTCCGCCGTGGCTGTTTGGCCCTACCTGGACCGTCCTTTACGGGTGAGTGACCATGCCGTTACATCGCTCATGCACACAGTCTTATAGTGCTAATCGATCCCTCATCTCCATAGCATCATGGGCTACGCTGCCTATCGTGCAACATTCAATGGGCTCTCACCTCTCAACTCACCTGAGACCATTCAGACGACTAGACAGGCCATGACACTGTACTCCATCCAGCTTGGCCTAAACCTCCTCTGGACCCCGCTGTTCTTCGGTCTCAACCGCCCAATTATCGCGACAGCAGAGATCCTTAGTCTCCTCAGTGTCAATGTATACCTGACCTATGTTTGGAGCACTATCGATCCTGTCGCCAGTTGGCTGCAGGTCCCCTACCTGGGATGGTTGGGATTCGCCTCGTACCTTTGTGCCAGAATTGGCTACCTGAACAATTGGGACTTGACCAGTCAGTCAAACAAGGAGGAGGTTAAGAAGCAGTAGAAGCCTTTTTGCTGTGAACAAATTGTTTGTGCTGCAGGACGCAACCTTGAATTGAGAATGTGACAACGTCAAGATCTGTTTACTCTTGAACCACTCTGCTCAATCAAATCGAAATTGGATTGTCTATACCAACCCCTTGTCCGTTCCCTCCTTTTATCTAAAGTGTCCCAAAGTGCCCAGGTTCATCATCTACGACTGACTTGCTCCCCGGCCCCTTGGCGTATCGAGAGAGCAAGTAAATATGAAAACGCCCCACAGAAGCCACGGGTGGCTCGCCAGAGAAACTTTTGTCAAATACCCGTTGCAATAAGATAGAAATCACATGCCTGTCAACGCCTCATTGCGAGGGAAGATAACCTTTCAACCCGTCGTAAATCATGAAAATGAACGCCGAGCTCGGCGCTGACCGAAGGCAGGTGATGCCGCAGCCACGATACATGCCGCGGACACCATGTTGTCGCCAGAGAGAGGTACCCTCATTCCAAAATGTCCGCTTTTGCCCCAGAGTCCCCAAAGGAACCGTCTGCATACGCGACTTGATTGTGTCCGCGGGAAAGAAAATGAAGTTGTAGGACACGCCTGCCGATGCGCCTGCGATGGCCTGTTGCCAAAAGGGCAGGGGGGTGGCCAATATTTGTCGCTTTTCGGCCTCGGAAGTGGCAGCATCTGTCTTGAGTTGGTAGAACATGCTCGTCACAGTTTCCTTAGCTCCAAACCATGCCGAGCCACCACCAGCCTCTCTGATCAGGGTTCCTAGTTGGCCGTGCCAGAAGCCTTTCAGCCCCTCGTGGCGGAAGATCTCGCGGACGACGGGCATAGGACGGAGCGGAGTCCCCGACGACCCATCTCCCATTGGAGCTTGAATCTTGCACTTGACGAGCTCAATTGGAGTGAGAACAACGGAAGTAAAGGCGCCAGCGAATGCGCCGGTAAGAAATAGGTCAGAAAGGGGCAAGCCCTTATCCCGAGAGGCCCAACCGGTTAAGAACATGAGCTCACGTCCCAGACTCTCAAAGACAAACAAGCTGCTCGTCTCGGCGGCAGCTCCCACTACAGGAGCGCTGATGCCTCGATATAACCCGAGGAACCCATCACTTTTTATAGCTTGTCGGAAGCAGTCCAAGGGACCACTGTATCGCAGGGGTAAGTGATCGGGTTGGCTTTGTAGCCGCACTTTGACAGTGTCGAATGGGTATTCGATGTATTTGCCGACAGCTCCAGCAATCTGCCCTAATTAGTACAAGTGCAAGACATTGCAAATAGTGTAACGTACCGAGCCACAAATGACGTCTTCAACGGCCTCCTTCATAGCCGTCTTGCCCTTAAGCGCAAGCTCCGTAGGCGAAGTGGCAGGCATGCTTGCAGCCTCGACGGCGACGGAACCGGGATCCATCATGATCGTAGTAGGGGGTCGGAACCGGGAGAAAGTGAGAGAGGAAGAAGGACGAGTGTTTGGCGACGGTGGTGAGGTCGGGGAATGGCGGTGTCTCGATATATGCCCTATGGGACTTGGGGTGAGGGGCAGTTTGGAGAACCCAGAGCTGCAGTCGGTTCGGTGCTTGGCCTTCGGTCTTGTACCTGGATGATGCAATGCCGAAACTTAATGCGAATGGGTCGGGAGACTGGCGCGGGGGAACGGATGGCGTGTCGAGACGTGCGCGCCGGAATGGAGCAGTAGGGCTTCTCGTAGGAGAGGACAGGGCAACGCGGCCAAGCGGCTTTCTTCTCAGGACATCCTGGAAGGCGGTAGAGCGGGAGACGGCAGGGCGGGAGACGGCAGACGGGAAGCGGGAGACGGGAGAGACACGCAAGACGAGTTGGGACGACGCAAGGTGCAAAGTGGGCCGTTGGGGAGGGTTGAGGCGGGGGGTCTTAATAAGAGAACGAGAGAAAGCTCTGCTAGGTGAGAGGCTCAAAGCTGTCCCTCCCTCAGAGTCAGAGTCTTAGTCGCGGCAGTGGGCTGCGACATAAAAATCACCGCCCACGGACATGCAGAATGAGTGGATGAAAGCACGCTGGCGCAGCTTTGGCGCGCCTTCGAGGCAGGCAAAAATTTGTTATCGCCTTATCGGGATAGCATGTGACATCAGGGGCTCCGCTCCGTGGGAGACCCGAAGCCAACCAGAGGCCAGCAAGAGTTATCAGATCGCCTGTGCGCCGGAGACGACCCGTAAGTCGTCCAGACCAGGGATCTCGAGCCGTGTTTTGTGTGTTTTGCAGTGTAAGAAGCGGGAAAAACTTGGAGGGGCAAAGAGGCATACAGGGGGGCTAGGTAGGGGGTTTGGAGGGGTTCCTCGGTCCATCCAGGGCAGGCCCCCCATCAGAGACTCCATTTTGGGGCCCACGCATGGCCTACGCATGTCCCTCTGGACAGCTCTGGAAGGCCATGCACCAACTAGCGTCCTGCAACTTGATCGACTGATTGATTAGATGACCGCTCCGGGACCGGGGCTGTAACACTAGGGGCTTGGCCATGCCCGTATTGGCTTTGAAGACGACCCGAGGATGGCGACCTGCCATTGTCCAGCCAGTCTGATGTGCCGGCCCGGCCTCGTTGTCGTTAACGTGCCGGAGTCGCCATAGTTTTTCGGTAGTTTGCAGCACCACCTCCAACTGCAAAGCCTAGTAGTTTATAGTCCTGGCCAATGAAAACAGCCCCTGCTCACAAGTGTCTCACGCCCGGACCGCTATTTATACGCCATCGCCAATCCATTTCACGCATGCAACCAAGTCTGAAATAAGAACGAGCTGCTCCGGGATTTAGCAGCCACCTCATCAGTAGCGTAGGGCCGATGCAGGAAAACACCGCCATCGGAAATTTGATGTGTCGTTGGTTTGCGCGAATTCTTAGCGAGCGGGAGGGTCCTTGGCTTTGGAACGTGGGATATGCCGGCAGGGGCTGGTACCTGAAAGAAGCAAGCGGCCGGCGACGGGTAAACTATTGACCGCCTATCCCACTTTACTGTTCCATTTCCCGACAAGATGGTGGGGAAAGCGTCGCGCTTGGTCGCGCCTCGACGCGTCTTGCAGAGCAATTCAATTAAAGGCACACTCGATCATCCCGTCTTGACTTCTGGCAACCAACTCACTTCATTTCCACCATGACGGCCTCGCAACCTGATACAACTGCCCAGCCTTCGAATGGCTCAACTCCTGTAAATCATGAGGAGCACCAATACTTGGATCTGGTTCGCGAGATTCTCGACAGCGGTGAGCGTCGGCCGGACCGGTGAGTGCCTCTTCCAAGTACAAGTCTTTCTTTTGATTTGAAGAAGACAAAACCCAACGCACTTGAGAACATTGAGCATCGACTAATACCTCTTCTAGAACTGGTACCGGCACCTATTCGATTTTCGCTCCTCGTCCTCTGAAGTTCTCCCTCAACAAGAACGGCACTCCTGTCATGCCCCTCCTCACCACCAAGCGCGTCTTTACACGAGCCGTCATCGTCGAGCTTCTCTGGTTCATCGAGGGTAACACTTCCTCAAAGACCCTCAGCGATGCCGGCATCAAGATTTGGGACGGAAACGGCTCTCGTGAGTTCCTCGACAACCTCGGTCTAACGCATCGCGAAGTCGGCGACCTTGGTCCTGTTTACGGGTTTCAGTGGCGGCACTTTGGCGCCGAGTACGTCGACTCCAATACAGACTACACAGGACAAGGCGTCGACCAGATCGCCGAACTCATCCACAAGCTGCGGACAAACCCCCACGATCGCCGTCTCATCCTTACGGCCTGGAACCCTGCCGACCTCCGCAAGATGGTGCTGCCGCCGTGTCATATGTTCGCGCAGTTCTATGTCTCGTACCCGCGCCAAAAACGCGAGGCAGAGACCGAGGACGAGCCTAAGCCGCAGGGCCACCTGCATTGCCAGCTGTACCAACGGTCCTGCGACATGGGCCTCGGCGTGCCCTTCAATATTGCCAGCTATGCGTTACTGACTCACATGCTTGCGCACGTCTGTGATTTAGTGCCTGGTAGCCTTACCCACGTCATGGGAGACGCCCATGTGTACCTCGACCACGTCGACGCGCTCAACATTCAGCTGGAACGTGAGCCTCGCCAGTTTCCAGAACTCGAGATCTCGCGCGAGAAGGGAGGTAGCATTGATGGATGGAAATTAGAGGACTTTGGTATCAAGGGCTACGACCCCCACAAGACAATTGCGATGAAGATGTCTGTATAATCGACACAAATGACTTATGTAATGTTTATCATGGGCGGCCGATTGTTTCATGGGATAGATGGCGTTGATAGATACTGGGATGGGAGTATCGAACTAAACTAGGGCGTGGCGTTTCGGCGTCCCCGCGTAGCTTATCGTTTGCGCTGTAAAATCCGTGAGAATCTCGAACGGTGTTCGACGGGCATCCAGTGGCTTGGACACTAGGAGCCCCTTTATGCGGCCCTTTTTATCGTTTTACAAGGCAGGAAAATTGATGTGTTAAGACAATTGTATTACAGAACAGGAGGACATCAGAAGGGGGGGATCTAGGGAATTAATGAAGACGATTTGCAAAGACGCTTAGAGGTTGTATTCAAGATGAACGCGACAAGGCTTGTAAAACACATAACACTAATAATGCAATGAGGACGTGGGGATTTAGTCCATGGCGTCCTCATAGTATCGATATTCACATGTTTCCAAGAAAAAGATGTAGCACCTTACTGCTTCTTCTTGTTCGCAGCCTTGGTGGGGGAAGCCTCTTTCTTAACAGCAGCATCCTCTTTCTCAGCGGCCGCATACTCGTCGGCCTCCTTCTTCTCGGCGTACCACTGGCCAGCCTGAAGGACTAGGATTCCGACTAGGACAAGAGCCAGGATGGTGTTGCTAGCAGAAAGAACCTTCAAGGTGTCCTCGCGACCGAGGATCATCTCGCCGTGTTCACCGTCGTGAGTCTTGCCATGAAACTCGTCGTCGTTGGACCAGATGTCAGCGCTGACAGTGCGGAGGCCCTTGATAATGTTCGCAACATAGACGCCGAATCCGATGATGTAGAGAATGAGAGAGGCGCCGTCGAATAGGAAGTTGGCTTCGCTGGGCTTGAAGAGCTTGATGAAGAAGCCGAAGAAGCCAACGCTGATGATGATGTGGAGCATGCGGCTGATCAGAGGCGGGCACTGGTGAACGAACTTGAGATGGGTCTCAAGGTGGTTGAGGAATTCATCGGTGATGGGGGCCTTGGTCCAGAGGAGAGGGAAGTCGTATGGGAAGGAAGCAAAGAGGACACCAAGGAAGAAGCAAACAGCTGTGCGATTGAATCAGCGCGAGTTCTTGGATAGGGTGTGGCGCGAGGCGATGCGGGGACCTGACTTACGACCGATGATCATGAAGGTCGCGAACGAGCCGCTTCCAGCCGATTTGGTATTCTTGGTCCAGTCGATGAAGCCCATTTTGCCGGATTTGAGGGGGGATGAAGCTACGATTTGCGAGTTGCGTTCTGCGCTAACGGCTGGAGGGGAAGAAATGCGACGAGGTGGCGTCGCCAGAGGGTGCAAAAAAAAAAGGGACCGCGGGAAGAAGATTAGGCGAGAAATATCAGAGCTCGTCTACTGTAGAGAAGGCTTGCGACAGACAGAGAAGAGATGGCGGGTGAGGTAGAGAGAAGGACGCGAAGGAGCGAGAAAAGGTGAGAGAAGCAGGAGAAGGAGAAGCGGAAGGACACAGCGAGAAGAACGATGGAGTAGTAGCGTGTGCCCGCAGGAAGGTGAGGAGCAAGCAAGGCTGGCGCGGAGTACGTAGCCTGCGTGCTTAGTACTAACTAATACCTAGTAGTACTAGATGGAGGTGGTGGGCAGGTCCTGTCAGGGTAGGTCCGATGGCAGCCGGCGCACGCAGCAATTGATAGGGTACCTTCCAGTTCGGTGGTAGGCTGGGGAAAGAGAGGTCGGGTCCTCTGCAAATGTAGGGATTGTGAGTGGCCCTCTTCCAGCTCCACCGGATAAAGCTGGGGCCACGCGATGAGCAGCGATTGAAGGAGGCCTTCTTTGCCTTCATCAGGGCTTCTAGAAGCTGGCGCTGGGCTGGGGCTTGATGCGGGAGGGCCGCCCGAAGTACCTTCTTCGCATACAGAGCCAAGGGAGGTACAAAGGAAGAGAAATACGTAATAAATCAATAAAGAATCAATCCAGTCGGGGCCGCAGTCTCTTACCACCTGCCACGAACCGTCTAACCCTGGGGAAATTGGCCAGTGCTTTATTTCTTATCTGGAGTCGAGGTGCTCCGTACCCACTCCTCTACGCCCGCCCATATAGTAATACATACGTGTTAACCTCGAGAGATCACGATAACTGCTAATTGATGTACCTAAGTCGGTGGGAAATCGCACAGGCTTCCTCCGAATCTCGGGCCTCCCGCTCTCAGTTTCCCGGGACGGCCCCACCAGCACTGTCTCGTTTCACACACCACGCCGAAAACGTCGCTATACCCACAACTCTCTAAATAAGCCATCACTATGTTCGGAATGCACACATGCGTCTTGGCTATGAAATGGAGATGAATGCGTCCCGTCACGCTCATACATTCCTTAGTTAACTATCTCCGCACCCAAAGTCGCCTCGCGTTCGTCTTCAGCCACTAAGTTGAACTTTATGTGCTTTACTGTCTGTGGCGCCTCGCTGGACAGACCCAGATCATATATACTGTCCAGATGGTGCCTGGACTGTGAAGTCCGTTCCTCCTCAAGTACTAGTCTGTGCCGCTGTCTCCTCTCCCCCTGGTCTGCATCACAGCCTCGTCTCCGATTGCTATTGCGTCTCTCAATACAGACCCCCTTCTGTTCATGATGTTCCTGTCCACCCCAACCGTCCTGTCCGTCTTGGCCCTCCTCGCCACTCCCATTGTCGCTGCCAACGCCACCCAAGCATCAGACGCCGGCATATACGTCGAGTCCAGCTCGTACGAATACTACGGCTGTTACAATGAGACTGTCGACATCGCTGGCTCCTCGGGGGCTCGAGCCCTGGACGACGGCACCTCCTTCGTCCAGAAGGGTAACATGACTGTGCTCAAGTGCCTCGAGTTTTGCACCTCAAACGGCACCGATTACCAATTTGCCGGCTTGGAGTATTCACGGCAGGGCTCTTCCCTTCAACCCATGAGAAAACCTAGAAATCTCGAGGTTACTGATATGCCTCCTTATCCAGGGAATGCTGGTGCTCACGGAGCTTGTCCGCCCTCTCAGAGAAGCTGAGTGAGAAGCAGTGTTCGTATCCTTGCGAAGGGAATGCCACCCAATTCTGTGGCGGAGCCTTGAAGTTGAGTGTTTATGAGCTTAAAAGTATCGCGTCCACTGTATCTCGGGGTTCTATGCTGCTGCTTGTTCTTGTTGTTGTATTCATTTAGTTTTGCTAGGGTATCTCGATGCTGCGTTATACAAGAATTCAACATTAAACATTCAACCCTCCCCAAACGTTGATAAGTCACTTGGAGGAAAATGCATTCCTCTCTGACACCCATCACTCTTCATCCTCCCGGCCTGTTTCCACCATTTGTCTTACAACTTCAACGGTGCCATGCCTCGTTGCTTGACAGCCCTTTGAACAGCTTCCTTCACACTTTGCACCGATCCTCTCCAAGATTGTTGGCCCTTTCCGCCTCTTGTATCCTGTTCCACGACTAAATCCAACCACCTCACAAGCTTTGTGGCCTTTTCCAAATCTCGCTCCTCCTGAACAACTCGCATGAGATACTTCTCCAAAACTTCCACGTCCCCACGATGTGGCCCTTCTTTCTGGGTTTCAGCATGCCACGCGTCCAACATGTCTTTGATCTCTCGCGTCGAAGTTGCCCCTGAACTCGCAAACGAGATCTTGGGTGGCAAGACTGCGAACTGGATCTTGCGCTGACCGCCTGCCAAAACGCTCTCTGGATCAGGTGTGTGCTGTTTCCGCATAGGCGCATCGAGTCCGGATATTTGTGCTAATCGCCGGCGACGATGATCGGCGATAACTTCCTGTCGCACGTCTTCCGGTAGCTCGGCGAGAAACTGGGGGTCTAGTTCCTCGATATCTTCGACTCCCTCATTTTCATCATTGATAGCTTTAAAGTTAGTCTGAAGAAGCCCGGCGTCAGTGTCTCTCTGTCGCTGAGCTTTTCCAAACAAGTTTCGAGCTCCACCGTGCTTGGTGGGAGTGATTGGCTTTCTCGTTTGATCCAAACGGTCCTTTCGTGGAGAGGCGTGCGGCGTCGTGGGAGCTGGTTTCCGTCCGTATATTGCCAGTACCTCGGCTCTCATGTCATCGGGGAGAGCGTTGAATACTTCAGGATCGATCTGCGACGAGAGAATATCCATTGGCAGGGGGCTTTCAGACCCCGCCTTCATCATCGGACTTTCGGTTCTGGCTCCAGTGAACCTTGCTTTTTGGGCCATCAACTTGCTCCGAATATCGCTGGGTAGCTCTGCTAGAACAGCTGAGTCAACGTTGCTGGGCATAATGAATTGAGTGCCCGACACATTCAAAGGCGTCTTGGCCTTCGCGTCATCCTGATGAGCTCGAGATAGTGCCAGAGCAGGATGCCGTTTTGGTTTTCGCGGAGTGAGGGGGTCATCGGCAATTGGGTCCTGGTGGATTTCTCGACTGGGTGTACCCATCGGTTTCTTTGGGCTCTCAACATCATCAATCGGTTCTGTCCCGGAGGCTCTCCTCCCAGGAGAAGGTTTAGTGAATGTCGCAAACGCGAGCTTCTTTTGACTCCCGTCTGGGGCAGAGGTGTTCGTCTTGATAGGCTCCAGCTTCGTCATCTGGACACCCAAACCACGGAGATCCCCAGGACTAAACTTGAAAGAACGCAGAATCGAGATGGCTTCCTTTCCGATGGCCTGGTAGTCATGTGTGGCGACGCCGAAAGTCGTGCTTTTGTTGAATGTGTCGCACTTGCCGTGCCCAAGATGCTTTGCTGGGTCGAGCGGAGCGTCCAGAGATCTTCTCATGATTTTCATAGTGAGCTGCTTTCCTCTCACTTGCTCGGTCACTAGACGCTTCTCGAGCTCCTTGCAAAGGTTGTTAACAAACTCCTCCGCCTCCGGCTGGTTGATGAAGCGAATGCCCCAGTTGACTTCTGCCGAGACTGATTTCCTTGGCGGCTGCTCGCCAACCTCGGCTCGATCTATACCCCGAGCATAGTCTCGAAGCTTTTCGCTGGTCTTTGGGCCCAGAGCGGACGTGAGACGTTCCTTTGAAATGTCTCGTATGTCTTTGACCAACACGACGCCAATTTCCTCAAGCTTTCCACTGATGCTGCGTGCAACTCCTGGCAACTGCTCGACCTTTAGCTCGCCCATCATTTCAAGCACATCTTCAGGTTTGAGATAGTATTGTCCTGCTGGCTTTGCTCGCTTGAGGGCGACCTTGGCCTGTAGTATGTTTCCGCCGACTCCGACAGATACATGGCAGCCTGTTTTTGACTTGATAGTTTCCCGGAGACTTCTCGCAATATCCTCCACCACCTCTTGCTCTCGATTGACACTCCCGTCTTCAATACTGGTACCCTGAGAGCCGGTGGTTGTTAATACGATAGATGTGATATCCACAAGCGCCTCGTCAACGCTGACGCTCTGCACAATGCCGCCAATATCCAATATCGTTTCGTAGAAGAGACAACTGGCGTCTTCGTAAGCGGCGAAGTCATAAGGCAAGACTTTGAGGTCGGGATAAAACTCGAGAGCTCGTTTCATCCACATGCCGTTCGTGATGCCGAATTTTCGAGCAGGGTAGTTACAGCTGGCAATCTCCGACCCTGCTCCAGTGCTATGAGCTACAACGGCTGGCTTGTCGACATACTCTGGGTGGCGCTTGAGAGAAACAGCACAGAAAAAGCTGTCAAAGTCCACATGAAGGATATACCGCCTTGCGCCTGGTCGCCTCTTTGGCCTTTGTTGACTGGAGCCCTTCTCCGCTGCGAGCCGTTGCATCTTGGACTTTAGCTCTGCTTTCCATGTCGAGAGGTGGTGTAAACGACTTTCTGAGTAGAATTGTTTCAAAAAATCCGGGTTGGCAGTCGATGACTTGCGTAGTCGGGGGTCTGACAAGAGCCATGCGTTGTGCTCCTCGGAGGACACATTCTTCGGAGGATTCGTCAATTTTGCAGGCTCGCCTCGACCAGCCTGATTATCGAGATCGAAATCTGCCGAATCCAGCTGTGTTTTGTCATCTGACAACCGCTCCGAGGGTACCTGGGGCGTTTTGAAAGAAGGACTTTCTGCTGCCTTCATGTCGGGGGTGATATTGACATCCTGGGGCGACGGTCGTACTGGGGTTTGCGCCTGTTCTACGACTTGACTCAGAGATTGGCTCGGGAGAGCTGCAGCTTTCAGCTGGCCTGTGTAGAAGCTGCTGTCAATCTGCTCCCGATAGCCCTGTTTCGGTTGTGGAGTTGACTGCGTCAGACCATTGCCACCATCGAACTTCAGAACCTTTTGTCTAGGCCCTTCGTCAAGAACGCGATAGTTGGCCCATGGGAGTAGTTTTCCAGCTTTGATCGACTCGGTGATCCATGCCGGTTTGACGATTCTATACCTGTTGAAATCCGCAGACTTTTTAGGTGGTAATGTCGATGCAATTATGTGCGTTGCCATGGTCTTGGAGTCAAGATACTGGAGGAAGCCACCTCCATGCTGGACAATCTCGCGATGAAGTCTTCACAAAGTCAGTCAGCACAAAGTCAGAACCAGTCAAAGAGGCACTTACACATGAAGAGGAGGTTGGGTGTATCCTGTGACATGGGCAACGATCCCTTTGAATATTTGAGGCTTATCAGAGGAAGCGCGAATGTCGGCGTCGAGGTTTTGGAGTTTGATTTTCTTCCGCCTGAAGTAATCGCCAAAACCCTGGAACTCACTGGCCCCATACTCTTCTCCTTCTTCGTCATCAAAGGTATGCGCCTCGATGCGCTTCCTCACTTGTGAAGAATTCTTGTCCAGAACACTTCCCATTTTGGAGCCGAGGAGGTAAAATGCCAGGTGGCGATTTCGCGATTGAGATTCGCGGTGATGTCGCGGGATTCAAGATGACCCTGGAGCGCGTTGGTTCCGTTGAGCTGAACAGCCAAGCCCACTTTCATCGCGGGAATATCACAACCTACGAGGATTTTGAATTAACAAGAGTGGCATCTTGTTTACACGACAGTTGGTGATGGTATTCTGTGGTGTTGTGGTTTGGTAGGTTATCATCGAAGGGCAGAACGGAGGCGTCGGTGTCAACGCGTAAAGTGGAGCGCGCCTTTCACACGTCGGCTCGTGACCTGCCTACATGCGCCACACTCTCCAGCCTCAGCACGCGAGGCTGAACTTTGGACTTCGTCACTTCGAGACACCTGGGATGCGCAACATTGCCCGAGACCACGAACGTCGACATGAACAACTCGCAGTTTCGCAGGCTTATGCTTGCAGACTCGGCAAATAAAGCCAAGGATAAAGATGGCGCATCTACGAGTGGCGCAACACCCTCAACAGGAGGCGCTTTGGGTTCGAGGCAACGAGCAAACATCCCAATGACACCGTGAGTATTATCTGCTGCAAGTCAAGTGATGATAGCGAGCTAACACTCTGAAGGCGTTCAGTAGGAGGATCTCAGTCCGATTTTGCGCGACAACTTGCAGAGCGAAACAATGCGGGTCGGCCGCCGAGAAAGTTCAAAACCTCCAAACCTCGAGGAGTCAAGCTAGCATCCGGATACGTCGATCGATCGAAAGAGCGCGAGGATGACGCAGACGACGACCGCGCCGAGCAGCTCAAGGAACTAGAGGAGGAGTTGAAAAATGAAGAGATCGACCAAGAGACCTTTGAGAAGCGCCGATTTGAAACCGCAGGTGGAGACCTGAGCAGCACGCATCTGGTGAAAGGTCTCGACTTCAAACTTCTTAAGCGCATCAGGGAAGGCGAAGATGTCTACGGAGACAAGAAGGAAGACGGCGAAAAGCAAGAGGAAGAAAACGAGGCTGAGCCGGGAGGGGCCGTTGACGATGAGTTCGACCAGCTGGAAGGCCAGGAGGTTCAAGCGGTCGTGAAGGATAAAGAGAAGAAAAAGGGCCAGCTATCAACAATATCCCTAGCGCCAGGAAAGAAGCGAACACGAGATCAAATCCTGGCAGAACTCAAGGCCTCGAGGGAAGCAGCCAAGGCGCAACAAGAACAACTGGGAGGCCGTTTCAAGAGGATTGGAGCTAAGCAAATGCCCGGATCACGAATCGAGCGCGACAGCAAAGGGCGGGAAGTGCTGATTATTGTTGACGATGATGGGCACGAGAAGAGAAAAGTGCGCAAGGTACAGCCTGGAGCCGAGAAGGACGACGCCGCGGCCCGTGGTCTCTTGATGCCGGACAAGGATGCCAAGCCGTTGGGGATGGAAGTGCCGGAAGAATATCGAAAGCAAGAGGAACCTAAGGAGGAGGAGGAGGAAGGCATTGATATTTTCGAGGGAGTTGGCGACGACTACGATCCTCTAGCAGGCATGGATGTTTCAGATTCGGACTCTGGAGAAGACGGAGATGCGACCAAGAAGAAGGTGAACTCAGCAGGGGGCGAGGAAGGCGGTGGAGTTACGGACAGGTCTATGGCACCGCCGCCGAAACCCCACGGACCGGTTGCACCGCACAACTACTTCAAGGACTCCAAGACAGGCCTCGTATCGGAAGAGGAGCAACTAAAGGCGCCATCCATGTCTGACCCCGCCATCATGGCCGCCTTCAAGCGAGCCGCAGCACTGAACCCGATCACCAAGGAGAAGGGTGACGGCGACGACGACGATCAAGACGAAGAAGAAAGCAACGCAGAAAAGAACAAGGCCATGGAGAAGCGCCGGAAGAAGCTGCTGCGGATGGCAGACCGAGACGACGAGGATCTCGACATGGGTTTCGGCACGAGTCGTTTTGAGGATGAGGAAGACTTTGATGAAAGCCGGGTCAAGCTCTCGACCTGGGGTGGTAAAGACGAGGGCGACGGTGAGGCGAAAGGCGGCGGGTCGAAGCGGAAGCGAGCCCCGAAGAAGCGCAAGGGCGATGCCAACAGCGCTGCGGATGTGTTGCGGGTGATGGAGGAGCGCAAGAAAAAGCCGTGAGGCTTGGGTCTCCAGGTTCATATGCTTCGGGTGTCTTCGGCGCGCGTTCCTTACGAAACCAACCACCGAAGGCCGGTGGAATTGTCGCTCGCCAAGTGAGCTACTGAAGGATCCAAGCGCTTGGCGCCATGCTCGTCACACATTTGCTGGATAATAACTTGCGAAGTAGACGGGTGTAGAGAGGTTGCAGAGAGCCCTGAGGATAGTAAGCGGGGTCCTGTCGTCAAAGCATGCATGCGCCAACCCCACCATTCTCCTCCACATGGACACTTGGACCTGGCATCTTTATGCAGTAAGAAGCCCGTCCTCCTAATGAAACGCCGCTACTTTTACCTCACTCCTCAAACCGTCCCATTGCCATTATCCTTATCGGTAGCTGTTTCTCAAGTGACTTTGATCTTTGGTCCCTTTCATCCTACTTACATCAAGTAATCCAACGCCGCTCTCTAGTTACGTTACGTTACTGGCAATCATGTCCACCCAAGTCCCCGTCTGGTTGGATTGCGACCCAGGCCATGATGTGCGTTCCACCTGCTTATGTCTCAGTCACGTCCAGGTGTACCTAGGCTCGAGTGAGGCTTGTTTGGGGACAAACGTGATAATGAGACATGACTCTGATTTGGATACAAAGTTGACATCCAAATATCCGTCTTTTCCCCCTCCATCCAACCACAATCAGGCTTCGAGACTCACACGTCGATTTAGGACGCCTTCGCCATCCTCCTAGCCGCCTACCACCCCAACATCAAGTTGCTCGGTATCTCAACCATATTTGGAAACACCTCGCTCGAGTACGTCTCTGATTCTTCATCCCACCTCCTACACTTCTCATGTCTGACCCACCCTCACAGAAACACCACACACAATGCCGCATCCCTCCTCACCGCCATTGGCAAGCACAAGGACATTCCCTTGCACATTGGCCTGTCCAAGGCCCTTGAGCGGCCGGCGATCCACGCGCCGACGGACATCCACGGCGACTCCGGCCTCGACGGCACCGACCTCCTCCCGAAGCCCCTCGTCACGCCGTCCTCGGTCCCCGGAGTCGAGGCCATGGCCGAGGCTATCCGCGCCCAGGAGCCCGGGACCGCCTGGATCGTCGCTACCGGCGCGCTGACCAACGTCGGGGCTCTCTTCCGCAAGTATCCGGACCTCATCTCGCACATCAAGGGGCTGAGCCTCATGGGCGGTTCTATCGGCGACAATTTCTCAGATGCGCCGCTTGGCGAGGTGGACGGGCACCCCAGGATCGGTAATTATACGCCATGGGCCGAGTTCAATATCCTCGTGGACCCGGAGGCCGCAGCTACGGTCTTTCACAACAAGGATATTGCAGCCAAGACCACAGTCGTGCCCTTGGACCTCAGCCACCAGGTGCTGGCGACGCCCGACGTTAGGGAGATGCTCCTGTATGGGCCCGACGGCGAGAAGACTGGCCCTGGGAAGACGACCCTTAGAACCATGCTTGTCGAGCTGCTGTACTTCTTCGCGAAAACATATGCGTACGTTCCCGTTCCTTACAGTCGTTCCTGCAAACTCACGCTTCATCGCTCAGTGACACTTTTGGAATCACCGCTGGTCCCCCTCTCCACGACCCCTTGGCTGTCGCTGCCGTTCTTATCGGAACCGAGGGCGAAATCCCTTTCTTCGAATGGGACGCCGGGCGCAGTCAAGCACCGGAATTCAAGGAGCGCTTTGAGGTTACAGTCATCACCGAGGGCACCTTTGACGAAGCTAGGGCCGGCAAACAGACAGGCCGGACGCTGGCCAAGGCGCTACCGCCGGGTGAGGAAGGTGTCAGAATCCCCCGTGGGTTGGACATTGCCAAGTTCTGGCAGGTCATCGAGGAGTGTGTTGAGCGTGCAGATGAAGCAAACCTGGCGCAAGGGCAGTGATCTAGACAACTCAGGCATGATAGAGTGGATTGATAGAGGGCATTTTCTTCACGCGAGTGGTGTACTCCTGGGTCATAGACGTGTGTATCGTTTTCTCTATTAGATTATTTTGGTCTATATTTCATCTTGGACAGCGACTGCCCTCCCCGACTCAAAGTCCAGCATGAACCCAAGGCTCTGCTCATACGTCCAAAGTGTGATGGCGCTCGCGGGCGCTGATTTGATAAGACTGATGCCGAGGCCTTTGTACAGACCTCTAAAGCCCTCCGTACGAAGGATAGACCGGATAGCTTCTCGCGCCGTCGAATACTCTGGAATATTGTTGTATGCATATTTGCTCCGCGTGGGGCCCTGGACCTGGATGCGCTTCCGCACGAGGTCGAGGGGGAACACAGCTGTCTTGGATAGGATGCTCGCGAGCATGCCGGCTGTGGCATCGCCGCTGCCCCAGGGCATATGGAAGCCTTCAAGGGTTACCCGAAGCGACTCATAGGTAGCAAAGAAGATGCCCATGAAGGGGACGATCTGGCCCAGGCCGGGGCCAATGCCGCGGAAGAAACCCCGCCAGCCTTCATCTCGTTTGATCTCCCAGATCGCATGGCGCAGGGACGGGTATATCTGTTGGCGACCCTGAGCAGCAAACCGCGTGCGCAAGAGGTCAAGGGGGTATGTGAGGCTCGTAGCCATAGCGCCGGAGGTGGCACCCGCGATGAAGCTTTCGGCGGCGTCGGGAAGGCGCTTATGAAATGACCTTTGTAGGAAGAGGGTGGTAGTACGGTAGGTTGTGAACTGAATGGCAGCGTAGCACACATACATGAGCTCGGCAGGGACGTTGCCCTTCCAGAGCCCGGTAAAGCCCTCGTGCTTGAGGATGTGTTTGAGAGTCGAGACGGCGCCACGGTAGGCGGGTGCTTCGCGGAGGGGGAGGAGAGGGTCGGATAAAGAGTGCGGCTGGAGCTGGAGGCGGATCTTGACGACATCGAGTGGCGCAACGACGAAGCTGCATATTCGCTCTTGTCAGCCTTTGGTACTTGGTGAGATGGGTGATAAAGTAAGGGAGGAACGGTACCGAGAGACTAAACCTGCTATCGCGCCGGCCGACACGACCTGCAGCCTAGAGCCCTGGTGCAATGTCAGTCTCTTATCTCATCGCGTAAAGCCTGGAGTTGTAGTAGACGTACCTCATCTTTGAGGCGGCCTCCATCTCTGTGCGACATGCATGCGGCGGCCTTGGCCCTGAAGGACCGGAGGCGCAGAACCCGCTGCTCAATCGAACCGCGACCAGTCTTGTAAGTAAGATTATATCGTGATCGAAGCACGACAATGTATCGTATCAGGCGGCGGGCGTGGTGATAGTGCTGAAAACGGGTTGCTGACAACCGCCGGGGTTCGGCGGAGGAGGATGCGACGGGAGGTCAGAGATCTCGGAGGAACAATACCGAGAAGCGAGGGCAAGGACGAGGGCGAGGATCCGGTACAAGGGTAGAGCGCCACGTGGGAAAGAAATGCGCCTTCAAGGACGAAATCGCACTAGAGGTGGAATTAAGAGCGGCGATCAATGTCTTGCGTCCACGTTATTGTCTTGAGGAGTCGACGTTGAAGTTATCGTGACGAGAAAGTAATTGTTGCCCGCGTGGCCAAGAAAACCCAGGGTCACCCGCACAAAGTTTTGGAGGGCAGACCAGTGACGCCATGGTGACCAGGGGACAGCGCCAGCGGTGCTAACGACGGGTTGGGACGGTTGCAGGTGGCGGCAAGGCGCGTCACGGAGTTACAATACCCCGAGGTAGTTTAACGATCAGATCGACGGGAGCACGGAGGACGGGTATCTGCTGAACGGACCACCTCATGGGTTCTGTTTGATCTTGGAGGTCTCGCTAAGTCCATTCGGCTGGGCTCTTTGTTCTACTTGGCCTCCGGGGAACCGTTACCTCAATATCTCTACGTGTGATGAGCGCAACACCACGACTCCGAAACTTCCAGATCCTAAGTACAAGGGCGAAGCTTAATGCGGTTTATATTTCATAGAGCCCGCAATTTTAACTTGTTATCTAGGTAATTTCCATTGATTTCGGAGGTACGGTCTACTCATTCCAGGAGGGTTTCTAGTAGTTAGGTATTAATGGAGACTACCACGGGAAAAAGATGAGGGGCGGGATTAGTCTGCCGAACGAACTCCGAGAGTGACGATGAAAAGAGTTGTACAACGAAGCACGGGCTAGTAACTTATACGACGTAATCAATACAGCATGACCCGATCTCACGAGAAAAATGGCTAATGACAGTTTGCACACTACACGGATCACTGCATCAATGCATAAACACAACCAAGCCCACCGTGACTTGCCAACACTCACGGGTCCAGGGCAGTTGAAAGGGTCATTCACCAATGATAGGACCTGGATGTCCCGCGAATCAGAGCCACGAGACAACTCCGTGCAGCGCCTCAAGGTACCGAGTCAGCGGATCTCATCGCGGGGCGTCGCTGGCTACCCCACAGGCGGCAGGCCGCCCCCAAGGAGCCACGGAGCCTCACCGCGTTAGCTTCCATTGCCCCGAGCAAGCCATCCACTGAACAGCCGCTGAAATGCCACTGACACCCGCCGCCGCCTACCGACGCCCACTGTAGACCCTCACGATGGTGGAGGCCTGCAACCGTTGCTGTCCATTCCGGAGCTGCGTGATTGGCTGGGGCACTTCGGCATCCCTTCGGCAGGCTCTGTGGAAGGAACGCCCCAAGCCCCCCTCCCCGACCTTCCATCTGGCCTGGCTCTAGCTCAATGGGATAGAGCTTCTCACAGGAGGGGCCGGGCCACGGCGGCGCGTCACTTGACGGAGAGCGGTGCCGCCGCACAGCAAAAGCAAAGTAGCCGACCCGACTGACTGACTGCAACTGTAAAAGTACCCGACTGACTGCCTGTTGTCCTTCCACTCCTCCGGCCTACTTCTCCTCTCTTACCCTCCTCCGTATTTTCCCTTTTTCTCTCCTTCACTTTCTTCCACTATCCAGTTCCCGGTGCAGCTTCCCTCCTCCATCGAAATCCCGCCTTTGTGCATCGTCAGCACGTGTCGACCAGGTTGCCAGCCCGTCCCCGGGTCCGTCCTCCTCTCCCGTCCTCCCCTCTGCGGAACGACCGAGACAACCTCCGGCCATCACATGCGAAGTGAAGGCCTGTCGTCTAGTTTCAGGCCACCTCGAGTCCCTCACCTGTCCGACAAACTCCTCAATACCAAACCAACGTGGAAAACGGCCTGAGTGCGACCACAGCGTACCCTACCTCCCCTCTCCCTCCTCCTCCTCCTCCTCCTCCTCCTCCTCCTCTCTTCCTCTCTCTCTCTCTCTCCGATACTTCCAATACTCGCCTCGCTCGCCTGGTATCGCATCCTCGATCCTTTGGTCCTTCGCGTCTTATAATGGCCTCCAACATCCTGCCTCCGAACCCGGCAGAGCTCCTCGCTCCTTTCCTCCCCGCTCTCCCCGCTGCCGCCTTGTCGACTCAACCAGCCATTGGCATTTTGCCCCTCCTCTCTCCCATCCTGCGCCAAAGAGTCAATATCCTATCTTCCTCCAGTACTGAGCCATGGTTGCGACTGCTGTGCTACGACACAGCCAAGGCTGCGAAGCTAGCTGAGATCGCCCAGGGCGGCAACCTAGAGCCGCACCCTGTGTCCGGCGAAGTCGAGGTAGACTGGGATTATGATGCAGAGATCCGCTTTCGCCGGGTTGATCAGGAGACTGCACAGGCCCTCGTCGCCCTCGAAAACCTCGGCTTGGCTTTCCAGCTCGTTTACTGTATCGGCGACAAGGAAGGTGGCGGCGATGGGTGGAGGGTTGGAGAGGTGACTGTCACAGACAAGCCATCGCCGTTCTCGCAATTTGGAGGAGCTTCAAGCCTGGCGGAAGCTGAGCGACAGTTTGAGGAAACTAAAGAAAAGAAGTCAGAACCTCAGGTCAACAGCACGAGCTCCCACACCCTGCACCCCCCCCACGATGGTCATGGCGACGATGATGATGATGACGATTATTGGGCGCGGTACGACGCAACTCCTGCGCGCACCCCAGCCCAGAAGCGATCTCCTGCTCCCCCGTCAATGGCCACATCCCAGGTGGACAATCACCAAGGATCAAACGAGGACGATTACTTTGCTCAGTATGACGATGTCCAGCCGGCGATGGACCCCCATGACCCCGACGAGGATGTCGGACAGGCGCAACTGGCCCCACCTCTAGGTCTTCGCCGAGAAAGCGACCACGAGTCTGCCGAGGCAACAGAGCTGAACGAGACGCAGGGTGCATGGACCCTTGCTGAACTCGACAAGACCGAATCGAACCCGAACTCAGGCGGGGATGACGCCGAACACCTTTCGGCACTCCTTCACCCGCGCCCGGCGTCGAGTGCCAGCTCCAAAGGCTCCAGTACCGTTGCTAAGCTCGAGGCCACGGCCGAGTCGCAGGAGCAGAACGAATTTGGCGTCAAGCAGCACGTATCCCGCAGTATCCGCAGCCTGTACTTTCTCGCACGCTCCTCGGGTATCGACCGGGACGAGTTTGAACGTCTCATCCACACGGAGCTCGATGTTTTGGGGATGATGGAGGACCACGACTGAGAGAAAGTCGGGAAGCGAGCGACACCGTACCATTTGCAAGGGTTAGTCATTGGATCACGATGCTTGTGTAAGGGGCGGCTGGAATGATGAATAGATTGGAATGATGTTGTTCCAGGATATCCGAGTATAGCATATGGCGTTTGTTTGGGTCAATTTGAGGGATGGTTAACCACAATGGGTCCGTTGTGTTTGGGTACCGGTAGCCTGTTTTTAGGGGGGCATGGCATCTCGTACATAACCTTTATATACCAGGGAAGAATCAATCCCGACAAATTGAGCACGGCGCAACTGGCAGTGATCCTTGTTCCGGGTGAGCTGATGACTATGCCTACCTGCCTTAGGTCGTAGGCCAGATAGCTGTAATACCGAGGTCCAGGAGGGGTGGGAGTGCGCCGTAGTAGCCAATCCGATGGCATGGTGGTCACAGTGGTATTTGAATGTTGGGGCGGCCCCTCATTCCAAAGGCCTTCGGCTTCCGGAGCAGAAGTCTCTCGGGCTTTCGGGCTCTCGGGCTCTCGGGCTCTCGGACACCCAAATGCTGCACGCGTGGGGAGACCGTGATCTGTATATCTTTAAAATCTCACCTCCGGCCTCTTGATATAGTGTGTGTATACACGACTGCCTTGTTCCTGACTAAGAGCGCCCGCAAAAACATAACTAAGTGGTTCCTTAAATCAAAACGAGCTTTGAGTTCCGTAAAAGCGCCAGGCGGGCCTGGTCACACAGCTAGACTTTGTCCAAATTGAATGCCTGGACATGAGTTCCGCCTCCCAAATCCATCAACCGTTGGTTCATGTTAGTTCTGCCCGGGATCATGTTATCCACGGCCATTGCGTCCATGCCCATGTTCATTTCATCCATATTCAAGACGCCCCCAAAAGTTCCTTTTTCATCCTTGGCAGATGCCATTTCTCCTTCTCTTCATTCATTAAAGTCCACGCACAAATACGCTACGCAATGACGAGGTTGTCGAGTGCGACGCGCGCAGTCTCAAGTATTCTGACGCAATTGCGCTCTTCGGGCAGGCAGGGCTTGCTCGGGTAGATGACCCCCGTGGGCATCGCCTTGGCTACTTGGCCGCTTGCGATGAGGTTGTCGAGTATTTCGTGGCGCTTGCGCGTGCGCTGTTCGAGGAGGGTGACGACGTCTTTGAGGCCGAGCTGGGTGTAAGTCTCATGGGTGGAGATGCCGTCGTCATTTTTCCCAAGACCGTACACGTCCAACCGTAACAGAGCCCGGATCGTCATGCGCCACATGTCTGGGGCCATGTTCGTATTGTTGTAGCTTTGCACAACACAACAGTTGTCCGAGGACTCGCCGACCGTCCCCCACATGCCGCCAATGTCCTTGAAAGAGAACCAAAAGGTACGCCCCTGCTTCTTGGCCAGGGCTGTCTCGGTGTCTACCATCTCGAGTATGGTGGCGTAGGCGTTGCAGGCGGACGGCACGAGAGTCCCAAGGAACATGAGGTTCTGGAAGCACTGGATCGGCGGCGGGACCGACGGCTCGTCGAGGAGCGGCACGGAGCAGCTGGGGCAATTGATGACATCGTGTGCTACCTTGGAGGCGTTGCGGGCCGCGCGCATGGCCGGGACGACGTCCGGGGGCAGGCGGGAGAGGTTATTGAGGGCGAGGAAGAGGGAAGACAGGCAGCTGCAGTTGACGGTCGGGACTGCGCGCATCGACGGCGGCGGCGTCGACACGGGCTCGTCGAGGGATCCGACCGACGTGCCATGGTCGCTGCCGAGCGATGAGTCGGCGGGCGTCGAGGTGCTGGTGCCTCGAGGCAGACTTACTTGTTCAGCCATATACCTGTGCAGGGAATCGCTGAGATCTTTTGACACGGTCTGGGAGTGGTCAGGCTCGTCAAAGTTGATGGACCCGAGGAGGTCAACACCACTAAAGTTGAGCGGAGGAATCGCTGGCGGTCCGCCGTCGACGGGGAGATATAGACTAGGGTCGGCCGGTGTCTCCATGTAGTTGTTGGGCAGAAGATCCCAGAACTCCATGTTGGAGTGGCCAGGGTCGTCTAGGAAGTTGAAGTTCGGATCGACGGCCACGGGCGGGTGAACCTGAAAGCCGCTCATAGAAGTGGTAGTCGTCAAGTCATTGTGCACCAGCTCTTGGGTGGCAGCAGGCGGCGGGCCTTCTTCATCGACATGGCGTCGCTTGCGAGGGCGGCCCATGGGCTTCTGGGGAGAGTAGTGGCATAGAATACCTTCTCTACCGCACCTAGCACATCCGTCTGGTTCCTTGGAGCAGGCGAGTTTTCGGGACCCTAGAGGAGCCGGTCAATCAAGAAAGTCGCCGAGAGCCCGGGACGCCGGATGGACCGGATCACCGGCATCCATCCACTTTAGTCGGACTTACGGCATTCATCGCAGGCCCGGTGCTTTGGGACGCCGTCCGGGGCCGGGGGAGGGGCGGCAGAAGCCATGGCTAGACGCACAAGCGCGCAGAGGGCGAAGGGGGGTTTGTCGTCTTGGAGGTCAGTTTTCTGGGGGATTCGGTTGATAACAGCCGCGTCGTTTGTTCGTTCTTCCCGGAGCGAGTCGTGATGATGAATGAATAGAGATGCGGAGCAATGAGGACAGAAATGTCTCCGACGCTTAGACAAACTGTCCGAGGCGTGAGGTTCATATAAAGGAGAGGCCCAACAACGGACACACACAGAGCAGTCCAGCCAAGGCTGCGAGTTACAGCCAAAACGGGCGGCGGATGGTGTGCAGGAGGGGCAGGAGTAGGAGCAGGAGCCGAGATGGAGCCCACGATCAGTGTCAGTCAATGAACTGTCAGCACTTGGGTTCGTTCTCTAGGCCGCAACAGCACTCGGCAGAAAGCACCTACCGTGACAGCTCGACAAGCGTTGAGAGGCCCCGGAGGAAGGGTCCGCATCCATGTTTATAAAGCCGGCCCTAGCGCACCACAGTACCCCGGAGGTGGGCGCGCGTCTGGCGTTGCAGTGCGTTCAGCCCTGTGAGGAGACGTGAGGAGGCCGAGATGGGGCCGTCGAGAGAGTCAAATCAGCGTCGGGGATGTCGAGGACCGGACCCTCTGTTGAGTGTTGAGCGGGTTTCGGAAGCGGCGAGACCCTAAAAAGTTCCATTTTGGACCTTTGGTTGTTTGCTTTCGCAGTTGCAGTTTGACTCCATATGCACGTGAATGGTCCGCTTGTTGACGGTCTGCCGGGTGAGGCCGAGACTCCGTTCTGCCCATGCCCATGTCCACGGTCGCGGTTCGGCGCTCCGTAGGGCTGGATGGATGCGTTTTGCCGTACCTGTGCCGCCGAGGTCTATTGAGCTCGCCTTTCCTCCTGCTATGTCACCGTATGATGAGAAAGAAAGCCAGAGCTGTCCAGTCTGGAATCAATAGCATCGTCGAGAGTTGGACTGGTCACTCGCAAGGTGTGCCTTCGGAGGTCAGCCATCCATCCATCAGGTTCACTACATAGCGAACTCCTGAGCGATCATTCATCCCCCGTCCAGCGTTCTCTCAACCCATTCCGCCGGATGTTTTCTTGGCTAAGACCGGCCCACGTCAGAAGCCCCTGTCGTTGATATCTGACCTACAGCAGCGACTCAAACGTGGACCCATCGAGTCTACCGGTTGAAATCACGAGAGATCACGTCGCTCCATCCCAGTGGATAACGACCGGAATAATTAGGTTTCTCGTTTATGCATATACCTGCGTCGGCGTCTGCACGTTCAGCTAAGCAGGCATGTTGGCTTCCATTCAACAAGCCCCTCTGACAAGAAGCCTTGGTGAGATGCAGTCCAGGGATTTTAGATGCCGAGCTTGGGCCTCGACCCTAGGGGGAGAGATGCTGCAACGTAGCGTGGCATTGGTTCTGGCGGGTTGACCCTTGCCCGACATTCTCCAGTTCTCCAGTTCTCCAGTTAGTTGTCTCTTGAAGAGACCAGGGCACGAGAAAGCGGGCGAAGCGAAGCGAGGTGAGGCGAGGCGGGACGGGACGGCGCGAGGAGAAGTCGCCAGGCCTGGAGGCTACAGGAGCCGTATCCTGGTTCTGGAGCAGCGAATCTGGCGTTTGGGCCATCGAGGTTTTGCAACTAGGGACCTCTGTACAGGATCGAACGATGCTTAGATGCGAGTTGGTGTCGTCTCTTGTCTCTTTCGCTTGCGTCCAATCACCCGTCTCCTGTCTCTCGGCCGGGTGAGTAAAGGCCAGGTGACACAGCGCAAACCTGCTCAAACCACAAGTAATCACCACATAGAGCTTCGATCGCATCAACGGGCGGCGGATGATTGGCTGTAGGATGGTCGGGCGGAATGAGGAAGATGCATCATGATGCCATGTACGGTTACTCGCTCCATGCATGTCCAGGGTTGAAGCTGAAGGAAGCTTGGATCCGTACGTTGGCGATAGTGGGGAGATCATAGGGCTGATGGCTGCAACCTGAGGTTAGGCACCCCCCGGTCCCTGTAAAGCCCCTGTAGACCTTCTGTAGCAGCCTGCGTGGGATTGGGTCCTGCTGTTCGGAGCGAGTGCTTTCCGGGACAGACTCCTCGACTCTTACGGATGAAGAGTCTATTCCACCCCGGTGACCAGGTTCAGTCCGCAATGTTGTACATGCGTGGTCTTGAAATCGTATCCAACGTCCAACGTCAGCCATGGAGCTTTCGAATACGGCAAATTTGGCACATTCCATCTAGCGACGCAACCTTTCAGAGCCGATTGCCCCCCACCACCACTAACAAGCTAGCGTGGGGCCGTTGCTGCGTGTCAATGATCCTTCCATCTGACTTCCTATGTTCACACATTTCCAATTTCTCTGGACATGGCTGTTCTCAACGGCTTGCGGCTTGCTGCAACTTGTTGGCTAGCTATGGCGCAAGCGTAGTAGCATGGCTATGCCTAGAGCCTGAGCTGAGCCCCCCCGGATCAGTGCTGGGAAGGGAAACCCTAGCCCCTCCTTGTCATCATCACCTGTCATAAAGAGGAGCGAGCAACTGCAACTTGGTCAAAGAGAGAGGGAGAGAGGGAAGAGGAGAGGATATGATACATCTACCAACTCTTCCTCGGTAACTCCAGGTTAGTACCTGCACCGCCTTCACAGCCTGACCATCCCCCGCCCTCCCCTTCGTGCACACCTAATCACACCCGTCCCGTTATTAGCTCGCATCCCAGTCCCACGCTCCATCATCGCCAATCTCACCGCCATGGCCGCCTCCGTCTTGCCCAATCCGGGAGACCTGGCCCGACTCGACTACCGAGACGCCTTTGCCCGCGCCGTGGCCGAGCATCGTATCCGACCGCTCGTCGTCCCGTACTGCTTGATAGGCACTTCGCTTCTGCCGCCGCTGTGGCTCGCCTTCTCCCACACTGGCCGGCCTTGGGTCTACCGCTCACGATGGCTCGTCGTCGGCCTCGTCGTCATCATGGACGCCGAGATCATCGGGTTTATGAGCAGTGCCAACGTCGCCTCCGCCTACGCCGCCGGTCTTATGGGCATGTGGGGGATTATTTCGGCGCTGCACCTGCTGGTCTGGTCGTGTCCGCAGTCTGACGCCGCCAGGGCTATCAAGGTTGTCAAGAGGGACAGGCCGAATGGCTTCTCCGGGATGAATGGATCGTCCAAGGCTGACTCTCAGATTGCGAATAAGCTTGGCGGTGGGCGAGCCGACGACGATGACGGGCTGCGACTACGCAGACTGGACGGTATTGCTGCATCTGGCTCCGATGTCGTATCCCAAACTTCCCAAACCCACCACCGACACGACCTACCAACCATCCAACATTCGGACTCGGACCTGGACCATGACGACGACCCCGGCAATGACTGCGTCTGGCAGCCCTTCCCCGAGCACGGCTCATTCCTGCAGCGTCTTAACTGGTCCTTGGACTTTGTCACCAACTACAGATGCATTGGTAGGTGGCCTCGGCCTCCCCGAAGTTACCCACGCAGATGCTATGATGCAACCTGTAACCCGCAGCTAACATGCCTTGCTTTCCTGCATCTTTTAGGCTGGAACTGTTCCATCCGCTCCGTTCCCCTACCCCAGATCCCTGCTCGCATCGGCCCCGGGGATCCTGTCTCCCTCAACGCTATGCCCGTCGTCTCCCGAAGCGGCTACCGGCGTAACCTCACCACATCCGAGTTTATCTGGACCCGCCTTCGGACTCTGGCCGTCCTGTACGTCATCCTCGACTTCTTGGCCGTCTTCATGATGAAGGATCCCTACTTCGTCCTCGGCCCCGACCGGAGCATTGGCCATGAGCTGCCCCCGTTGCTGCGCCAGTTGCCCTCATGGGCCTTGCTTACATACCGCGAGCTGTTCAGTGTCGCCGGCGTCTTCAGCGCCATCAGCGAGATCTTTATCATCCATGACTTCATCCAGTACTACGTCTTCTCCCACATCTTCCCTATCCGCAAGGATCTCTGGCAGTACACATCCATCTTCGGCTCCTTTTCTCAGGCGTTGGATCGAGGCTTGGCTGGTTGGTGGGGATCCTGGTGGCACCAAACCTTTCGGCTGCAATTCAGCTCCCCAGCTGCGTACCTAATTAACAACGGCTATCTAACCAAGGGCACGGTGACTGCTCAGATCGTCACCCTCTATGTGTCCTTCCTCCAGTCAGGCCTGCTCCATGCTTCGGGGAGCTTGTCTTCAATGCCCCAGACCAAACTATGGCGCGCTCCGCTGTTCTTCTTCCTTCAGCCTCCGGGCATATTGATCCAAGCTGCCTCCAACTGGATCATTGACACCTACCTACCCCATACTCCCAAGATGCTCCGCCGGGTGTTGAACCTGGGGTTTGCCTTGGCTTGGCTGCAGATTACGGCCAGATTCTTCTGTGACGACATCGCATCAACGGGGCTCTGGCTCCTAGAGCCGGTTCCCGTCTCCCCATTTCGTTTTCTCGGTTTCGGCCATCCTAACGATCATTGGTGGCGGCTGAACCGAGAGCTGTTCCCCAAGTGGCATTCTGGAGACCACTGGTGGACCAGTGGCCTACAAATCTAACAAGCTTCCGCTTTCTATATACAGCAGCAATAGAGGGTTTTCTGGTCTGGAAGTGCGAGGGTTCCCCTTTTCATAAATTCTGGTTTAGATACATATAAATAGAAAAGAGTCGTGTTAGAACGGAATTCTTTTTTAAATAGATATCAGCTTAGTCTCGACATTTTCTCGTTTGAGGTGGCGTGCCCTAACTTTATAACCACTCGTGATTACATGGACATATAGATATTAGATAGTCTTGTGTCCAATCCCCTACAGTTCTAGCATCTTTGGGGCACTCTTGCCGCACTTGATGTATCTGGGTGCCAACCCACTTCCTTGCGATGATGCCATTTCTTCCAAATTCTCTCTATATACCCACTCAAAAAGGGCGATTTCCATCGTTTCTAAGTAACCTGACGAGCCCCTCGTTGTTTTCCTGAGCCCAGTCTTTCTGTTTCAGTACGCAACCATGCAACGACTTCAGCATACTGGGCTGGCTTCTTGGCCAAGACCTTGGTAAATGCGGTGCAAGCAATTCTAGTGAAGTCAGCTAACATGATCAACCCGAAACCAATCCCAAGAAAGACGAGTAGTCACTTACAAAGCAACCTGAGTCTTCTTGATATCACAGGTGTACTGGGGATACCGCATCTTCCGAGATTTACCGGTCAGCAGTAGGAAAGCAACGTCGATGGTTTTGGTGATTGTTCCTTGACAGAAAGAGTCATTAAAAAGCAGGCCTCGAAACAGGTGCTTGGGGAGACCCACGGATAATTATACTGCAACGGGGCTGTTGGGATTTCCCGAGGCACCGCAGGTACGCCCACATCTTGCTAGCCGTCTCACAGAACGCGCCGTGGAGCGACGTCAGGACGGTGCGCGTTGAGTTATGTGCCGTGTCAAAGAACATGAGGTGCGACTGGATTTTAAACGCGTCTGTGTTCCCTACCGTTAGTAGTCTGCAATCCATGTTGGGAACGACCGGCTATGAGACTCACTGAGGATTTTGCGTTGGAAGTTCTGGCCAGGTGCGTGACCAAAGTCGACGGTGAGCGAAGCTGCTATGTCTAGTTTATGTCAGGATTGCGATGCTCTCGCTGGGCTCTCGGGATACTTACCAATACCTAAATCTCTCTGGCGATCTTTGGTGATATCGAGAGTCTGGCAGTCAATGAGAAGCCCACAGTAGGGAAACCCAGGCCCTTCGTCCATTTTATCGATGTCCCCACCACTGCACCACATGTCGAAGTTGACCAGCGTCTTCTTAGGATTGACCACAACACCATACTCGGGAAGGCCTCGGTGCATCGTCTCTACGAATCTGATCGCCTTATTTCTATCAAGGGTGATGAGGAGAAAGTCATCAATCAGCCTCAGCAAAAGGGTATCTGGTCCCACCAGGAAGCCGAGGTGCTTTCTCTCAAGGTCGGCATAAAAGTAGTTGCATAGGAATGATGATAAAACGGATCCTTGGGGGATTCCCATCTTCTGCCGGTAGTACTTCTTGCCCACCTTGACGAGATTCTGCTCCACGTGCTGTGTTAGTAGACTCAAAAGCTCTTGAACGCCGTGTGTCTTTTGGACAGCGCTATCCACGAAGATCGTGTTTTTCTTCTTGCCAGCCAAGTCTGTCTCGAGCCGTTTTGAGAAGCCTGAGACATCACCCTCTCGGAGTGCGTTTGCGTGCCAGCGACGAATTGCCTTGGTGGCAGTCCTGTCTCCCTGTAGCTCGGCTCGTTCGCCAGGCTTAACCTCGACATGCTTCGTGACGGTGTACTTGGCTTGACTGGGCACCGACCCCATTAGGTTGATCACCGCAGCTTGCGGGATCGTATCGAAGGCGGCCTGGACATCGACTTTTGCAAAGTACAGCCTGCCGTGGTTGGATCCCAATCTCTCTTTGAATCCTTTCAGACGGGCGTATATATCACTGACAGAGAACATCGTGGAGCCTAGCTTGGAAGGGTTGAGGGTCTAGACATGCGTGTCAGCTATGTTTTTAAACTCAATAATATTTTCTTACCTTCTCTAGCTTAAGAAGCGTATGAACTGGTCCAAGTATTGAGTTGATGCTGGGACCAAGGACTTTATTTGCGCCTCGAGTCAAAGCTCTGCGCCGCAGGTTCATGATGGGTCGCAGCTTGCCGCCCTTTGGCAGCAGACGGATCTGACTGAACCCGAGCCGTCTCGATTGTAGCGTTTGCAAGGCATCCTCTAGCTTGACTTCCTCGAACATGCTCTCCTTGAGCATGGCCATGGAGGGTTCTGCAATGTATTTCCAGATCTCATGTCGAAAATAGAACACTTGGTAACGGTGAGAATTAGACTCTGTAACGTAAAAGTTGCTGCGGATCAGGGGTATTAAAAGGGAGTCAAATGTGTAGTACAGAAGCTCGTAGAAGATTTCATGTCGCTTAGTGGTGTCTGTTTGGCTTGGTTTCTGGGTTCTAAGACCAGGAGGTTGAAGCCAAGAAATGTCTGTGATCTGCAAGGTTTCGAAGCCAGTCAGAACACAAGGTATAGATTGGTGATTCCGTGCGTTTACCTTCAAATCTTGAGAAATCTCATGCAGTGACATGGTCTCGAAGCGCCTCAACTTGACGAAATGGTCGACCTTCTGCAGAATCATGGCTTTGTTGTGACTCTGGGTTTCGCCGTCCCCCCAAAATTGGTTCGGAATCACCTTTGACAGTACGGCTTGACAGAAGGCCGAGACTTGAGACAGTGGAGTTGCCAACTCAACCAAGGAGCTAGGCTGTGGAGGAGGATGTACTTGAGTGCTCGGTTGTGGTTTGCGGGATTGCTTCTTCGTAGTCCGCCGACCCTGAGACGGTGCATTCAGAGTGGTCTGGAGTGACTTTTCCTTGTAGGATAAAGTAGAATCCTTCTTCTGAGCTGGTCTTGGATTCCGAATTTGCACGTCAAGCGCGCAAGGGCAATAGTGCCTGAGGAGCTCGATAAAAGAACATCGGTCATGCCGAACTTGAAGGCGCCCCACCAGCCTTTCTGCGTCGCCACGCAGTCTCTTTGGCAATTTTGGTAATTGAAGATCTTGTTTATCAGGCTTTTGTGGGAAAGCAAGCGTGATTTCATCTTCCCTCAGCGTATAGTCTTGGAATTGCTGTGCAGTCCGAGAGGTATCGATTTGCGAAGTGAAGACATTGTGCAGTCCAAACTGGCGAGGAAACATGTACATCATGACC
Source organism: Neonectria ditissima (assembly GCA_001305505.1). NCBI lineage: Eukaryota > Fungi > Ascomycota > Sordariomycetes > Hypocreales > Nectriaceae > Neonectria > Neonectria ditissima. The sequence continues at coordinate 2,618,092 of LDPL01000172.1, forward strand.
TTGATGGTATTGTGTCGCTGTTCCATTTCGAGTTTTGAATGATCGGCTTCGTTCTTAAGACCGGTAGCTTTAAGTGTGTGCGAGCACCGATTGAGGATATCTATGATGGATTAGTGACGATAGAAATGATGTCCAATATCAGGTCCCCAGTACGGATATGCTTAAACCCTGGCTGGACTAGCCCCTTTGCACTGAGTGATGGCTTTGCGTAGAACATTCGACTTCTCACCAAGACGATTTCCGCTGGTTTTCTGCATGCAGGTGATTCGGCCGTCCCCATGGGTTTTGCACTTCCAGGAAGGTCAAGCTCGGGTAGTGGAACACCTACGATGGTGAGCGAAGATCGAAGTAAGGATCAGATGGACAACCTAACCACTCAGCTGGCGATAGTTGCGGAAGCCAGCTTGAAGAGCCATGTATATGGAACCATCGAGGAGAAGATCAATCATCATCTTCTCACCGGACTGGCCTAGAAGGGCCAATAGATGCGGCCACGGTGCCTCCCTGAGTGCCTTGACGTTTGAATTCGGGTACAGGCTGAAAAGACCAGGAACTACAGCTCCTCCTTGGTCACCCGGCGCAGCACCTCTCCGGAACCCATCGCACAGTAGATGCTTAGGTCGTTTGCCTGCCTTCAGTTCTCTCGAGAAAAGCAGCCAGATGACAAAGTCGACAATCTATTTCCGCGTCAGTCACACGACAACACGCAGAAGAAAAAAAATACAAACCTCGGACTGCGAATACTTGGACTTGAAAAGCCCATCAGATATAGTCACATTTGACTCATCTCCCTTTTGAGAAAATGACACCCATTGCTCCCATCTCGTGTCTTGAGGGTCGGGTTGTGGCTGATGGGTACAGACGAGTGAGGTGTCCAAAAGATGCACCAGCTGGGCCTCAATCTCTGCAATACCTTCTTTCTGACCTAGGGAGGCTATTTTCTTTCGTCGAAGACGAGAGCTACTAGGAAGATTGGAGAGAATGTGTTCTCTCAGTGTGGTAACCCTAGCATAGCAGCGGTCCAGAAGATCACGCCGAACAGGCGTTTCGCTGCTGTGAATCTTTGGTTTTTTAGATCCCGACGCGTCATTGCAGGTGTTTTTGCGTTTCGACTTCGAAGCCATGTTAACGAAGTGCTGGTTGTGCGCGCATGTCGCGACGTCTTTGGTGTTCATTCAGCATCGAGGGTTGTCGTCAAGCAACGCCACAGGCGCTTTCAAGGTGGGCGGGCTTAGGGTGTGGCTGACCGGTCTTAGGGGCTTGACTAGATCAGGCCAAGCGGCCATAGCGTAGCGTAGCGGCTCCGGCTTTAGGTCCAGTGTAGTGGTGCCAATTATTCGCACTCGACGGATAAATAGAAGAGTTAACGCAGGTACAGCATCTCATCAGGCAATGTGATGAGTCGGGGCGATCTCATTTGGCTAGCGAGGAGGGGATCTATCCGCAGGATGAGAGCGGACTCGATTTGGTATGCAGCATTAGCAGCAGCAAGACCAGCATGCAGCAGCCGACCGCAGGACCGGCATACGAATACAGCAGCCACCAGCATTAGCAGCAGCAATCAAAGCACGGGGGAGCACGGAGGCCAGCCGTCAGACAAACAGCCTAGACAAACACACTGGTGATGTGCTGGATGGTACGATCGATTGAATTGGATGATTTACATGGGTCCCCGGATCTACAACCACGTCGTCTGTACTCCGGAGTCTGGAGTATCGGAAGACAAGGGGAATTAAACAGATTTTCCCTCCTTCATCTGTTCGGAGACGCCGGGTGATTTTGATCAGAGGGAGTTTGGTTTTCAGCTCTTCAGCACGGGACACGACAAAGGCCGAATGCACACGACCAGGACCGGGGCATCTCGAAGGACTCGCGGGCATCATGGATCTTTATCGTCAGGGGTATCAGGACTTTCCAGGGATGGACACGAGGCAACTAGGCCTGGTAGACAGGGATCTAATGTCTCTGAAATAGAAATTGGATCCATCGCAGCCGTTGCTAGGACACAGGATCCATCGCATGACGAATTTTCCCCCACCATGGACGTGTGAGGGCGGGCTGCTGGTACGTACGTGGGGAGCAGTACGGGAGCCAGACGGGAGGGATCGAGAAGTGCATTCGTACCTGCTTTCGTACGAAGCACGTACGAGTACAGGCTGCGTGGATATCGGAGGTCAGAGGCTCGGGAACACGACGCAGAAAAGGGGGGAAGCACGACATGAGGGGGATTCGCAGGTAGCCCTGAGGTAACATCTGGGATACGGCAAATATGTCCATTAATCAGCCAATGCCCAACCAAAGAGACGTCGTTTCGAGAAGGCAAAGGGGGGCCACATTGCGATGGATGGAATGAATGGATCGAGGTCTTAGACAGATAGTCTATGCCTAGGTAGGTGCCCGCGAAATAGATTGATGCCGGTGCCCCATGTTCGGTGGATGATCGATAAGCGGCCGCTAGAAGAGGCCGCTGGAACCCCTGGAAGGTCACTGGGCGGCGGGAATTGGGCTCGACGGGGCTGGACTGGACTGGACTTGATGATCGCCCGGCCACACGCGGCCACACGAGACAGGTTCATCGGGGCGAGGCAAACGGCGAGGCCGCAGGCGTGAGAGGGATTGGATCACTGCAGCTGCTCAAGGGGAAAAGAGCATTTCCTAGATGCGGCCCAGCGGCCGTGGTTGCGACTTCTGAGGTGCGTTGGCCAATGCGGTGTTTAAGACCATCGTCACATTCCACCCGCTAAAACGCATGGACAAGCCCTGCTGCGCTCCAGCCACGGGGGAATGTCTAGGGTCTCGCCCCCTGGAGGGTATGGAACCCAACAGCGCCCGCGCCAAACCACTCGACCCAACGCGACCTCGCCGGGCTGCGTTCTTGTGAATGCCACCAAACAGGAGTGATGATGGGCGACCACACAGGACGCACGCACCCACACCCATCGCACAGCGCCTTACCGAGCCTAGCATGCACCCGGGTCTCTCTGTGCCTTGCTTCAGGTACAGGCAGGCCCATCAGAGCATATCATCCTGACGTTCGTTCGGTCCAAGTGGTGAGATAGCAATGCGGATGTATCTCGCAAGTTGCTGGCTCCTCCGGCACTAATTAAAGCCTGCAGGGGAATGGAACCACACCTACTTGTGTTCCATGCCTCCCTCTCCAAGATGTCCATCCATCGCCTGTCTACTTATACTATCCCATCCCTACGGGCCCCTACCACAGGACCAGTGAACGAGGGCCTTCAAAGCCCGCCTGAGGTTGCGATCCACTAACTAGCCCCCAACTGCATCTACAGCCCCGAAAGTATGTTCAGATGTTGATTGTTCAATGATTGCTGTTGGTCGCACGCAGTAAAACCTGCATCCGTACTACTTTCCACTTCGCCTGTGCTAGGGCGGATGTACCTCGCCGAGTCTTCCCCGCTGAAGCTCGGGTGAGTCGTGGACAGATACTCGGTGTTACAGAGGGTACAGTACCTGAGGACCAGTCGCGGATGCAACTGGGAACTGGGACGGGATGGCCAAATGCGGCAAGGCGCCGCAGCGTTTGCACCCGCTCCGCGTCGTGCAGGGCCGCAGGGTCGCTGCACAAGCTGGATGGAGGGTTTTGCCTTTTGGGCTCCAGCTCCATCGGTCTCCCTGAGTGGCCTGTAAGTTACCTGGTGCTTACCTGGGTATGCTTGATTTGTGCCCATCTCCAGTGTGGGAGATCGCATCCCGTCCCATCCGTTGCATATCCGTTGGTTGCATCCATCCTCTTCGTCCCATCGCATCTCCATTCCATTATGCGTACAAGTGTGCATACATATGTGTGTACTTATTAGAATGTAGGTACCTACGGGCAGTCTTCCACTCCGACAGGAGTAGCAATACCTCCTGCAGCACCTAATTGTTCAGCACTGCATCCGTTATTTCAGCCCGCAACAGCTTCCCGTCCCTAGGTTGTGCGTGCGTTGTGCTAGCATCCCCTCGTTGCCTAGTCCCCCGGTAGGAGGAGCCGGCCCGCGGGAGACGAGCCTCCACTCCCGTCACCTTTTTCCATCCCTCCCTCGCTCGACCTTGCCTTAGCTTGGCTCATCACTGTCTGAGTCCCGTCTCTGCTCTCTCTTCTCTCTCTTGCTCGCTCTTTTTTAGTGGCCCTCTCGAGTCCTTGGTCCCAGGGTTCACTTCAGGTGGTCCACAGCGGTCCCATCCTCCACTGTCACCGCCCGTACCTACTACTCCAGGTCGCTACCACTCCGTACCCGTACCCTCCATCCCGTCTCCGTAACTTATCTGCCAACTGCCAACGCCAACGCCAGCTCTCACACCCACAGGCACACCACCATCAACACCCACGCCAACGCCAACGCATCGATGCTCGCTGCATGGGTCTCTAGCCCCCCGACCAGTCGCCTCGCTCGACGAGCCTGACCGATGCTCAGGCCACCATGGACAACCGCATGGATATGGACCTCCAGGCGGGCCTCCAAGCGGGCCTCCAGGACCTCCACGCTGACTTCCAGGCCGTCGACTCGGGTCCAGCAAGAGGAGCCCATGTCGAGCCTCACCACCGCAACCTCCAGCACCACTCCCAGCGACATCGACTCCCGCATCCTCACCCCGAGTACCACAATCCCAATCACAACCACGACCGCCCATACGACCACGACCGCGACCACTCCCACGCTCAAGCCCACATCCACGAAACCTACCCCCAACACGGCGTCCACGACTTCCCCCTCCGTCACCACCACCCGCAGCTGCCCCGACCCGATTACCAGCAGCTCAACCTCTCGCCGCTCTCCCAGCACCTCGAATTCGACATCGACATCACCAACCCTGGCGCCCCATCTCCTGCGACCTACGCCGCCGCCAACCTGGACTCCGTCTCCTCAAACGCCCACCATGCATTTACCCCCGTGAATCCCGACGACTTTTACAAGAGCTACCGGGCCCTTCACCTCACCAGCAATCCCGATACCCTCCCCATGGCCGCCGCCACCTCTCCGCGTCCGTCGTTGCGTTCCAACGGCGATGGCACCACCCCAAAGCACCCCGTCATGTCCCCAAACCGAGCGACAGCGCGGTCGGCCTCGAATCCCGTCGACGGCAGACCTACCGCCGCGGGCTACAAACCCGGCGGCTCCCATCCAAGCGTGAGCGACCTCAAGAAGCGCTTCGACCAGAATGGCGCTAGTGCATCGTCTATTCCTCGTGCTCCTGTGTCGTTGGGTGCTGCAGCAAGGTCTAGGCGAGATGCCGCTGCCAGCACACAGCCGCGAAACGGTGCAACGTCTTACTCAACCCTGCGTGGCCGCGCTGGAACGTCAAATCCTGGCTCATCCCCGTCGTCGTCCTCCTCACCTCGTTCGCAGAGATCCAAATTTGTCGCTGAGGATCAGGTGTCGAGCAATTCTCAATCCTTTGCCAGCCGCATCGGAAAGCCTCGAACGGCCGTTAGCGGAAAAGCAAATGCATCCAAGTCAATGACCGCCCTCGCCCCAAAGTCCCCACCTGAACCGGCTTCTTCCTCCCCCACTCCATTACGCTCGCAGGGCTTGCTGTTTGGCGAAGTCCTCCCCGAGCAACACGATGCCCTGACCGCGGGGTATGGAATCGACGGTGCCCAACCGCGCAGAACATCAGAATCAACCATCTCGCACTCCTGGACCCACCAACGAAGTCTATCCGACCCCGATGTCGAACCTTCGTCTCCTAGCAGCTGGTACCGCAGCCTTAACGGTGACCCTGTTGAGGAGCAGCCTCGCCAGGAGCCTGTCCAAAAGGGGCACGCACGCTCGCAGAGTGATGTCCCCATATCAAACTCAGGACTGCCAGTCGCTCGCAAACAACCTTCACGAAAACCTCCCACTGGCGGCTCGTCCAAACTCCCACTATCGGTGAGGAAGCTGAGCAGCCCGACCCCGAGCCAATCGTCGACGCGATCCAATTCCCCCTCCACCGTCAAACGGCCCCAAACAAACGGTCGGGCTTCGAGGGCAGGTACACAAACGACTCGAACGAAAACTCCGACTTCCCGAGCCAAGACACCAACCCAAACCCCGTCGGGTCGAAAACAAGCACCTCGGGCTCTGGTTACACCAACCAGCAACACACGACTTCAGGCCAACATCATCGCCCCTCTCCCTAAGCTTTCTCCCCCGCTAAGAAGCTCCCGTCCGCGCCAACCAGTTTCTGTGGCCAGTACGGCAAGTTCTCGAATGAAGGCGATAGAAAGAGCTAGGTCTCCGAACCCCTCCCGACCGCCATCCAGGATTGCCGAGTCGACTACCCGGCGACGAAAGATCTCCGTCGGTCCCATTGATTTTGAGAAGCGACGAGAGGATATTCGGCTCGCGTATAGTAAGTCTATCCGCGAAAGCCAAGCCGTCGAAGCACGGCAGAAGGCCGCAGACCGACGACGCAAGGAGATGGAGGCGGCTGCGAAGGCCAAGGCTTCCGCTGCCGCCATTGCCACTGCTTCTGGCACTGCCACAACACCGACCCTGGAACCAGTAGCGCTGGAAACATCAGACATTCCACCTGTTCCAGCTATTCCGGATACCGTGGCTCAACGTGACGCCCTACATATTGATACCGACAATGAGACCGAGAAGGTGGTCGAGCAATCTGTGGATGCTCCAGAGGGACACCCGTCCCCCTTCATTGAAGACCCCTTGATGTCACCTTCTGACATCGCTGCCGCCCTACCTCCAGATGCCCTGATGATATTCATGGATCCGAATGCCGAGTCTGAACCTCCTACTCCCCAACCAGCTTCACATAGTTTCGACTCCCCGACGCTTGGCGTACCTGGAAGCTTCCCTCCAATGAGTCCCCCAGCCACCACCGATGAGAGGCCTCATACCGCTGTGTCGCAGGCATCAAACTCAACCGAGTTCGACAATGAGGCTCAAACAACCCCACCTGTGCAAGCCCAATCTCCCCTGGAAGCCCCCGCTACAGTCATCAAGTCGCCTAGCCCTCGATCATCCAGTCCACCCCAAGCTCGGATAGAGTACCAATACCCATTTCAGGATGAACCCGAATCCCCGGCTCTGTCGGAAGTTGTCCGAGAATCACATTTGCCAACTTCATCACAACCTCAAATCAAATCACCCGTGGTTCCTGGAGCATTTAACGATGATTTAGACGTGGAACACAAATCTCCGGAGGAAGTTCAGTCACCTTTCGAGGCCACAATTACCATCTTACCTCCACCAGACGACGCAAGGCCAGATGACAGGCCTGAAGAGACAATACCGTTTCCACGCATCGAACCCAATTACGAGTCGGATTGCCAATCGGACTCGGATCATAACGGGGGCGACGGACAGCACGACCACCATTATGACGATGGCGAGATTACCGATGCTTGCACAGAAGAGACAGACGACCACAACATGGCGGAGGAGTGTCGGTCAGAATCGCACTTCGATGACCAGATTTCTTCGCATAGGGCATCCACGTGCGAATCCTCTGAAGCTGGAGCAGCAGATGACTTGGAATATCCACCCTACGACCATCAACACTTGGATACTGCCAGGAACCTTACGGTACCGTCGACGTCAGGAGCTGATAGGACCAGCCAACAGTCGACCTGGACGGATTTCTCTATCGACAGTCCCGAGATATCAGATGCTGGGAGATCACCAGCAATACCGGGCTACTATGATGATGAGGATGATCCCTCCTCGCATGGCCATGTAACCATCTTTGAGACTAGATCAATTCAGAGGGAAAGCCGACCCACGTCACGACTACAAGATGGCTACCCACCTAGCCAATTCGATCCTCGTCCGTCAGTTGACTCGACCAGATCGTCTTACCTCGGAATTCACTTACCAGAAATTGATACCGGGGATGGGTTCTCTATTCCTTATCTTGCTCGAACAGTGAGCAAAAGCTCCGCACACGTTCCGTCACCGAATCACGAACCTCCGGGAGTTCCTACCCCCATTTCCGGTTCCGCGTGCAATTCTCAGAGGACCTCTGCTGTTTATTACGAGCCTTCACAGAGCGGAAGCACATTCGTCGGCTCCGAGCGTGGTTCTGAAGAGTACATGCATATGATGGCGACTCCCCAATCGATGGAAACCGCTTCTCTAAGTACACAAGACCAGTATTTTGCTGGTGCAGTACCTGCAGGGAGCGATGAGAAGTTGGACGCCCAGGCCAAGAACGGGCCTACCGGGAAAGAGCGGAACCGCCTCGTTCAGCGACGCAACGTCATTAAAGAGCTTCTTGATACCGAGGCCGTGTTTGTCAGGGACATGAACATTGTCGAAGAGATCTACAAGGGAACGGCGGAGGCTTGTCCCAAGTTGGACGACAAGACCGTCAAGCTCATTTTCCGAAACACCGATGAGATTATCGATTTTCACACCTTCTTCCTCGCACAAATCAAAGATGCTGTCTCCAGCGTTTACGCGCCGCAAGGCCGACGTTCGGTTATGTCGCGGGAGGGCTCTTTCGTGTCGGAGCCCGGTCAGCTCAATGCAGCGGATATCGACGATTCAAAGGACCGATGCACGTCAATCGGGCTCGTTTTCAAGAACAACATGGAAAAGATGAAGCTGGCGCACGAGGGCTTCCTAAGAAACAGTGATCACGCGGCAAAGAGTCTCATCCAGATTCAGCAAGATCCCACTGTTCAAGTGTGGCTCAACGAGTGCAACGAGGTTGCGAAGGATTTGACCGCTGCGTGGGATCTTGATTCGCTGCTAATCAAGCCTATGCAGCGCATCACGAAGTATCCTAATCTCATCGTCGCTCTGCTACACGACACACCGCTAGATCATCCCGACCGAGAGGCCCTGAACGAGGCCAAGGACATTCTTGAGACGGCCATCATCGAGATCAACAAGACCAAGAAGAACTTTGAGCTAGTCGGTCAAATAGTCGGCAGGAAACGAAAGGAGTCCGACGTCAAGGCTGGCTTCGCCCGCGCCTTTGGGAAGCGAGTTGATAAACTCCAGGCTTCCGGTAATCGGCCTGCCGAAGACGCCGAATATGCGAAGCTCAACGAGAAATTTGGAGACGACTATCTACGACTACAAGTCGTTCTTCGAGATGTCGAGTTCTACACCAGACAGGTGTCCTCATACGTCCACGAATTCCTTCAATACCAATCGTCGATTGAGTTGGTCATGCGTTTTCAGCCTGGAAGTTATCCCGAATTAGAGGCCAAGTGGGTCCAGTTCAACATTTCAATTCGGGACCTGGAGAAGGTTGCCCTTGAGGACCACGTAAGTTGACCCAGTCGTCGAGTTGAACAATATACTTACCCATTTCTGCAGCTATCCCAAGTCCGAAAGCATGTGATTGAGCCATTCGAACTTGTCATCAAAGCCTACGGCAACCCTTCTCTAGCAATGAAGAAGCGTCAAAAGCGCCGCGTAGACTACGAAAGAAACGAACAGTTGAAGCGCGGAGGCAAGAACCCTGATGCGAAGCTCAAGGAACTGGTCGAGCAGTATGATGCCCTCAACGACACTTTGAAGAAGGAGCTCCCGAAGTTGTCGGCCCTGACGGAAAAAATTGGCAACATCTGCCTGAGCAATTTCGTCAATATTCAGGTCAATTGGTATGCGATCTGGAAAGAGAAGATGAAGGTGGTTCTGGGCGACTGTCCCGATATTCCCGAGCTCAAGGACATCGTAACCACCTTCCAACGAGATCATCCATACGCGCAGGAGCAATTCGCCAACATTGGTATTCTGAACCCGACGTACCGGGAAAGAGCCTCGCAATCGACAACGCGTAGCACGGACGAATCGTCGTCGCTCAAGATGCGAGCACGTCCGTCAGAGAGCGACTCACGGGGCAGAGGCCTATCGATCAACGGCGACCAGGCGCCGGTGCTGCCTGCTCCCGACTTTAAGCGCCACAGCGGCTCCTTTGCGATATCCCCAGCCAGCACAGGGGCAGGAACAATTCCCAGCCCGCATCACTACTATTCCCGGGACTTCTACGCAGGCATCGGCGGCCACCAGCATGGTGCGGTTTCGCCATTATCACCAAATGTTCCGGAAAGTATGAGATCAATGGCAGCTTCAACGAGACCAAGCACGGGGCGAAGCTTCGACTCCGGGGGTATTCCGAGGCAGAGTACGGAGTCGGCACCACAGCCACATGTTCGAGATTCAAACACCTCGTACAATTCCATCACCCCAGCACTAGAAACCAACCGCAGATTCTCGGGCATCTTCCATTCAGCATTGCCATTACCAGATGGCCCAGAGGAGAGTCAACGATCTTCGCGAGCTTCCTCTCGCGAGCGAGCGCCGGCAACGGATGGATATAATGTGCTCTGGCTGGCTGCCTCGCTGTTCGAGTTCAACATCGTTGCCACCAAGCATGAGGCTGGCTACCCCTACCTCATCTACCAGGCTGGCGAGGTGAGTGTTTGGGTTAATAAACGTTTGATGGAACATGTGTGCTAACTCTTTGGTGCAGATTTTCGATGTCATTGCTGAGAAAGGCGAGCTATGGCTAGCGAAGAACCAGGATGATCCGATCGACCAGGTTGGATGGATCTGGTCAAAACACTTTGCAAAACTGGCGGATTCATAAGTACAAGGAACCTTGGGCACAGGCGTTGGCGCGCAAGGAGCAAAAACCAGACGATGGATTAATTCGACCATCGCACTACGTAATGCATCAAAGATGATATGTACCAGGACACAAGAAAGGGAGAGGCGTTTTGTTCCACGGACTTGCGATCAAAGACGCAAGGAGGAAAAGGGGGTTTCAGCAATGAATTTTTCCAAAATCTTTTTTTTTTCGCTTCACTACTGCTTGCTCTTTACTTTTACTTTTTTGCCCTCTTCTTCATCTTCCTCTCCTTCTTCCTCTTTCTCTTCTTCACTTCTTCTTCTTCTTCTTGTTCTTCTTCAGGCTCCTTTTTGACCTGCTTTGACTCGTTCAATTTTTGTGCTTTTATTCACTTCTCTTGCTTAATAAGGCTTCTCATTTGTTTGGTGCTTTTTCCTATCTCCTCAGAGGACAAGGGCGTGGACAGGGGTCATATGAAGAAGGCAGAGTTGAGATGGGAACCGCCTAGAGGATCGAGAGTAGGAAGGATGAAGGGAGGGAGCTCGGCGTTCAGACAAAATACCACGCACGTATGTAAGATTCCGGATGCTGCGGCCAGATGGACAAGGCAGAAGCAGCAGGCAGGGGTCGCATCGGTACCTAGCCAAGATACAGTGTGAAGGAAGGTGACTGGGGTGGACAATGGAAAATCCCAGAGCAAAGTATTTTAATCCGATGGTAGAGACGTATGCTGTGATGTTGAGTGATATTCTGTGCGAATACGGTTGGTGATGAGCTGAACGTTGACAAACGAAAGTAAGTGTATGAACCTCGCCATGAGCCTCACTTGCAGCCCTATGATGGTCTCCGTCTCGACTCGACTAGAGAGTCTGGGAACCCGGGGAGGAACAGCTTGAATTAGTTAGAGGCTATTTTACAGCAACTAGTGTCCGGTCACCCACTGCTCACCGGCATGTCACAGACGTCCTGTTTTTTGGGTCCTGTACATGATCCAAAACTGCACATCCCGCAGACAGCGTGTTGTAACACATTTCATTAATAGAAGGAGCCGAAGAGGGTTGTCGATTTAGGCTAGGAAAGCATGCTACATAGTTAAGTTAGTTGCTGGAGTTGATCGACAGCGTATGATGGAAGTGGAGGATTGCATTGCTGATCGCCTTGTGGGAAAAGAAAAACGGAGTCAAGGAGTGCAAGTGTGTGTGCTAGCGACCCCGGATCTACGCTTTTGTACGGGCCCTCCGCCAAGCCAGAAACGGAAGACAAGGTACTAGGGCCGTGGTGTACAGGCTGTCATCATCCCCCCCGTGCGGGAGTGGAAGGATCCATTGAAGGGAAGATGGAAGGTACCACCCAAGTGACCCAACCCAGGCTCAACGACACGAGGCGGCTCGGGCAATACCTTGTCATCCACATCCACATCCGCATCCACATCCATCCCAGCCAGCCGTCGCTACCTCAAGCCAAGCCCGAAGCCCAAAGCCAGGCCCAGATACGAACAATTCAACCCTTCCGCGAGCAATTCCATGACCCACCCAATCCGACATGGCTGCGACAAGCTCGCCGCTACAGGAGCAACGTCGTCATAGCAGCACTACGGCCGCCGACGGCAGCACCACGTCTCGTCAGCGCCAACACCAACATCATCAACACGACGGCCAGAGCTCGCGCTTCCTGGCTCCCGCGTCCGCCTCTGCCGCCACCGCCACCGCTGCCTCCGTCTCCGTCTCCGCCTCTGCTGCTACACCCTCGGGCCGCCCGACCCCCATCACGGCCTCGTCTGCCTCGTCCTCCTTCGTCTCCGTCTCCGCCGCCCGGTTGTCCACCCCCGAACCGTCGGCCTCGCCATCACCTTCCCCTTCGCCCTTTCCCGCTGCCCAGTCGCGCCCCCTGGCCATTGACGCGCCGTCTTCGTCCCGTGGGTCCTCTCCAGCGCTGCAAACCCCGTCGTCGGCCAGCGCCAGCACCGGCGCGAACAGCCTCCAATCCCCGACCCGGCAAGACTTCGAAACACCAAGCGACGGACGCGACTACACCGACAACGACGGCAGCGACCACGATCACTACCACCCGGCCAACATGGCCAGTTGGGCGGGACAACCAGCCGTCAGGGGCAGCTCCGAGGCGGCTCGGATGGTACTTCTCACTTTTGTCACGGTTGGCATCACGTATGTTCAAGTCCTCCTATTACTCGTCAATCCTGCCATGTCGTTCGTTCTTCAACGAGCTGCATCCCACTTCCACCAGTACTTTTGAGGACTGTCCGGCTAACCAGTGCCCCCCACGTATAGCTTCACATGGGGGATTGAAATGACCTGTTCGTCCGCCTCACTCCTATTCCGTCCTTCTCTCGAGCCCGATTGCTAAGCTAGGCCTGCTCCAGATTGCACCCCGTATCTCCTCGACCTCGGGCTCACCAAGAGCAATACTTCCCTTGTCTGGATCGCCGGCCCCTTGTCCGGCCTCATAGTCCAGCCCGTTGTCGGCGTCATCGCGGACGAGAGCAAGTCGAAATGGGGTCGTCGACGACCTCTCATGGTTATTGGTGCCATCATTGTCGCCGCTAGTCTTCTGATACTGGGCTTCACACGCGAGATCATCGGGCTGTTTATCCACGATGACAAAGCGGCTAGAATGCCGACGATTGTGCTGGCCGTGCTGGCCATTTATGTCGTCGACTTCGCCATCAATGCAGGTATGTACTCCATTAGAAGGCCACCTTTCGGGGTTTACTAGGTCATGTACTAAGATCAGCCCAGTCACGTCATGTTCGAAGAGTCTGATAGTCGATACGCTTCCCATAGAGAAACAACAATCAGGAGCAGCATGGGGTAGGTGACCAGACTCGCCCTGACGAACCATCAACTAACAGCATCCAGCAAGTCGCTTGTCCGCCGTGGGCCATGTAATCGGATACGGCGCCGGAGCTATTGACCTGGTTGGTATATTTGGCACGACTCTTGGGGATACACAGTTCAAGCAACTCTCCGTCATCGCGACTGTCGCCATCCTTAGCTCAACGGCCGTCACCTGCTGGGCCGTAACAGAGCGAGTGCTCGTAACATCTACGCCTGGTAAGCACCAGGGCCGCTTCAAAATCTTTCGCCAGATCTACTCGACACTCTTACATCTCCCCCCTCGCATCCAAGCCATCTGCTGGGCCCAATTTTGGGCCTGGATCGGCTGGTTCCCCTTCCTCTTCTACAGTACCACCTGGATTGGTGAGACGTACTTTCGCTACGATGTCCCCGCCGATGCGAGGAAGTCGCAGGACACGCTCGGCGCTATTGGTCGCATTGGTAGCACCTCTCTCGTCATGTATTCCATGATTACCTTCGCCGGTGCTTGGATTTTGCCGTTGCTTGTTCAGTCACCTGAAGACAACTCCTTTACTCATCGGCCGCCGCAGGCCATTGCAGGGCTCCTAGCTCGCTTCAGCAAGGTCAAGCCAACACTATTGACAGCTTGGATGGTTGGACATCTAATGTTTGCCGGGGCCATGGCCATGGCACCGTTTGCGACAAGCTTCCGTTTCGCGACAGTACTGGTCTGCATCTGTGGAATGTATGCTTCGTGCCCATGATGTTGAATGCCACCTATGCTAATAGATTTCCAGTCCCTGGACACTTGCCATGTGGGCACCTGTCGCTTTCCTCGGTGTCGAGGTCAACAAGCTCAGCAGCAGCGGGAACGAAGCTGTATACCGTCGTATCTCCAACGAACAGGATATTGAGCTCCACGACCTTGATTCCAGCGATACCCCTTTGCATCTAGAGCATGGCCCAGACGCCGATCTGCCGCCTACAGCATCTACCGGGGAGCTATCAGGCATCTACTTCGGCATTCTCAATATTTATACTACGTTGCCGCAGTTCCTGGGCACCTTCATCTCCACCATCGTCTTCGCCATTCTGGAGCCCGAGAAGAGCTCGGGGGATGGGGTGCCCTCCGATCCCGAAGGGCCAAATCCCATTGCAGTGTGCTTATTCATCGGGGCCATGAGCACACTAGTCGCGGCGTACATGACGCACAAACTGAAAGTTTTGTAAGATGGCATATGTATGTTTATGTTGGTGTACGATAGATCAGGCAGAGCCGGGTTTCTAGGATTGCGCAGATGGTTTCTTGGGTTCAAGTAAGGGGCGCTGGTATACATCGGCGCACACATGGTATGGAATTGATTCCGGCAAGCAGCTCTCGGGTCAGCGAAGTCCCGCGGGACGGGAACTGATGTCACATCTCCCGAGGAACGGGCTCATAGAGGGAAATGGTCAAAAACAAAACAAGACACCGTCAAATGTTCGCCTCTAGCCATGGTGAGAATCAAATATGTCCACGCTGTCTCATATACAGGAACAAAAATAAAGATCGCTCGGGGGGGGTATCCTCAACATCTTTCTCCTCCTCCTCATGGTCCACTGGCGCGCCATACTACTCGGGGGCAGTAGCTACTTGTCCTTGTCGTTCTCATTCTCCGAGACCTTCTCCCACTCGTCTTCGGTGCTAGCGCTCGACTGGGTCCCGGGGCCGGGACGGTGCGTCACCTCGCCACGAGGATCAAGCGGCTCCAGACCCGCAACAGCCGGGGCATCGGGAACCGGGGCGGAGGCGGAGGCGGGGGCAGGTGCGGGCTTCATAGCGGGGGCGGCCGACTCGATCTCGGTCTCGGTCTCCTCGTCGCCGTCGGACGGCAGCTGATGCTTGTCGCCCTCCTTCTCCTTCAGCGCGGCGGCCTCCTTGCGCTCGCGGGCCTGGACGGCGTAGAGCTCGGTGGCGAACCAGTTGACGCTCCACCACAGGCCGGCGCACAGGACGGAGAGGACGATGCAGTGAATGCTGTGGGTGGCGAGCAGAAGGAGGAACAGGGTGACCTGGAGGGCGGCGAAGGAGGCGTTGGTGGCCTTGAGGATGGAGGGCGTAGGGCCCGGGGTGAAGACGGACTCCCAGAGCTCGACGAAGAAGGAGGACATGGCTGGAGGGAAGGGGTTGGGTTGGGGTTTATTGGCTTGAGGTTACTCGTGAGTGTCTGTCTGGAGGGGGTCGCGCTTCGGCTTTCCGGGCGTGCTGGGATCGCCTGGGGTTGGGCTGGGTTGGGTCGGTATGCGCCGAGTCGGAGGGGGGAGAGAGGGAGACTCTAGTCGCGAGGAATTTATAGTGGCGGGCGGAGTCGCGAGGTTCGGTTATGTGTTCGTTGTCCAGATGGTTGGATAGTTGGAAATCGCGGGATCGCTGCCTGGCCGCGCTTGTGATGACTCTCAGGCACAAGGGCGACTTGACGTTTTGGAGGAAGTGCGGTGCGCGGGCGGGCGAGTTTAGCTCAGCTTGTGGATGTCATCCGAACGTCAGTGGGGTAGCTCGGTAGAGAGGTAGGTAGAGGTAGAGAGGTAGGTATAACGTGGGAGAAGGGTCTTCTGCAATAAACGTGTCCACACCGAGCGAAAAATTTCAATATCAACAAGAGAGAATCTGGTTGAAAGGACACATGTACGGGTCGTCTTCCAGTCGCAGCAGAGGCCACGGTGCAAGAAAGATAATAAGAGGGAAAATTGGTCTTTTGGTGAAGGGAGCAGCAGGAGCATCAGCGCAGCAGTGGTGAGAGTGGTGAGGGGGACGACAAGGGAGGGGCACATCTTGGATTACATAATGGGGGGGTAGGTCATGGCTCTAGGGTAGGCCGCGGTGGAATTCAGACGGTACTTTTTGGGGGCCATGCAGCAGGCCAGCCGCCAGCAGCGCGCATGACAGCTAACAGGCAAGTAATATAGGCGGGCGTCTAAGAATACGTACTTCGTGCCTGGTACATCGTAGCAGGCATCGTACCTAGATAGCAGGTACTTTGGTGGCCGTCGCAGGTGCTGGGAGCACTGAGACGCGGCCCCAATCAACCAAACAAGGCCTCCTTCGCGTCCGGTTTCTCAGCCTCACTATTCTCTCCTCCCTCTACCATCATTTTCCCGCTGCTTTTCTCCGTCCTTCCCTTTGTATCTTAAACATCCGCTCTTAAGTCCGTCCTCCTGGCTCAGTCAATACAAACTCTCTATCCTCCCGTCTCCAAGTTTTCAAACCCCGCTTGGCCAGTTGTCTCATGGACTCAACCTCGTCCTCGCCCTCCGATCCTTATCCGCACGGCCACGGACATGGGCTCGGCGAATCTCGCGACGGCGGCGCAGACGGCGATGACGTCGCCCGGCCGGTCGAGGAGCTCCGGCGGCGCTGGAAGGGTAAGGGCAAGGAGCCGGAATCGCCGCCCGACCCGGCCCCGCCCGACGACAACGGCGCCCTCACTCTCCTCAAGCTGCCCGTCGACATCCTACGCTTAATCCTCCATGAGGTGCGCGCAAAACCAAACCCACCCCCCCGTATGTACACTGCCTGGCCGCTGAACATGGTGAATGCAATATAGGTCGGCCAACCGGGCAGGGAGGATCTGTTGACCCTGCTCCATGTCAACTCAACGCTCTATGACCTTGTCATCCCCTACATCTACTCTTCCTTCAGCATCGACTGGCCCACCAACAACTACTTCAACCTGGTCGAGGTCGATGCTCTCACCTACGGCCTCTCCAGTTTGGCCCTGGGTAGCCGCTTCGCCCGCTCCCTTCACCGGCTGCACGGCCTGCCCCCGCCCAGGAAGCGGGAGAGCCATGCCCGCTTCGTCAAGAGCTTCACCATCAACAACGGCGCCGCTAAGTGGGTGAACGACTACACCATCGGCAGCGAGGCTGGCATGATGCTCAACACCCTCGTCTCCCTGGCTCTCCCCAAGATGGCCAACCTCGAGTCCTTCAAGTGGGACATGCCCACCGGCGTCTCCTCCAATGTCTTCATGGCCCTCGCCTCGCTCGACGACGACTGTCCGGGCACCCTCGACGAGGTCTGGGTTCGCTGGCACGAGGAGCCGCCGACCAGTTCGACTTCGTCCAGCTCTCCCATCTTCCACCACGGCCAGCCCCCACCGCCGCCAGGAGTCCCAAACCCACCACCGGCAAACCCGCCATCTCCCCCAAGCAGCAATCCCGAGTCTCTCGGCAGCCAACCCTCTCTCCGCCCCATGTCGCCTACCCAGAGGGCTGCCTACAGCGACGCCACTGTTGAGTATCCCACATATAGCATCCTCCCCGCCGTCCGGAGCATAGCCGCGTTGGATGTCGAGGATATATCGTATCTCGACGAGCTGGCTATTCTAATCGAGAGGTCCAAGGCCGTCCTGAGAGAGCTCCGGGTCAGCATCGCCGCCAAATCCGTGAACGACGAATTCACCCTTATCAAGGGCGACCAGCGGAACCTGCAGCAGTATGATCGCGAAGCCCGCTGGCCGGGCGAGAGCAGGGTTGGACGCCGTCGGCTTGGAGGTGTCTTGGGAATTATTCTAGCCCGCGTCTATGACCTCCGAAAGAACCACCCCCGTTCGAAAAAGGCGGACACAGACTCTGCCGTCGAGGCATCGAGCACTGTTGTCGACAAGGAACTCGATACTGCCCGCCTTGGTTCCGAAGGCGTTGCATCAGCGACTCGCAACACACCGAGCTCAACTATACAAACACCCGATGACGACCCCGATGCAAGACCCGAAGGCTCTGAAGCCTTACAGAAGCAGGCGGCCAGTCCTACACTGCCTCCGCCAGCAGCAGAGGTTGATTGCAAACTAGCCCTTGACTGCCTCGAGTTAGCCAGACTCCCGTTACACACGACCATTTGCACCCAGGCCTTTGACTGGACCGTCCTGACGTCCCTAACCATCTTAGCCTGTGACCGCCAGGACAGGCTATGGAGGGCGTTGCGAGAGCAGTTCCGACCGATACCCCCAAGCAGACAGCCGCGCCAGGCACCAGGTGTATGTCAATCTAAAGAAGCTACAACCTACCACCTGAGACTCAAGAGCATCCATGTGGACATCACCACGTACTCTTTGGTGTACTTCCTCAAGGAGACTTTGGCACCGAATTCACTACAAGTCTTGTTCCTTCATGACCGGAGGCGTTCTTCTCACCCCGCGGTGCCCATTGCCACCATATTCACCGGAGTCATCAAGAGACACCATGCAAGCCTCAAGAAGCTCCTCTTGGATAGCTCCCATCCTGACAGGTTGGGCCATCACACAGACATCAGACGTATGTTCTGGCCTCTGACCAAGGAAATGGTCCTGTACATGACGAGTGGCCGCATGAGGGCCCTCAAGGAGCTTTCCACCAGCGTCAATCCGAAGGAATGGGTATAATCTCCCCCTTTTCCGCATGCATACAGAGCCCACCACTAACCACTGCAATTAAGCACATGATTCTTCAGCGACTGCCTAGTATTCCCAACCTGACGGCTTTGCATGTCCTCAGCCTAGGTAGAGAGTCGGCCACTCCAGAGCCTGTGCAACTTGGACATCAGATTGTAGACGTGATAGCCCTCCGTCCAGAAATCCGGCTGCGTTTCATCGGCATCAGGAACACGTGCTTTGAAGTCGTCGAATCCCACTACGGACCGACACCCGAGTCGGATTCTGGGTCGTGGAGCAGCGACGACACCTCGCTTCCAAGCGTGTCTTCAGATATGCTGCCCCAATCCATGGACGAAGGCATGGAGAGTGATGATAACCTACTAGCCGAGGACTCTGATGATGAATCCCAGTCCTCGAGAAGGCAGCCAGAGAACGACTTGTCTGCCCAGGGTCTAGGTGGCTTGTCCATGCCGAACAAAAGGTATCGACTCAAGAAGATCGACTTTTACGACGAGAAGGTTGCCATCTTCAAGGCACGACACGGTAACCTGTGACGTTGGAAGGAACAAAACTGTTTCGGCCGCAGCAGCTCTCATCCACCATCCATGCTCCGTCCGGCCGGGCGTGGATGCCATCGGAACTCCTACCAAGACCGAAAGAGGCAATTCTTGTCTGGAGGATGATTGCGAATAAAATACAGCTGCCGGATACAGATCGGTGTCTCCGGGAGATAGAAGATAGTGGAAGGCCGTACCCGGGTGAACATAGTACGTCCCGGTGCCGAACTGGAATGGCCTCATGTCCCACTCTCCACTCTGGGGCGACATCATCCCTCTCATCTTCGCTGGTGCATTGGGATTGGATCGAGTCGGGAAGGGTTTGGTGTGAAGCGCTGCACCTTTGACTTGATTTGGGGGCCCTGAGATGCCATGGTGACCTCTTTTGCAGAGGGTGGGGGGAGGATCGTCCCACCCGTCATCCATGTCCGTTCGGTCGAGGTAGTAGATGGATGATCGTGGACTGCAGACAAGAGAGTGAACCCCCAGAAGCTCGTAGGACCCTCTGGTGCCGTGTTGCTGTGCCGGCTCAAGTCCATGAACCATGGTCGATGGTTCAGGAGGATCGCCACCCCAGCAGCGCATCCTCCAAGACCAGAGCGGGAGTGAGCAGCGCTGGAAGCATCCGCAGATGTCGCGGCACAGCCGGTGAAGAGGAAGGGCGTCGGGACCGTGGCACCCGACCTCCCGATAAGGCACCAGCGTTCTAGAAGGAAACGAATGCCGCATCCATCCAGGTGTGGTTGGAGTACGATGCCGTGCTAATGCGTGCAGTACGGTCTATGGAGGGGAGATGGTTGTGAAACGCCCCGGCCGGGTCCCTTGATCCCAACCTGGCGGTGCACTAGTGGTGCGGAAGCAGTGAAGCTGTGAGAGCGATGTAAGGTGAGCACTGCCCCTAAAATGTAACGATGGCCACACTTGCTGGCTTGTTTTCGAAACGGGAATAGCCACACTAGAAGGATCATTTGGTGTAGCACCTAGCACCTAGTCTTAGCAGTCGATGTTCCCGTAAAAAGAGATTAAAGATGGTGATACACGTTTCATCGATAGCCTGCCCCCTCTCCCCCCCCCCCCCCCCCCCCCCCCCCCCCCNCCCCCTTCGGCCTTTAGGTTCTTAGGACCTTGGACCTTGGGGCTGAGAAGTTAGAACATTTCCCCTGCATGGCCTAGTTGGATCCTTAGACCCTGGGCCGCGGGTCTAAACAAACTAGCACACATGTGAGGCGCATGCTGCAGGTTGGTCCTCATGTCCTTGCCAGGTAACTTAGTGGCCCTTCTGCATACACAGCTCGCGTTAATGCTATATTCGAGCTTTGCTGTGCTGGCGGCTTCCGTCACCGGCCGGAAGTTGCCTTCCCCGACGTGCCGTGATATCTCGCGACTGAACAGACACCGACAGGTTAGTAGTGACCCGGTGGAGTGAGAACCTGTGCCACGCCATCCATCCATCCATCCATCCATCACACTTTGGACTTGATCCCTGGCCAATTGACCCGACAAATGGCGCTTGCGCTTGCGGCATGTGTCCGTACGAATAGTGCCGAACCCAAGAACCCATCTACAGTTATTGTCCGTGCATGTTCGCCTGGCAGGCAATTGCGGGCCGACAATCGACTCCCGCCGTGATGCATGTTCAACGCAGGTCTTGCTTGATACATCAACGTTGGCTCAGGCAACCTTGATCAGTTGATTGATGCCGTATTTGGCGCGGTGCGGTGGCTTCGAAAAGTCTATCTGCCGCGCGCGTTGATCTCCGGACCTTTATTAGCGATCGATGGTGGAGGCTTTTCGATCGATTTCGGATGGTTTGCGATACGTTTCAGGCTGGCGTCCGGTAAGGCGGGCCACATTGTTGGTGGTGGAGCAGTAAGACGTTCGGCCGAGCTGCCACTATTGGCCGTTGGGTGATTTGGAATATCAGAACCGACCTACTATGTGCTTTGTAGCCTCTCTGAAGCCCCTGCTTACGATCTGTGCTGACAGAGCTACCAGTTGCCACGGCAGACGCCTGTAAGCACCCAACAAGTGGAACGACGAAGCGCCTGCAAAGGCATACACTGACGGAAGGAATGTGGGGAAAGAAACGAAACCTGACTCAAACGTGAAGAAGGTGGCTGAGTGAAAACAAGACCATGTTTTTCGATCCTTTCAATTACACATGCCACGGTTTCCGGCTCATTTTCTCTGACTCGCAAGTTTCAATCAAGGTGTTGGTGAGAGAGGGGAATGAATAGTGGGGGCAGAACGTGGAGAAGGGACGCCCAAATCATGGGAGTCCGGAGGCCATCAAGTCAAGCCGTCTCTCTGGCTGACGCCATTCGCGAAGTGACCTGAAAAAGAGTGGAGTGACCGCGCGCATGTCGCGGGCGTCATCCAGCATGACAAGGTTTTGAAGGAGCAAGAGCTAGATGCAATCAAGGCCGTCCAGGGAGATGCTGCTCGCAGGGCTACGTCAGTCAGCTAGACCTATTCGCTCCCCACACGAAGCTTGAAATAAGACGAGGACTCACAAGCATCTAGGCATCAACATTTAGCAACAGGTGCAGCGCTAGACTTGTCCAAGGCAAGATCTGTACCTGCCAAACGCAGGTTAGTTGCCATTGCCGTTGCTGGATAGACTTTGGAGCTGTCCGGGACCCTCAGGGCCAGTGACGAGTGGCTTGCATCACCCCTTCGGGGTGTCCGGTATCACGATTGATTTCTAAGATAATGCGATAAGATGAACATCTAATGGCCAAAGCGTTTCTCACAGACACCTGTCGAGTCCTTGTGGGCGTGTCGAGTGGCCCTGTCAAAACTGGTTGGATACAATCGCGAGGGATGGTATCAGTGCTTCCACGAACTAGTCGAAGTGGGAAGCATGCTAGACTCTGACGAACAGGTCCGTCAGCTGTAGATCGTGTCGGCACATGGGGTCCGCGCCCGGCGATTTGGGGTTCCCGAAGATCGAGGCCAGGACCGAAGGACATGGAGCGGACGACGCCAATTACCAGAGAGCCCTTTTCCGGGGCGTCAACGGGCGTGCTGACAGTCAATCTAGGCGCAAATTGCGTGTTGTTTCGGGTTGAGGGTGCTCTAGAGCCGGACGCGCTTGTTCACCGAGTGGCCCGTCTCTCACCCCGGTCGCATGGCACATCTGGACGCCCACCCGCCAATTTCCATGGCGGTGTCATGAAGCATGCCGTTACAGGGCTAGTTCCCGTCAAGTGCGACAGTCGTGTGTTTCTGGAGGAGACGAGGCGTTCTTCTCAAGCCCCGGGAACGCAACCCTGCGGCCGATCCCTCCAGCCCTCCAAACCTTCACGACTCTGTTTCACGCCGCCGTTGGCAGTGATGAATGCTCGACTTCTAGTGTCGCAGCTCGCGACGTCGACTCAACCGAGTGAGTTCATCACTTGCGCAAACACCCCAGTCCCGTCTACAACGTTGCAGTTGTCCAGACTTGGACTAGAGAGGGGGGCACCAAAGCCAGATTCCATGGTTTGCATGCCCAGGCATGGGTGCTCATCAAGCCAAGAGCCCGGAGGCGCGAAGCGCGAGACTTGCAGGGAGTGCAAAGCGTGATGATGTCGACCAGCATGGACCTTGGAGCTGAAGGGCAGGGGTTGAGGAAACACCACTGAACGGACCAGCGTCCCCAGCCAGCTGTGGGCGAGTCAATTCTTCCGATTGGAGCCATGCACATGCATCACGTTAGTGTTAGTGGTGTTCTCCAATGACCTTTTGTTGCAAGTACGTACCTCTACGTTAGGTTGGTCCGTTTACGACGTGTCGTGGATCCCAGCCCGGGGCTGTTGGCGCGCCCGCGTTAGAGGGCTGAGCCGGTTGAATTGATTGGATTGAATAGACGCCGTCAACTGTTAGCCTTACCCATCCCGGCTACCCATTCGAGTTGCGGGCTCCAGACATCAATGCTGGCCTTGTTTGCTTGTGTCACATCGCTGGTTGGCCATGTGGGCCAGAGCGCTTGGGTGGGACAGAGAGGTAGGAACATATCCGTACTTAACGTCTAGCGCAAGCCGTTGCGCCTAGCAGGTACCCTTGTACCTTCGCCAGGGCTACCTCGGTACCTACCATGAACGTACCAAAGAGCGTGGTGTGGGCGGGATGCAGACTTCCTGGACAGGTAACCCCCGAGGGCCGGCTAGCTCATCATCCGTCGTGCCTCCCGCCAGTGGCACAGCACCCGCCCCGAAGCGGTAAGGCGCCTGCGTCGCCTGTTGCCGCTCTACGCACAGAGTGAGTCGAAACACGCACGCACCGCTCCTCAAGATTGCGACGTACATTCCCACAGGCGCTCGGCGACTTGACGACACTAAACCTCCACGACTCCACGGCACCGCGCCGACTCCACGGCACTCGAGTTCGACAGCACGTCAAGCGGGCGTTGGGGACCCCGGCTCGTGGCTCGTAGCTCGTAGCTCGAGGCCCTTGTCCTTTGGAACTGCACTCCCACGACACCGCTGTTGTGTCCAGTGTATATCTCCTTAGCTCTCAACCAGGTCGTCTTGCTGGCCCTGCTAGGCCCTTGATGGTGGACTGGAGGTCCATCGTTCTGGAGCCAGCCTTCCCGACATGTCGTAGCATATCCAGACCAAGCAATGGGATGGACTGGCTGGATGCACGCGCTGCCCCCCTACAATTAGCTCACCCGGCAGGTCGTCTTGCCTCTCCGCCACGGTTCTCCCTCTGCCTCGACCACCCACCCGCTCTAGGCCCAGAAGAAAGAGAGCCACAAGGCGACAGGGATGCGGATCCCGCGACTGGGTTCCAAGTTCCCGCCTTTTGTCACCTCCCGCCGACTCGTCTGCTGTTGCTGTTGACAGACCAGACCGTACCTAGACTGGAGACCTTGCCCATGGCCCAAAGCACCAAGGCCCAACGACATGTCCGTACAAGTCAAGACGTCCATCAGATACGGCACTCGCCAGACTGGCTGTCTCTCAGCTAGCACAGTCTGGTTATTTGGACGGGGAGCGGGACTCAGAGACATCACCCTCGACGATTGAAGAAAAACAGCGTCCCTGGCCCCACGCCCCCTCCCTGCTTCATGGCAGAATTCCCAGTATTGCCCCCGAGTTACTATTCATACATTCATACGTAGGGCTCTCTCTTCCCGTGGATAATGGGACAGACGGACTGACAAGCATGGGCAAGATGACAGACATGACGGCTTCGACTCTCCACTTGGGCCGAACCAAGTCGCTGACGCACCGATGACCTTGCGCCTCCCATCGTGGGACTCGACCAAGCCTTTGACTTGCCAACGCCAGCTGCGGCTCCCGCTTCAGCCCCAACCCCAGTGTCGGCTCTCGTCTCACCACCCCGGTCTCCCATCTTGGGCAGGGACCGCTAGACCTTGCAACGACCCGCCCGTCTCCATGTCAGAGTGCAGTATGTGTAAACTCCCTGGGGCGGCGTCTGATGAGTCCCAGTGTCCCAGACTCCCAGTGTGGCCTGTCAGTCACCCATGCCGGACCCCATCCTTCTACCAGGTCGGGGCCATGGGCAGCCAGCAACCATGAGGAGCCATGACAGGATCCAGAGCACTCGGTGCTGCTATTGAGCCTATCGAGACTCTTCCCTCACCCCCCCTACGCCACACGCTTGCACCTTTTCCCGCGGGTTCCTTGGGGGCTGCATGCAGGGTGTCGGAGCTCTGCTCCCACACCCCCCCATTCCCCCTCCCCAACTTCTTCCCCTCGTCCTCCTCTCCACCACCCATCTCCTCCATGGTGCCACTCCCGCCATGCTGCCACACCCCTGTTACCGGCAACTTGTTCTAATTGCCCGCTGGACGGAGCACACAGTACTGCAATTCACACCCTGCCCTGCCGTGGACTGTGCCCATGCCGCCCCAAGCTTGTCTGGTCCATGCCGCTCATCTCTCTGGGATGGTAGCTTATTCCCTGTCAGTGCATCCTCTCCCTCGTCATGCACCCACGTTCGCCCGTTGGATATGAGAAAACTCCACTGCTCGATTTCATATAAGCCTCGACGTCCTGGCCCTGACAGAAATCGAGGCTTAGACGATCCATAGATAGATCACTTTCTTCAACTACTACCCAATGCTTTTTCACCTCTAGTCACGTCCACAAGGCTACTTATAAGTCTCGGAATATCTCCCGGCTCTCCGTCCTGTCCATCCATTCAGTCACACCGGTACTTCACCTCGACAAAGCCCCTCCTCCCCTTGATCATCGACCTCGTTGTCTTTCGTCTTTCCGTATGTCTCAACCCGAGTTCCTCCAACTCCCCCCATCTCCTCCGTCATCCGTCAAGATGGACTCGGCTGCCAGAGATGGGAGCTGTGACAACCCGAGCTCACCGCCGGCTAGATCAGCTGCTGGGAGGCAAGTTCCGGGAATTGGAGAGCAGTTTGTCGACCATTCAGATTTAACCGCCTCGCCCCAGAGCCTGTCAACTGATGTGGCTCGACCGTCAACTTCTTCGTCCAACGCCTACTCGTCAACGGCGTACCTAAACACCCCGACAGCACAGTCGGCTT
This sequence comes from Neonectria ditissima, assembly GCA_001305505.1. Taxonomy (NCBI): domain Eukaryota; kingdom Fungi; phylum Ascomycota; class Sordariomycetes; order Hypocreales; family Nectriaceae; genus Neonectria; species Neonectria ditissima. The sequence continues at coordinate 2,643,902 of LDPL01000172.1, forward strand.
ATCTCCCCACACCCGCTACTCAGCCCTACTCCCCGTTCCCGGTCCTGAGCTCGGCAGTCTTAAACTCGACCTGGTCCCAACCAAACACCATTCCCGAAGATTCCACATCATCTCTCTCTCAACACCAGAACCACGAATCTTCATTCCCACCCCAATCACTTCGTTCTCGCCAAGTGGAACGGCCAGCCGACATGAGGTATGCCATCGTCCGCCCCAGAACTTGTCTCCCCTCTGTAGCTAACCCGGACTAAAGTACCGTTGCAATTCAATATGACCCTTCCTTCTCCATGGGACCGAGGTCGGCATTTACCTGGCCAGGTATGCATCATTAGTTCCTTTCCATCGTGGGACCCAGACTGACATCTGAAGTAGGGCCCCTGGAATCCCAAGCCTCGAGCAGCACCATGATGAGCAATGGCTTCTCGATGGGCCACGGATCGGATCCCAGCCTCACCCCTCCCCAAGGGCCCAGATCGTTGACATCCAGCCCTCCGCGATTCTCTCTCTCGGCGGAGCAGCGTGAGCTGAAGCGACAACAAGACAAGGTCCGTCGAGACTCGAGGCTCATGACGCGCATGCGCAGGACCAGCAGCCCCCCTTACATGGACTCTCCGCCATCCACCATGTCGCTCCCGGATGCCTCGAGTGCGATGAATATGCCTACATACACGACCGCGCCCCCTTCCACTTCTCTTATGGCGGAACCAGCCACCACAATGAGCACATCGCCCTACCTTTCCTCCTACAGTACCTCAATGGACGACCCGCACACGCAGGCAGCTCCTGTATATCCAACCTCATACCCACAAAACTTGTAAGATACCGAGACGATAGAAACAGCGCTCTAGAATCATGCTAACTTGTTTGTTTCATCAGACAACCCAATTACAACTTGCCGATGGACTACGCCGCTGTATATGCAGGACCTGGCCATTACAGGTATGCCCCCGCCTCAACATGCAAACATTCCTGGCCTTAGCTAATCATCTTTAAATAGCACTCGAACAGCATCACTGCCCGTTGGCCAGGACATCGGTCTCATGTACCAGGTACCGGCAGTAATGACGACGGGAGGCGCAGGCTCACAGGAGGGCGGACACGTCAGAGTCGTGCAGAGCCGGCCGAAACCACGATGCTGGGAACACGGGTGCAACGGACGCCAGTTTTCGACATTTAGCAACCTGCTGAGGCACCAACGCGAGAAGTCCGGACAAGCATCCAAGGCAACGTGCCCCAACTGCGGAGCTGAATTTACGAGGACGACTGCGCGAAACGGACACCTCCTCCATGACAAGTGCAAGGGTCGGCGAAACACCTAGGGTGGTGTTTCCACCTGGATGATCCGGGGGTTGATGCAACCCTGCTGGTGTCGGTCCCGACCGGGGACGAAAAAATTAAGCGCCCTTCGATCTTCGGGGCTCAGCCTCGGGCGCAGCCTCGCTCGGGGTTTGTTGTCCGTCTCGACTGTATCCAAATCTGTGTTGGCGCACTTGCTATTATTACTGGATGGAACGGCGTTTGCTCGGGGACACTCAGCTTCTTGCACGGCTTTGCAAGGGAGTTTTGGGGCTTAGTACTATACGGGAATAGAAGGAGGGTAGTCATGGCAATCGGGGTGCTTGGAATGAACATATGCATGAAGGGATGACTTGGATGCCTTTGGGACGCCTTTGGGCTGGCTTTGGGAAACTGAAACCATTGGCTTTGTTTTGGGAAATGTTCTATGGACCGCGTGGGACCTTCTATTAGGTTGGAAGATTCTCCTTCTTTACTTTCGTTCATCCTTGTCTAGAAACTTGGGATTCTTTTTTCTTCTACCATACCCACCGATATACAGTCGGACCACTTTCTATTTTGAAAACATTTTTGAGTCGCATTGATTGCTCGTTCTTATGCGTGCTTAGTGACTTGATAAATGCACGTACAGCACCGGTGAGAACCAAGTTGCAGCAGGCGTGGCGCAGGTGTTGGAGGCAACGAAACCCGAAATTAAACCCCTGCTGACGGCTGGAGAGTAACAAGGCACGACCCAAAGCCAATTCAGGTTGGTTGTTTGAGCGTTTGACCTTTGGAAGATGCCGCAGTTTAGTGATTCGCACATGCCACAGTAAAAGAGCAAACGAGGTCCCTACAGGCTACTGGAGTGTGGTTTTTGGAAGCACGAGACTCGCAAAAGCAACTAGAGGCCGTGATTGGGGGCAGAGGGCCAGAGGCCATGCAATAATCGAACCATGCAGAACATCTGAAACGAGGCGAAGACGGGATGCCCCAGACAGAGGCGGATGGGGCTTGCTGGGCTTGCTGGGCTTGCTGGGCTTGTGGGGATTGGGAGAGAGCCACAAGGCCACAAGGCAACAAGGCCACAAGGCCACAGGGCAGAAGAAAATGATCTTCGCGGCTATCCCTGCCTGCACCCTGCCATCTCGCACCCTCTCCACATCACACACCCACAAGGCCACAGTCCTAGGCACGAGTCCCACACCCTCACATTGACCCATTGATTCACCCCACTGACAGTCCTACGGATGTACACAGGTGCATACTACACGCATCTAGCGCACATCGAGAACTTGTGCGTGCAGCACACAGCCGCGCCGCAAATAGCACGGACGCTCACGCTCACGCTGGGCACTCGATAAATGGGCACTGGACGACTTGATGCATACATAATTAGCACCCCAAGCTCACTCTCGCCATTCGGGCGGGGCGCAACCTCCTCCCCTAGCCGCCAGGTCCTAGGCCCTGCCCAGTGCTAGACCATACTGTTCGGCCCTATCAAGCTCCCCTCGCCAGCCGCTGCAGCTAGACACGAACCCGCCAGTGGCCAGTCAAGCGAGCACTGTCACAGTGGAGGTGGGCCAGCAAGGCCGGCACGAGGTTGTGGTTGTCGTCGTGTCTCTGCCGGGTTCAGTTGGTCTCCATAATTCTCGCGCAGTCTCTCTCATCATTTGCTAGTTCGCTTACTCCCTCACTGATCAACGCACAATCCATGTCCCTACTGCGTCAACCAACCACGCGAAGCTTGTACCATGGATTATGACCGCACGTGCGTCCAACTCCGGGGCCCTGGAGTTGGTCGGGTCGATGTCGGACCCAGAGAACGGCTCGCGGCAAGGCCAGCCACGCCCAACAAGGCGACCGATCCCCGCAAGTTTTGGGGGCTTGGGAGTGGGAACCTCTTGGCTGGAATTATGGATACTCCTTACCAAGGCTGGATTACCAATTCTGGGGGCCGTCTCGTTCTTCTTCTCGTTCCTCTGATGAGATTCCCTCAATCCCCTCCCCGGAATCGCATGGGGGTCACCTAACAGGCACGCATGCAGCCAGGCATGCCCGCCGTTGCACTAAAAAAAAAACGCCATCAGGAACGTGGGCTTGATGGAAGCTCCAGAAGGGAAAGCCACAAAGAGCTAGAACGGGGGTAGAAGGCAAGGGATGAGGTCGAGGGGTGTGTGCATGGTCACTCTTGTGACTCGACGCCGCCCCCAAGAGAAACGGGCGCCGCCAACCCCCTGGATAACAAACCAGCCGTCTTGGTCAGTAACCAGGCCATTCCGAAGGTATCCTGAGTCGCTCCGTGGCTCCGGCGACGCCGGATATGCCCGCCCGTCGCATTGGATTGCGGCAGACAGATTGATCGGATCGACACCGCCAGGCACCAGCTAATTGTTTTGGGTAATTCGTGACTTGGATGCTACGCTTCTGTCACTTTTAGTTTTGACTAGCAAGGACACTTGGCCATATTGGCAGGGCAGACGAGAAGGGATGCTTGATTTGCAGAAATGGGGGCGGGCAGGGGTGTGAGCAGAAAGGGGGGTGTCTTGAAGAAAGGGGTGTGGCACCCAATTTGTGCGAAGTGAAAAGTGACAAGCACGGAAGTAGATATGGGGAAGGGCATCCCTACTAGGGAGTAGTTTGCAAGTTGCCGGGTGCGAGAAAGAGAAAGAGAGAGAGAGACAGAGAGAAAGATGGGAGCGAGGTTGGGATGGAGCGGGAGGGGATGACGACGGGAGAGCGGGACAGTAGCCCAGCAAACCCAGTCAGCGAGTTGGCAAGTGGATTCTGACAAGACGGTGGGAGAAGAGGCGGGAGACAAGACGGGACAGAGTGGATGGGGGAGAAGCACGTTGAGGCCGGGGAGTGAGTAAATGGGAGCGACTTGCAAGCACGCCGCCCTTGTGCCTCTCTCACAGAGTCTCGACCCTTTCAGAGAGCGTCATGAGTGGTGAAGAACCTAGCGACAGACAACCCGACAAGGATAGTACAGGGCCCAAGGGAATGCAGCAATGGGTAGGATGATGAACCGGATGCTAGGCAAGCCGTGCCCTGGATAGGTGCCATGGGTGCCGTGCCAAGAAAAACGGCAAGGGAAGCTCGACCAGATGGTCGATGGGGGGTCGTTACGTAGCCCTCTATGATTGAAGAGTCCACTATGCTACGTAAGACCAGGGTGAGTGGGTGATGGATTAGGATGGGAAGGGATGAATGAGATGGATCATGGATGGGATGGGAAGGAGAATGAGGATCCTCTCATGATGGATGAATACAATGTAGAAGGATGGGGGTAGGGATAAGATTGCCGTCGTCGTCGTCGTTGCGGCGTCGTCGCCGCCGCCGGCCCCGATGTCGCCCCAATGGCCTCCATGTGCAATATTCCAGTGCCCCAGTACAGCCTGCGATTGATCTTGCCCTTGCAAATGTCTCCCGGGAGCGTGCTACGTAGTACGTAGTATGTACTGGCGGGTGGAGAGTGCGAGACTGGGAGGCTAGGAAACTAGGAACTGTGTTTATTTGGAATATTGAGTTATGGCCTAGGCATTTCGTGATGCCCGGTCCCCGCTGCGAAGAACCCCGGCGGGATGAGGGTGGACAGGTCCGGAGCCGGGGGACGTCCACCGGCCGAGTCCCAGCGGCATGGCGATGATTACAGCGAGGAGCTTGGGGATCCTCCGTACAAATTACTGCCGCGTACTATGTGTGTTTACTTTTTGCTCCGCATATCCCGGAAGAGCTAACCCTATCCGTATTGCCATGGACCACGGTGCACACATGTTACTAGTTGTAGTCATAGTCTCAGGATTCGCTCGCCATTGCTACGCACTACTCGGTGGTGATACGATTAAACAATACTAGTTCGCCTGACGTATTATAGCACTTTGAATCATGTTGCCCTAGATGCATCAACCATCATTGTGAGGCTGTCCACCATTGGGAACACGCTTGCGTGCTCGAGTGCCTGCGCGCGCCCCCTTTCATCCGTTATCCGCTCCTGGGTGCGGGTTTCGGGATATTGGTCCCCATTCCCATCCCGCTCGACGGGGGGAGGGGGGTTCGATCAACAGCACAGCCCGCCCTACGGATAAGTTGCGGATACGGAGTATTCTTGCAAAATCCGAAATCCCCGGAGAAACAGCAACGAAACCGGCCGGGGCAGCAGCCCGGTCTTGATGACAGACCACTTACTAAATATGTAATATGTTGGCCTGGTAAATATACCTGTATGTACGAGCACACTGCCTCATTCATGACATTGGCACAACAAGAACAAAACGGTCCATGAGACAGCTGGAGACTTGAGGATGTTGTTGGTGTCGGGCGCTGGACTGCGTCCGACGACATGCTACGTACCTAGGTTACGGCATAGCATCGGCCAGCGGCGCACGCATGAGATGAGACGGACGAAGCAACGCACGAAGGAAGTACAGGGCCGGAGGGTTTGAGGTGCACGACGCACGGCGCAAGGCGGACTACGGCAGGTACACGACCCAGGCAAGGCACACGGCGGCCGACCGCCAAGACCCAGCTGCAAAGAGAGCCGGTACGTACCCTGACCTTTGCACCGGGCACGCACGCACCCCTTCCCAGATCCCGATGCGTCGGACTCGGTCGGGTCGCCGCTCTTTCAAAGGGTCTCGGATCCAGCGCCGCGGTCTCAGGCCCGGGGGGCGGGCGGAGGGTGCTGTGGAGGGTTGCTGTACCTAGTAATGGAGGGTCGCTGCGGTGGAGGGTCCGCCTGTGGCCTTGGTGCCGAGCTGTTCCCCCGGTCGGGTCTTCGGGTCTCGGGTCTCGGCGCCTCTTTTTTTCCCTTCGGGCTTGTTCGGTCGCGTCTCTGCGTTTGGCGCAGTAAGCGCGTGCTGCTTACTAGCTCCATGCCGGGCACGCACGCACGCACGCACAGGCACACATCACAACACACACACACACACGCTTTGGCGCACTCCCGCTGTGGCGTTCGTGCCTGATTGAGTCCTTGCCCGCTGTCGTTGCGTGAATGAATGGTGGGGCACATCGGCAGACCGCGGATCGCTGTGTGTTGACTTCCACTGACGTCCTCTCTGCAAGTCTACACACCCGACGACAGACCAAGCATCCAGACATAGCCCCTCAACGCCATGCCAATGCGCCCGCTGCCTCCCTCACCATGACGGCGTCGCGATACCGGGCTCGCAAGCAGCGGGTACTACGGTCCGTCTTCCAGACCGACGTCTCCCAGCCGACCCCCCGCTCAACGCCCGTCGCGCCCTTCACCCAGCCCGGTGCCGCCTTTGGAGGTCCTCCCTCTGCCGGTCCACACGCGTCATTGCCCTCCAGTTCTCCGTCTTCCAGACCACCCCTCGGCGGCCAGCATATTGGCGCTGCTGCTGCTGCTGCTGCTGGTCCTGCTGCTGGTCCCTATCATCTGGCTCCTCTCGGTCCTCCACCACCACCACCACCCCATCACGCTGCTTCCCTTCATCAGGCCGGTGACCAGGTGAGGTGGGATCGTGCCTGGCACGTCGTCACCTCTCGTATCCAGCTGCCCTCTTCGGTTGCCATCGAAGACTCCTTCGGCACCCTTGCTCCCGAATCGCAGGAACTGGAGCTTGACGTCGACCTCCTCGACTCGCTTGCCCTGGTCCTCAACCCCAGTCACGCACTGCCTCAGGCCACCCAGACCGAGGATATCCTGTTGTGGCATACCCAGCAGGTCCGCCAGCATTTCGTTCATCATGTCATGCCCTTGCTGGCTGCTTGTGCCACCCAAGGCGCCCAGGCACAGGTGCTCCTCGCCAGCATTTCCACCCTGGAGGCTGCCCATCGCCAGTATCTCTATGGCCTGCGACTCATTGCCAGGGGTTTTGGAGACGACGTCTCCGGTAGTGCTGCCATGGCCAAGTTTCGCCGTGATTTGCATGCCATTGTCGGAAACTCCATGACTCCGGGCTTAATTAACGCTCTACGTGACGTGGTCCACCAGCTCGTTCGCATAGTACTCGGCTCTGGGAGACAACACGATGAAGAACTAGCACCATTAAACTCTGAAGATAATGATCGCGTTTCAGCTGCCCGAGGGGAACTCCTTGGCCTGCTTGAATCACTACAAAGTGTTGGCTTGGCAGGTGAAAACTTCCAGGTCCAGTTCGCCGAGATTATGAATGCCACCATGGCCGAGTTCATCCAAAACTCGTACTCGGGTGTATGGAGAAAGACGGAGCCGTCGAGCACCACACCTGCTTCCGTCCTCTCCGGCTGTCTTTCTCATCTCTCCGACTGGATTGAGAACCACTACGGACGTCTCGCTGTTGAAGTCTTCAACCGCCTCGGTACCCAAATTGCCTGGAGTGATGTTGAATGCTGGAAAGACATTGCCATTGGTCGATTGGCGACATTACGCATCCAGGAACTATTCGACATTGCCCTGAACTGGCCTGAAAGCAAAGGCGGGCTGGAGGACCTGCGGCTGGCCGTCACCACACCGCAACGACGCCTTCAGCTGACTGATGCGTTTTCTCTGGCGTTGCAGAAGCGGCTTCTTCATCCGGGCCGCTCCACGCTGGACATCCTGCAGACCTACATCTCCATGATTCGGACCTTTCATGCTTTGGATCACTCAAAGGTCCTGCTGGACCGCGTTGTGCATGCCCTCCAGCTGTACCTTTGCCAACGAGACGATGCCATTCGCATTGTCGTCACAGGATTGCTCTCGAACCCAGACGACGACGCTGGTGATGGAAAGGCGAAGCTAGTAGAGCTGGCAGTCATGTTGAATACAGCCTCTCAACAACAGCGGCGCCAGGTGGATGATGAGGATCTCGACTGGACCGACATGACGTGGGTTCCAGACCCCGTGGACGCGGGTGTAAACTACAAAAGACCGAAGAACGAGGATGTCATCGGGACTCTCATCAACGCGCTTGGCTCTCAGGACATCTTCATCAAGGAGTTCCAGCTCATTATTGCTGAGCGACTTCTTTCGACTCAGGCTACGTTCCTCCAGGAGACAAAAGTGTTGGGTCTGCTGAAGAAGCGATTCGGCGAGGGTGCGTTGCAGAACTGCGATGTCATGATGAAGGATATCCAAGACTCGAAACGAGTAGATGCACGATTGAACAAGACCTTGCGGCACAACTCCGATCCTGGGGCAGAAAACATCACATATCATTCCAAGATTCTATCACGACTTTTCTGGCCCAGTCTACCCAAGGATCCTTTTGCAGTGCCCCCGCCAGTCGCAGAGGTTCAGAACCGGTACGAGCAGGGTTTCGAGGAGCTCAAATCGTCACGAAAGCTCACTTGGCTGGACCACCTTGGATCGGCGACTGTCAAGTTGGATCTAAAAGATCGCTCGATCGAGCTGGAGTGTAAGACGTACGAGGCGGCTGTTATTTACGCATTTCAAGATGATGGGGCGTCGGGTAACTCGGATCCGCAACAGAAAACTTTCAACGAAATATGGGAGAAATTGATGATCGACGAGGATCTCCTTGAGCTCGCTCTAAGATTTTGGGTGAGCAAAAAGGTGCTCCGTAACGTTGGGAACCAGACGTACGTGGTCCTTGAGCGTTTGGATGATACGACGGCGAGTCAATCAGAGGATCCGTCAAGCGCAAAGGGTGCAGAGGATGGCGGCCAGCCATCGCCGCGCAAAGCAAAAAATATGGACTCGAAAGAAAAAGAGCAGCAAACGGTATACTGGCAGTTCATCGTGGGCATGCTGACGAATTCGGCCCCGGCGATGCCCTTGGGACAAATCTTGATGATGATGAAGATGCTGATCGCCGACGGCTGCCCGTGGAGCAACGAGGAGCTGCAGGAATTCTTGGGAGAAAGGGTGGCGGAAAATGAGTTGGAGCTAGTGGGCGGCAAATATCGCCTACCAAAGAAGTGAAATCGAGCTCAACTTTTGACTCTTTTCAAACTATCGATTCCGAGTGCGAAGCTCAGATGCTTGACCCCGGGCGCTTGGGACGGATATCTGCGGCGTCGCGTCTCGAGGCATGGCTTACACTTGGCCTCGTCAGCAATCATCCGGAGAGCAGCCATGCGAGGCCGAAGCCTGGCGGCGAAGTTGCCAACAACCAGCCATGTTGATGACGCAGGGCGCCTTGGCCACCGTGTACCTCTTGGATCGAGTGAGACGGGGTGGGTGCAGAAGCGGACAATGGCGGCATGCGGGACGATTGATGCGAGGCGGGAGGAACACGGAAGAGCTGGAAGCCATGGGACAAGCAAAGGAGACGTGTACGAAGCAGGCGTACGTGGTACAGGCAGCTCGCCATAGCTCGGCGGCGCAGTTGTTTCTCCTTCCCTGGCCACATGCGTCGAGGGTGGGGGAATGCAAACCTCAGGCAAGGAAGGCAGTCTGTATTTATGTCGAACTCGGACATAGCCGACACGTGCGGAGTCGCTGGCGCATCTATTTACGAGCCACGGCCGAGTTGGCGCTGTCATGGAGTGGGAACTCGGCAGCTACGTATTACAGTCGTGCCAGCGTCTGGTAGTGAAGGCTGAATGAGAGGAGCAAGTATACGCACCACGTAACTTATCAATTTGCAAGTAATATCGAAAAGAGCCGAAATAGCACACGGGACACCTGACGCTACGGCTCCCAAAGTGGGGACATTCCTCGATGATCGGCGCCGGGATTCAAGACGGGCGGGGACGAATCAGCGGTGGCAGTGTTAAGGTCAAGGTGGAAGAGCTGGAAAGGTGAGGGGAATGGTGTCGATAGTGACGGTGACAGTGACGGTGACGAGAGTGCGTAGTTTACAGTGCGAACAGGCATGGGCGACGAATCCAAGGGCGGCATGCGATAGAGTGGTTGCAGGTTTGGTGGGAGACACGGCGAGATCAGCAGCGGGGCGGCAAGAGCGGCGGCGGTGTCGGAGTGAGGTGAAATGAAGTGAAGTGGCATGCGCCGTGACTTGGCCGATGCGAATGAATTGAGGGCATAAGTTGGGGGTGGGAGGAGAGAGGGTGGTTGAAGTCCAGAGCAGGCAAGCAAATGGTTTTGAGACAGCGCAGGAGCCTGGTGCTGGTCTGGACCTGACTGGAGAGAGATGATCAGGTGAGGTGCACAAAGCAGCAAAAGCAGGCCAGGCAGTCAGGCAGTCAGGCAGTCAGGCAGTCAGGCAGTCAGGCAGTCAGGTAGTCAGACAGTCAGTCAGACAGTCAGTCAAGACATGGATGGAGCCGACCTAACACGGAGAGAGACCAGCCCAGCTAACTTACGAAGTAGCCTGGGTGGCTCCCTGAAACAGCAAACCACCGCGTGTCCATGCATCCGGCCAGAGTTGAGTTCGAGGCCTAGAAAGTTTTCACTTTGTCTGGGCATTTCGCCATTCCGCCATTCCGTGCCACGTACGAAATCCACGATGCCGTTTGCGCCTTGCAGTGTTTGCCTGTTCGAGATCAGCCCGGCACCGACGCGGACGTGGACACGGACACGGACACAAACAGGGCATCGAGGGAAGGGGGGCACGCAAGGGGGGTAGAGGAGGTGGGGAGGGGTACATGACAATAAAGCCAAGCAGCGGCTGAGGTTGAGGGTGACGATGAGTTGACGAGGAATGGATGCTTTGGCGGTGCGCTCACATGACGGTCATGGCTGCTTTTTTTCCTTCTTTCCTTTCCTACTGTGGACTCGATCTCATCCATGGCCCGTCAGACGGGACTGTCCATTTGCGGACGGCTGCTGTCCCCCTCCACTCCGTCGTCCATGCTTTGGAGGTTTTCCCTCCCGCCGCGGCCCCGGCCCTCGGCTCCCTTGTTATGAACCTTGCTAAATGATTTTAGTTGGTGGACTACCGGACACTTACTTGCCTACCCTGGAACATCCTTTGTCGCCGCATGACCATGACTCTTTCATACGCCTGAGACTGTCTCTCTCTCTCTCTCTCTCTCTCTCTCTCTCTCTGCCTGGCGTTTGCCGTGATTAGTATTGGCTGTGATTGATATGTACTAACTAGTCCAGGTCTCAGGTCGTGTGGGTGGTAGTGGTGGTGGCGGCGGCGGCGGCGGATGGCTGGGTCTGGTTCAGCCAGTTCAGCTGCTGCAGTTGGTGCAGTCGGTGATTTCCTTTTGATATTCTTTCCCGCCGTCTCCTCTTGCGCCTCTCGCCCTGTCAGGCCCGTCCATCATATTTCTCCAGTCCTTGTATTAGCCGACAAAACCTGTCTGTCTGGGTGTTACGTCCGGCCGTAGTCTCTACCCAAGTTATCCACTGCCGCCCGGGTCCCGTGCCCGCTATTCTGCTGCCCGTCCATCCCTCCCTCCCTGCCTACGTCCCTCCATCCGTTCATCCATCCATCCATCCATCCATAGGTATTCGTGCATACCATACCATCCATAGCATCCAGACCTAGAGTCTCCACCCTTCTGGCCCGCCTCGTCTGCTTCCCGACCGAAACACACACGCTCGGTTCCGTGTCAAGCTGGCCACTGCGGTCAACATCCGGCGGGCCAGGCCCAGTTTCCCTTGTCTTGTCTCGTCCTGCTTTGCAAAGGAGTGGGGAAAGAAGGCGGGAACAAAAGAGACAGGGAGGCCAAGACCAAAACCGACCGCCTGTTCCATGACTTGCCCGGTAGTCAAAGAGGCAAAGACAGACAGACAACCTGCCCAGAGTCCAGAACCTACGTAGTAGCCTACGCACGCCCCGGCCAGCCCGATCGATACCGGATACCTGCCAGCCAGCCTGGTGAGCGAGGGTCCCGCAAGGTATTCATGGTCAACCCGGGGGAACACACCTGATTAATCACAGCAGACGCCCTGATTAATCGCAGTCCGTCAGTCCGTCAGTCCCTCCGCCGCACACCTGCACTTTGCGACACCCCTCACCTCCAGCCTGCTGTTGTTGTTGTTGTTGTTGTTGCTGCTGCCGCCGTTGCTGTCGCTGCTGCTGCACTGCGACCTGCCACTGTACCAGCCGGGAAACCTCGCTCGCCTCTTCAGTACTCATCTCTCCAATTGCTCGCCTTCTCCATCCCTCGTCTCGTCTCACCTCCAGCCCCATCTCTCTTCTCTCCTTACGCCGCCTGCTCACACACCTCGCACCCGCCGTTCACGCCCACGCCCACGCCCACGACGCCGCCGCCGCCTCCCTCCGCTTGGGGGTGAGAGCCAAAAAAGAAAAAAAGAAAGAAAAAAAGGAAGTGGCAAGGAAGCAAGCAAGCACGCCCAGACACGCCCATGCTTTCCTACCTGCCTACTAATAAATCCCCCTACCTACCGTGACCTGCTCAACGGACCTACCGTGAACGGAGAAGTCAGTAGTACTGTGCCGTGCGTCCATCCATCCAGGCCCAGCCCACGACGGACAAACACTGGGAAACTGCTGGATGCCGCCCGAGCCTGTCCCTGCACCCGAGCAAGCATCATCACCAGGCCCAGTTCCAGCTTAGTCCTACAAGACGTGGCATCCATTTCGGTGTTCTGAATTTGTGCATTTTTGCTACTCGTACTTCTACTCTTCTCTCCCCCGCCCGCCGCCAGTCGCTCGCCGTACGCTCCTCTTCGTCTTCTTTTCCCTCTACAGCCTTCTCTTGCAAATCTCACTGTCACGGCTGCGGTCACACTCTCGCTCGCTCTCTCGCTCCCTCACTCACTCTCTCTCGTTCTGAACTCGCCGCCCTCACCACCCGGCTGCTCACCCCACGAGACTGCCGCTAGAGCCAACCGCCATCGTCATCGGCGCTATCGCCAGTCCCCTCTCCGATAACGAACGACAAGCCCCCTCCTCGTTTGCCGTCTCCGCCTCTTGGTTCCCCTCCAACCAACTCCTCGTTTCGGCCTCCGGGGGGCCTCTGTTCCCATGACCGCGAACACTCCGTGTCTCCCGATCACCGCTCTGTGATCCATCCCAGCGTTGCCCCGATAGTCCTAGTCCAACACTGTTTTAAAACAAAAGATACGAATACTCGCCTCGCCTACTATCGTCGAACTGCCTCTGTCGCTGCCGCTGTCGCTGCCGCTGCCTCTCTGCTCTGCTCCCACCTTTGCCTCTGTCTCTGCTTCTCTCTCCCACCCTCCGCCTCGTCATCCGCCCGCCCTCTCCATCTTCGTCTTCCTCGCCCTCCGTCTCGCCCTTTGCCCTGCTCTGTCCCCCGCATCTCCATCTGAAATCACTCCGCCCTAGCCCTCGCCAGCCTCGCCGTGGACGGGACACGACATCAATCAAAGGGCCTCCGTTAGGCCACGCCCCGTCCTCCTTCGTCTCCCCCTCCGCGACAAACTTGGTCGCTCGAGTCGGAGTCGTTTGCCCGTGATGGATCCCATGGACTACATTCTACACAATCAGTCACGACCTACCGCCCAGTACGCCCACGCTGCCTCGCCTCCGTGGGAGTCCTTTCCGACAGGAATTCTCGTATGCCCGTTGGAACCTCATCCTCATTCTCTCATGCCTCATCAGTCGTATACTCACCACACGGGGCAGCCGGCCCCGGCCCCGGGCTCGGACCCATTCCAGCTCGCTCCCACCGGAGGCTGGCCTCTTCCGAACCCAAACTACCGTCCAGTCGACATCGGCCAAGCCGGTCTCGCCAGTTTGGAGGCCCCGGGACACTATCACCATTCACAGTCGCTGCTCCGTATGTCTGGCATGCCCGTCGCCGCGCATCCAGGGCCAGCCAATCACCTGGGCCCAGGAAGCTATGCGAACGATGGTGCTTTCGTCAATCAGGTACCCGAAGGCAGACCTCTAAGTTTTCACCAACCAGCTGGCCGAGGGATGCCACCAGCTGGCAACAACAACTTGGAACCTAATTCACTACCACGCCCGCTGTTTCCATCGTCCGACCTCCCAACAAACACTTTTTCTCCACACCAACACCCTCATTTCGCTGTGCCTCCTCCTCCTCCACTATCTGGCCCTTTCAACTCGACTCAGTCCCGGCGAGGCCATGTTTCATCATCGTCTACGCCTTCCAGAAGTTTACGCGAAGCCCCTTCCCCTGCCAGTAAGTTCCGAGCCTTTCACATTTACCGTTTCTCCGTGTGTGCATGTGTGCGTGTAACCCGAATGGCATGGACCTTTGAGGAACCACTTCGACCTTCATTCACCCCTCCTTTGCCGAAACCTCTCTTCCTGCAGCTAACACAGTCAGCAGGATCTTCACAACAGCCTTCGACATCCCGCCGTTCGCATCCGAGAACACGTCGATCGATGTCTTCGCGCTTTATGGCTTCCGATGCAAACCGGGACGATGACGACGAGCTAGGTCGGCAGATGTTCCTCGATCATATCTTGCATGGTGCCGCCCGGTCGGAGCCCAACATCCCAGACCATGTCGTGGATGATGCTATGATTCGCCAGTTTCAACTCGTTAGAGGCGCTGTGTCTAGTAAGATGGTAGCCTCGAAGATGACAATACGCTCGCTGCAGAGAGTCGACATTGCCGACCTCCCTGAGGCCGAAAGAGGTAGGTGGTCGCCTGCGCCCCGCCGCAGAGCACAGTTGAACCAAGGGCTAACTTCCCCCCAGCTTGTGTCATCTGCTACAACGATTACGGTATTGAGACCCCCGAGGGCATCAATGAGACTCCACTCCGTCTTCCGAAGTGCAAACACGTTTTCGGGGACCACTGTATCAAGAAGTGGTTCGAAGACTCTGACAGCTGCCCGTACTGCCGGGACAAGCTCCACTCGGAGCCCAAGCAGCACGGCACGTCAGCCAGGGCCTTTATGAACATGATGAGAATGCGGGGTGTTTCGGTTCCCCCAGGGTGCGTATCCAGCACCGCTGTAGCCTGAGATGGAACTGGTCGTTAACATATGCGAAAGGTTGACTTCGAATGCGGATGAGGTTTATATGAGAGCTCTGGCATTGTCAACCGCGTCTGCGGATGCGGAATCGGGTCGCTCAGGGTCCCGGCAGACGCCATCGGGTGGAAGACGTTCTCCACCAGACGACGCGAACGAGCAACGGCGTAGAACCCGACCTCGCCACAGCATGGGTAACCACTCAGCGGAGTGGCCAACCACCACTTTCACTCGCACTGGACCTTCACCAACGGGTGCAAACGCCTCCGGCGGTGGAAACGTACCTAACAGCGTATCCGGCCGTCCATCTCAGCGAAGCTCCGACCCGGATCAGGCAGAGGCTCGACGGGTGTGGCAGAACGTTCTCAGCGAACCGTCTGACTTGGCTCGGCAACCGCCGTCTTTTCTGCCTTCAAATTCGATGTCTCCTTCCGCGCCGACCTTTTACCCTCGAAACTTTGGCAGATCGGAATTCTTGACGGCCAGGACACAACCATCCTCATCGTCGTTGTCGGCACCGAGGCTCCCGAATCCCTTGCAATCAGTCAGCGGAGTGGGGCTAGAAGAACAGCAAGGCGATGCGAGATCGTCGGCATCCCAGTTGCACCCAGCCAACATCCACATGCCGCATGGCCCTGGCGATTCAGATCGGGGTTCACAAGACCAGGGCAACAGGAATCGGCCTTGGTAAGGTGCGGCCATTACGGCCGCCGGAATGACAGACGACACGAGGTGCAGACCGTGGGAAGTCCAGGTGTCGAACGAGATGCGCCTCCTCGCCACGGGCTGCCGGCGACGTTGTTCCCGTTGTTTTACGAGGTTCTGGCAATGATTTGATGAATTGACAGGACAAGACAAGCAAGAATGGGTTGCGGATACGGATAGAGCACACAGGAACACCGCGCTGGTGGAGGGTTCCGGAGGATTCATATGGTATGGCGTTGGATTTGGCAAGCAAGGACACCGACAAGTTTTGATGGAAATTGCACACTGGATTTTGATTTGCGAGGATTTGATTTGGCGGTGTTAATTGCGTACCCCCCCTCCCCCTAGCTGAGAGAGACCGTCCAGCGGCCCTATTACAGGCGCGTAATTAGCGATAATTGCACAACCCATGAAAACGAAAGAGTCCCAGACAAAGTCCGCACTCCGCTTCCTCGGCATCCTGCCGTAACAACCAGAGCTGCACCACTGCACCTCCGCACCCGCCTCCAATGGAGCACCAACTCAAGTTAGCGCAGCGAACATCCATGCAACTAGACCTCGTTTGCGCGCCGGGTCGGGGTTTTGGTTTGTGGTGACGGGCTCCGTTGGGTCGGGCGATCTTGGCGACCGAGCGGATATTCTCGAAGCCGACTACGAATCTATGACAGCCTGCTGTGGTAGACTGAAGCACTAGGGCCTCGAACAGGATCTCATCAACTCTCAGACGGGGGGTTTTTTTTCTCCACTCTCGCGGATTTGCGAATTGCACGTGTCCAAGGTGAGCAAATTGCTTCAGGTCGAGCAGCCCCGTGGTTGTCCACCCCAACCATTGAGAGTTTGGTCACTCAGCTTCTGCTGTCGCCCGTGTTTCGTGTCCTGTGTTCCGTGTTTCGTACGTCGTACTTTGTGCTCTGTGCTCCGTGCTGCTCCGGCTCCTCTGAAATTTCAACACATTATCAATCAACCCTCTGCCCGATTCGAAAGAAGATTTGGTCATGACCTTTCCCTGGGAGAACATCACCGGGGGCGCTTTTGCGGGCACAGTGCTGCTTGCCTGGGTGCGGGATGAGTGGTCGAGATGGCCTCTGCTGAAGAGCCTCTCCGTGTCGTGGACGGCGGGTCTGATGCTCTGGGGCATCTGGGCCCTCTGGATCTATCCTTTGTGCGTCTCGCCGTTGCGGCATCTCCCTGAGCCCTCGAACAACCACTGGCTCTATGGCCAAGGCAAGAGGATCATCGCTGAGCCTTCGGGCATACCAATGCGAGAATGGTAAGTCGCGACGCGTTGGATACGCTGGGTGTGTTCATGTCTTGTGTGTTCAACGCTGACGCGAGTGCCAGGGTCAATGAGATCCCCAACGATGGGCTCATCCGGTATCGCGGTCTACTTAACCAGGAGCGCCTCCTGATCGTTTCTCCCAAGGCATTGGCCGAGGTGCTGTCCACCAACAACTACGCGTTCGCCAAGCCATCACAGATCAGATGGTCCCTCGGCCGCATCCTCGGCGTCGGCGTGCTGCTTGCCGAGGGCGACGAGCACCGGATGCAACGCCGCAGTCTGACACCGGCCTTTGCCTTTCGACATGTCAAGAACCTGTATCCCGTCTTCTGGGCCAAGGCGCGCGAGGCGACGCAGGCCATGACGGCAGCATTTGGAACACAGGGCGAGACGGACGTTGAGATAATGTCGTGGGCGTCGCGCGCCACGCTGGACATCATCGGCGTCGCTGGCATGGGAAGGGACTTTGGGGCAATCCGCGACGAGAACAGCGCCATCGCCATGACGTACCGAAAGGTTTTCAAGCCGTCCAGACAAGCTCAGATTCTGGCACTGCTCGGCTTCTTCATCCCTACGCGGCTGCTCAGCGCGCTGCCGGTCCGTCGCAACGAGGATATCAACGAGGCTGCCAACGAGATTCGCGCCGTGTGCCGGGAGCTCATCCAGGAGAAGAAGGCCAAGCTCGGCAACAAGGAGCAGCCTGATGTCGACATCTTGTCAGTCGCGCTCGAGAGCGGTGGTTTTTCCGATGAGAACCTCGTTGACCAGCTCATGACATTCCTTGCGGCGGGCCACGAGACCACTGCGTCGGCCATGACGTGGGCAATCTACATGCTGAGTAGGTATCCAGAGGTGCAGAGCCGGCTACGAGAAGAGGTTCGCGAGAGGCTACCGTCGGTTGATTCAGACGTCGACATCACCAGCCTGGACATCGACCACATGCCCTACCTCAACGCCGTATGCAGCGAAGTCCTCCGATACTACAGCCCCGTCCCGCTTACCATCCGCGAGGCGGTCCACGACACGACGATCCTGGGCCACCCGGTACGCCGCGGCACGCGCATCATGCTGGTCCCGTGGGCCACCAACTTCGACAGCACGCTCTGGGGTCCGGACGCAGAGCACTTCAACCCGGAGCGGTGGCTGGGCGGCGAAGGGGCCGATAAGAAAGCCGCGAGCGGCGGCGCCAGCAGCAACTACGCGTTCCTGACGTTCCTCCATGGCCCGCGGAGCTGCATCGGCCAGAGCTTCGCCAAGGCCGAGTTCGCCTGCCTGCTCGCGGCGTGGATCAGCCGCTTCGACTTTGCCCTGACGGACCCAACCCTTGCTGACGAGAAGAAGCTGGATATCCGCGGCGGCGTCACGGCGCGACCCGCCAGGGGGATGCACGTCAAGGTTAAGGTTGTGGGTGGGTATTAAGACCCGATATGTTGTTTTCTCTTCGCACAGCGGGCCGCTCCCCTGTGGTACCGTGGAGTCTTGTCTTGGTATCCTCTGGGTTGGGTGTGGCGTTTTGGCTTGGACGGTGGAGTTTGTTGGGGTGCTTGGAAGTCAGGCATTGGCTATCTAGGCATGCAATGTAGGAGATGCAGGTGATTTAATTGGGGTTTCAATTGAACCAAGTCGCAGCGTGCAATCATGGCTGCATGCTCATTTGTTGTCCTCTTTCAACACATGTGGAGGTGAGGATTAACACCAAACAAACATGTCTGCATGTATCAACGAGACCACCCAGCAGTATCTGTACAGGCCAAGGCCATGACGTGTTCCCAAGATAAGAGACTCAAGTAGCATAGCGCCTCAAAACGAGGGCATCTCTAGCACCTCATTCCTGCGAGTTGGTGCCACTTTGCCACTCACTCAAGAGGTATAGGGTAAGCTACTGGCTCTCGCCGAGCTGCAGCGATAAGCGACGGCGGCCCAGGACGCGACCACCGCACGCACGTGTCCCTGCATGTGACTGCCAGCTGGCAACGGGTGGAGATGATGCTTCCATTGGACCAGTCACGATTGCGTGGCGGCCTGAGGGCTCATCAACGCCCCTGGCTGTCTATATCAGAACATCCTTGGCGGCCTCTCTCTTGGACTATTGCCCTCGCCGGCTGAATAGCAGGCAATCGCACCCCTGCGCCCCCATCGCCAAACGACCATTTTGCCCCCGAAGCGCTGAAATACCAGATTCGCAGAACATAATTACCCTTCTGCTAGGCGCCCAGCCCCAACTACCACGAGGCCCTCAGCGCTGAGCAAGCACCCAGGCGGCAGATCCAATCTCAGCCCCACCCAAGTCCAGCCAACGACGGAATTTTAGCGCCTCGCTCGGGTAGAACCACCCCCAGCCACCGCCAGTTTAGCGGGCCGGGACGACGGGGTCCCTAGGAAATGGGAAGCTGGCTCAGCTGCCAAAACAAACTCCATCAAAACACCACAAACGCCATCGACAGGCCGATAGAACGGCACCATGATGCGAGGAAACCGCGCCCGGAGCCCGGATAGCGACCGGCGACGGCGGTACGATCCTCGAGACCCGCGTCAACCACCCGCAGACGCGCCTCCGCCGCCCGCGATGCCTGCTTACAGCCAACCACCACAACCACCACAACCACCACACGACTCACGCCGCGCGCAGCCTCCCTCCCCAACCTTTTCATACTCCAGCTCCAGCTCCTCGTCGCTGCTGGACATCTCGCGCTACAAGGACACGAAGCAATTCGGCGGCATCCTCGGGACCTTCTTCCGCGCGCCGTCGGAGAAGAGCCACCAACGCCGCCGTGCCAAAAAAAAGCGGCGCGTCCTCTACTTTGGAAACTCGTCGTCCTCGTCGGTCAATTCCGACCTGGCCTACGGCGCCGGGTACATCAAGGGCGCGAAGAGCAATCGCAGCTTCAGCCCCCGCAGTCGGAAGTCCTCGCAAGAACTCCGAAGGAACTCACAGGAATTCAGGAGGACCTCGCAAGAGTTCCGAAGACCATCACATGACCTCCGCAGGCCTGAAGCGCACCCGCTGCAGACCCCCCGGCGAGAGCGTGAGCACCAGCTTCCGAAGCAGAGGAAGAATCCGGACGAGGAGATTATCAATCTCGGCCGCAGGCTCACTGATTTCGCGAAGCGCCAGGATGAGGACGACAAGCGCTATTCCAGCTCCGGCGGCAAGGGCAAGGCCCTTGCGCTGGGAGCCGCCGGGGCTGTCGGAGCCTCAATGATGGCATCCAAGTACGGCCGCAACAAGAAGCAGGCCAGCAGCCGTGGCGTTGGTACCTCGAGACCCCATCGCGATTCGTCAGACGACGAGTCGGACTGGGAGAGTGCTTCGGAGGACGAGTCTTCTAGCACCGACGGTTCCGACTCGGTACTCGCCTATGGCGCTGGTGCCTCACATTCGATTAGGCCAGCTGGAGTAGCCGCCGTTGCTGCCACCGCAACTGCGGCGTCTACTGCTGCTTCCTACCGGCACAATGCAGATCCCGCTTCTATGGCCACCTACAGGCCCAGTACTGATACCGCTCCCATGGCCGCCTATAGGCCCAGTACGGACTCTCCTTCAATTTACCGGGACCACGGCGATAAGAGTTCTGTTGTCGACCCGCGCCTCTTTGGCCCTTACAATTCCCTGCGCGGCATGATTAACACACCATGTGGCTTTAATGACCAACAATCGCAACAACAAGCAGCCTCACAATATCACCGATCTAGTGGCACCGCGGCCAATATTCCCCCAGTCCGCGAGAGCTACTCAGTGCCTCCTTCTGACCACACTCGGTTTGATGCAAACCGAACTTCCATCTCAACACGTCAAGACCTCCCACATCGTGCGCGGCCACCGGTCACGCTTGAGCAACCCATTCCCAAGACGCCCGTCTCTTCCAAGGTATACAATGCCGAGAAGTTTGAGGATGTTAGCCGAAGGGATCCTCGCCATTCCCGTGAAACCTCTGACGAAAAGGGTGGATGGGGTGGAGTTGCTGCCGCTGGCCTTGCTGCTGCTGCTATCGGCGGAGTGGTCGCGTCCTCGTCTTCCCGCAAGGACGAGAAGCGAGAAAGACACGACGAACGTTCCGACGATAAGCGGGACCACGAGAGCCGACGTTACCGGGACGATATTCGGTACCGTGACTCTAAGCGTCGAGAGCAAGACGAAGAGCATCAACGAAGGGAGCAGGAGCCCGAAAAGGATCGCCGCAAAGTCAAGCGCGATACCTACTCGACTACGAATGCTGATGACCGAGACCCCAAGAGGTCTTCAAGATATGACGATCATGACGATAGCCTGAGAAAGAGAAAGGAGACGGAAGTTGCAGTTGTACCTCGTCCGGACCCGGTGTCATACAAGCTTCACGGGGAGGAGATTAAAGTCGAGTTTGAGCCTCCGTCACCCTACACGCCTCACAAGAACCAAGCGAAGGAGAAATTCGAGTTCGAACCTCCGTCACCATACGTGTCTCACAACTACAACGGGGAGGAGATCGAAGTCGAGTACGGTGGCCCCTCTCCCCTCGTCATAAGCCACAAGCACGATGCTCGCGGGGAGCAGCGAGAGTTTCCCTTGCCAACCACGACAAGCCAACAAGTTGTCAAGGGATCAAGCCAAGTAACTCAACCGAACTCGGCCGCAGGAATCGACCCTTTCCAATACCAGGTTGATGACGACAACGCTTTTATGAAACCCAAGCCTGACACTGACATCTCCAAACGACCACTTACACCTACAGTCGTGACCGTGGAGCGCGAGCCCAACTTTGACGACTCACCGCCGAGAACTTCGGCTGCAGACGCTCGACTGAGCCGCAAGGACTCGTATGAGATTGAGAAGATGGTCGAGGAATACCACAAGGGAACACAGGATGCATCTCGATACAAGGATCCTCGAGAAGGACACGAGTTCGAGATGCAGGAGCACCAGGCCAAATCCATTTACGACGAAGCAAAGCATGCTACTGCCCCCGTGGCCGCAGCTGCCTTCGCCTCTGCCATCGCCGTCGAGCAGGAGCGTTCCAGGGAGCTCCGCGGTAGCAAGACATCCTCCTCTTCTAGCTCCCGGGATAGCTCCCGACCAAGAGATGTTGTTCAAGACGAAGCCGACAAGTATTATCGTGAGTCTGAGATTGCCCGGAAGATTGCCTCCGATGAGATCCGCTCTCGCAGCGCTTCACCAGAACCCTCCGTGGTCGACAAATGGCGAAACAGTTCTGTCGAGACCTTCACCATTGTCACACCCCCGGTTATGGAAGACAAGGAACCAAAGAAGAGCCGTTATGATGGCCCCAACGCGGATGTGATGATTGATAACAAGATCTTCCCCAATGAAGAAGGTCGTTTCCGCACCTCACCAAAAGATTTTGGTGCGCCTAGCTTCACATCGAGAGATCCCTCTGCAGAGCGCGAGCGTCCTGTTCTCAATTTGGTCTACCCCACCCCGATTCCCAGTCGCGCACACTCCCCAATGCCTACCGAGCGGGAGATGGCAAGGGAAGTTGTAGAGCCAACCTCGAGGCCTGTAGTGGATGATGTTATCATTGACCCTAAGGGTCAAGTTGTCAGTGTCGCTACCGCCTCCAAGTCTGTCACTTGGGGCGAGAACCAGACGAAGAGCTTTGAGGTTGAGAGCCCTGATGCCAAGAGCGACGCAGAGGACTATGTTCGTTCTGACAACTCGGACAAGCCTCGCCCGCGTCTGAACAAGGCCAGTCGATGGGGTGCCATAGCGGCGGCCATGGCATTTAGCTCCAAGGAGCCCATTAACGAGCCCGATGTTGTTCTCCCCTCTGCCGACGACACCCAACTGGTCAAAGGCTCACACGACGAGACAACTCGAGATGTTTCCGTGCATTCCGCTCAGACATATTCCGACGATGCGAGCCAAGAGCCTCCAGTCCCTGGCCCGAAACCCACCAGCCCGAGGGCGGAGCGCATGCCGGGTGGTTACGCGGATGACATTGAGTTCGCAGCTACCTTGGCCGCCGGTTTGAAGGACACTGGATTTAATCCCGATATGGTCATTGATGATCCGAACTATGTTCGACGAGAATCTCCCCCAGGAATGCAAGATGCCCACGGCGACAGTTGGTATGACAGGCCTTACGTGGAGAACGCACCTGTTTTCAACATCCCCGACTTCAGCGTTCCTGCATCAAAGCAAGCATCCCAACCAGGATTCATTCTGGGCGAGGTAGCGACCCCTCAAGAGACCACAATTATCCCCACGGACTCAGAGAGGGATCAGCCATTTGACTATCTTGCTGGCACGCAGTCATCTGAGACTCCAGGATCGCCGAGCGACGAAGTTGCGGCCCGCATCGATGGCGGTCTCAAGCAGAAGAAGAGGGACCAGCGCAAACGAGAGAAGGTCGTGGTCGTTCAAGACGATGGGACAAGTCGCCTTGAAGACGCTGAGATCGGAAAGTCTCGAGAAATTGGGGAAGCAGTCTGGGAAGATGCGACCCGACCGAGGTCCAAGAAGCACCAGAGAACTCGTGACTACGATGAGGTGTCAAGCCAGCCCTTGGATTATGTGCCCGAGCCACCCCGAGAAGTGGTGGAGGATGCCTGGGAAGATGTCACCCAGCAACGGCCCAAGAAACATCGAAGGAGCCGTGACTTTGACGACGACGAGGGTTCCAGAGTCTCTGCCCCTATCGGGCCTCACCGGGACCGACATTCCTCTCGGGATTACCCACCTAGAGACGTGAGATCTGACGATGAGTGGGACGCCCCTAAGCATGCTAGGAAAAGCCGCGGCTCTGATGATGGCGACTTATCGCGAGTCGTTGCACCAGCCGCTGCACTTGGCGCTCTGGCTCTTGCTGGCCATCACTTGTCTAAGAGCGGGCGGTCGCGATCACGATCACGATCTAGGGAACCTCGGCATGATAAAGAGCGCGACGTCTCACGGAAGTCTAAGCATCGACGAAGTCGTGATATTGATGACTGGGATGCCTCGCAGGTTTCTTCGCCTAAGGAGTCTTCACGCCATCGACACTCGTCTCGAGATGTTCGTCCAAGAGTAGCACGGTCTGATGACGAGTGGGATGCCCCTGAGAAGCCCAGGAAGCAAAGAAAGGACCGGGACACTACTGAGGATGACCGATCTCGTGTCTCTGCTACCGTTGAGCCTTCCGACCGGCACTCATCGAAAAAGAGTTCATCGAAGGACCCAAGGTCTGACGACGAATTCGATACCCCGAAGAAGTCGAGCAGGTCGAGATCGAAGCGTGATTCCGCAGTCTACGACTCCCCCACGCGCTCGGTGGCTGCCTCCGAAATTTCTGTTGGCAGCTCCAGCAGTCGCAGAAGCAAGAAAGATAAGCGGAGAAGCGGAACTGAAGAAGACTTTCGTGACAGCCCGCTCCGTGAAAGCCCACTTCGCGATAGCCCACTCCGCGATAGTCCACTTCGCGACAGCCCGATGAGCCGCAGACGCGATCAGTTTGACGATCGAGATGTGAGCTCTGTCGTGTCCGAGTCTCGTGGTGACGACCGCCAT
This sequence comes from Neonectria ditissima, assembly GCA_001305505.1. Taxonomy (NCBI): domain Eukaryota; kingdom Fungi; phylum Ascomycota; class Sordariomycetes; order Hypocreales; family Nectriaceae; genus Neonectria; species Neonectria ditissima. The sequence continues at coordinate 2,668,385 of LDPL01000172.1, forward strand.
CGAGAAAGAGGACATCGGCGCAAGAGCTCTCGGTTCGATGATGACGATACCAAGTCTGTTGCATCTGCGCCTGGCTCTGGCTCTTCCCGCCGGAGTAAAGACGTGAAAGACCGCCGGGACCCCGAGAAGAGGTCCAGCGGTATTTTCTCCAGCATCTTCAAACCGAACGGCCAAAAGGACGGGAAGCGGGATTCTTTTTTAGATAATGCCGACACCCCTGGCGCGGGTGTCGGCCTTGCGGGTGCGGTGACCGCCGCCTTGGCGTCCAACGCTGCCCGTCTCAATGCCGCTGAGGTTTCGTCAGACCAAGGTCACGAAGCCACTAACGATTTACGCCGCATCCGAAGTTTTGATACATTCGACCCCGAAGTTGCTCCCAGAGCCATCAAACCCGCCATCGACCCCCAATATGGCGACCTTCTCCCCCTTCCTCCTAGCGAACCCGGCAGCCCTGTCTCTGCCCCAGAAGAGCTGCCCTCCCTTCCCGACAGCCGACCTGATACTCCGCCTGAGCAGCGCTCTATGAAGCGTGAGCTTTTGACTCACCACCGACGCCGTAGTGCTGTTGACACCCCAGCCAAGTCGCCTAGCCACACTGCAATCCCCATTCAGCTCCGTATGGGCCAGCGCTCGAGCCCTCAGTCTCCCATCTTCTACAAACACTCCCCTGTCTGCTCACCAGTGACTATGACAGCCGACTCCCCTGGTACCACAAGACGAGCAGCCCGCCCTACCTCTTGGGATAGTAGCCGCGAATACAAGCCGCTTTATCTCCTAGAACACGCCCGCCGCATTCCCCCCCTCGATGAAGAAGAGCTGCCGGCGTTGCCCCCAAGCGAATATAGTGATTATTCATCACGGGAATCACCTGAGCCAGAGACTCATCGTGACATGGACTATTTCGGCCCCAGCCTCGAAGATGTTCATTTCATGGGTTCTAATCTTCAAATTGACACAAACATCCCACCAGTCATGCCAAGCGACGAAGGCGCAGGGTCCGAGGAGTCGACTCCTCGGGCGACTGAGTTCAAGCCAGAGTTCCCAGCACTAGCACCAGCACCGTCATTAACACCAGCATCAGGACCAACACCTGCGGAAGCCCCTGAGGTTGAATCTCCTCAGAAACCGGTCGTGGTAAATGAGCCAGTCAAGGAAGTCCTTGACGAGCCAAAGGTCAAAGAAGCAGAGGTGGCCGTGGAGGCCGAGCCTGCTCAGATACCAATTATCGCAGAGGAGCCGGTCGAGGAGGCTCTTCAGCAACCGAAACTGAAGGAAGTTGAGGACGTCTCCGAGGTTGAGTCCTCTCGGGAACCAGTTCTTGCGGATGAGCCGGCCACGAAAATCCTCGAAGAGCCAACCGTGAAGGATGCAGAACAAGCCCCCGAGCCTGAGACAGAGTCTTCTGGGGAACCAGTTGTCGCCAACGAGCCCGCCAAGGAGGCTCCCCAAGAGCCGAAGATGGAGGAATCGGAGCCTGTTGAGACCAAAAGCAAGGAGAGAGGTTCTTACCTTTATAACTTCGCACCCCCGTCTTTTAAGACCGCTCTTCTTAACTTCACACCTCGGTCCCTTCAGAGTGGTGGCATCTTTGCCCGTCCCCAACGCCCGACTGAGACAACACCGACTCAACAGAAGGGACATGAAGAGGATAGTTTGGATGACCTGACGTCGACGGACGACCACTTCTCCGACGCCGCGGAAGGTGATTCGGAGGATCAAGATCCGTGGGAATTACACTATGATCCTCATGTCGGCCCTAGCCCCAAGTCATCTGCTAAGAAGGATATACTGCGCGATATTGCCGCTGGAGTTGTTCCTGCCGTGGCCGCTGGAGCTATTCCGAAGTCGATGATTGAGCCAGTTACGGATGAGAAGGAGCACAAGGCTAAGGAATCCTTCCGAGAAGCGACCCCTGAGCCGTTTACTGAGGACATCGTCCGAGAGGCAACTCCTAAGCCACTCCCTGTGGTTGCTGCGGAATCTCCTGAGCCCCTACCCCTCACAGAGAACGTAGAGAAGCCAAAGACAGGGGATATTGCTGATGTTATCCCCGGTGTTTCAGCGGTGTCGGACAACAAACCAAGGAATGAAGAACTTTCTCGAGAGTTCAATCCTGAATCACTCACCACTGAAACTACCCAGCCTCTAACAGAAACTCTCACTGAGACCGCGAAGGAATCTGCAGTCGAGGTGATTGCAGATGCTGCTACTGGTCTCCCCACGGCGGACAAAAATGAGTCTGGGATTGAGGAACTTACTCGAGAGTTTGCGGCCGAGCCACTTATCACCGAACCGATCGAAACCATGAAGGAACCTCCAATCAAAGACACCACGGATGGTATCATCGATGCTACTACACCAGTCAACCTCGAACACAGAACGGATGACCTTGCCCAAGAGTTCACTCCCGAGCCACTCACCACTCAACCCACTGAAATCATGAAGGAGGCTGCCCCTGACGATATCCTTGATGCTAGTACGGATGCCTCTACATCGCTCAGCACTGAACCGCGAACCGAGGACGTTGCTCGAGAGTTTGTTCCTGAGCCACTGCCGGAACCCCTCGCCGACATCACCGAGCAGCCGACTGAAGCCATTACCGAGACTGTGAAGGAGACTTTGGCTGAGGACATGAAGAACATCGTTCCCGACGTCCCAACAACGTCTGACAACGAACCACGGGCTGAAGAATTTACCCCAGAGATGATGTCTGAGCCCGTCACTGAGATCGCTGTCGAGCCCGCCACGACCTTGACCGAAGCTGTCACAGAGACTACGAAAGAGCCAGCGCTTGAGCACATCGCTAAAGAATCTGTTGAGCATTTCGTTGAGGCGGATCCTGATGTTTCCACGGTGCTCGAAAATGAACCTGCGTCTTCCGAGTCCAACCGAGAGATACTTTACAAGACGGCTATCGAACCTCCTGTGGAGACTGCATCTGAGCTAAGATCTGAGCCTGCCAGCGAGCCCGCCCCAACCACTGTTGCCGATAGTAGTGTTGTACCTCTCGCCGTACCAGTCTCCCTACCTGTTGAGGTTGTTGAACCTACCGCTGAACCCACGCCTGACGCGGCTCCCGAGTTTGCCGAAAACGAATACACAAAAGAGGCATGGGAGAGCCTTGCAGGAAAGGACAGGAAGAAAATCAAAAAGAACCTGAAGAAGAAGGGCTTGGAAGTGGTTTTCAAGGTGGCTGTAGAGCCCCCTGTTCTTCCCAAGGAGCGTCCTACGGACACCGAGCCCTCGAAGGTTGAGGAGGTGGCTCAGACTGACGATCCTGTTCTGCAAGATGAGCCCGCCGAGCGTAAGAACGCCGATCAACAGCCTAGCACTGTACTGGAAGAGACTACAGAGATCATTCCAGTCAAGCCCGACTCTTTGGAAAAGGACGTCACGACTACTTCTGATCCAGAGGAGCTGTTTTCTAAGTCCTTGAGAGATGTAGCGGTGACCGACCAAGAAACGCCTGCCAACCCAGAAATGCCTGCCGACCAAGAACTTGACACTCTCGCAACGGAGAAAAGTCTGGACGTTGTTACTGAGCCTGAGATGCCAACATCTGCCACGGATTCTCGGGAAGCCGGTGAGGCACTTGCTGAGACGCTCCCACTTGTGGATGTAGCTCAATCATCTGGCGAGCGAAGCACGGATGCGATCGAGGAGGATCCTGCAACGCCGTCTAAGAAGAGCAAGAAAAAGAAGAAGAAGAAGTCCAAGGCCGCAGCCGAAGCCGCAGCCGCAACTGCAGTCGAAGCCGAGTCAGCACCAAGTGAATCTACTATGGTCGACCGACAGCTCATTCCAGAGGCTACGACTAGAGAACCAGTCGACTCTTCCACACAACCTGCTATCGGAACTGCGATCGAGCCTGTTGCCGTCGAGTCTGTGGTCGAACCTGCTGCTGAGCCTACGACTGAGCTTGCTGTTGAGCCTGTTATTGAACCCGCTGTCGACTCTGCTGTCGAACCTGTTGTCGAACCTGCTGTTGAGCCCACCACTGAACCTGCATCCGAGCCTGCAACTGAGCCTGCAACTGAGCCTGCAACTGAGCCTGCAACTGAGCCTGCAACTGAGCCTTCAATTGAGCCTGCCGTGGAATCGGTGCTTGTAGAAGCCCCTGTTGAGTTTGTTGTCGATACTCTTCTTGAGCCCGTTCTCGAGCCCGTCACTGTCGAGCCTGCGGTGGAGCCTGCTTTGGACCAGACCCCGGAGGCTCCGTCTAAGTCGAAAAAGAAAAAGAAAAAGAAGAAGGGTTTACAGTCCGAAGACCCTTTGCCTTCTGAGACTCCGGTGGCTACAACATCATCTGAGGAGCCCCTATCTATCACGACTGAAGCTGAGACTACGGCTGAGCGGAACGTTCTGACTGATCTCGAGCTTAGAACGGATTCTGTCGCTGAGCCTTCTACTGAGTCTATGGCTGAGCCTGCTGTTGAGCCCTCGACTGATACTGCCGTCGAACCTTTAGTCGAGCCTGTTGCCGAGCCTGCTCTCGAGTCTACAGTTGAGCCTGTTGCTCAGTCTTCCACTGAGCCTACAACTGAGCCTGCTGTCGAGCCCTCTCCTGAAACTCCCGTCAAACCTTCAGACGAGCCTGTTGCCGAGCCTGCCGTTGAACCTTCGGTTGAGCTTGCTCTCGAGCCTATAGTTGAGCCTATTGCTGAGCCTTCTACTGAGTCTATGGCTGAGCCTGCTGTCGAGCCCTCGACTGGAAATGCCGACGGATCTTCTGTCGAGCTTGCGGCTGAGCCTGCTCCCGAGCCTCCGACTGAGCTTGTTACGGACCCGCTTGCGGAGCATGCTGCTGAATCTACAGTTAGCCTGGTTGAAAACGTTGCCGAGCCTGCGACCGAACCTGCTGTAGAAGAGATCCTGGAGGCTCCATCTAAGTCAAAGAAAAAGAAAAAGAAGAAGAAGGGTTCACAATCTGAAGACCTCCCGACTTCTGAGACTCCAGTGGCTTCCACACTATCCGAGGAGTTGTTGCCTGCCACAACTGAGCGTGCTATTGAGACTACGGCTGAGCCTGCTTCTGAGCTGACGGTTGAGCCTACTGTCGGGCCAGTTGTAGATCCTGCTATTGAATCTGCAGTTGAATTGGTTGAGAATGCGGCTGAGCCTGCGATTCAGTCTACGGCTGAACCTGTTGCCGAGCCTGCTGTTGACATGGTTGAGAATATTGCTGAGCCTGCGGTCGAGCCTACCAATGACCAGACCCTGGAGACTCCATCCAAGTCAAAGAAAAAGAAGAAGAAGAAGGCTCTACAGTCCGAAGACTCGTCACCTTCCGAGGCTCTGGTAGCGCCCACCACATCCGAAGAACCACTGGCTATCACGGCCGAACAAGTGGAACAATCAGGTGTTACTGATGCCGCGAAGGATTTGTCTGACGATCTTTCAACATCCGTCCCTCTGAATCAAACTTCTACCAATGAACCAGCAACCGCGACTGAGCCCGAACAGGAGCCCGAACAGGAGCCCGAGCAAGACACCGCCGGTACACCAAAGGGCAAGAAACAGAAGAAGAGAAAGTCTGTGCATTGGGAACCCGAAGAGGTACCAACTTCACTGATCAACGCTCTCGAAGCCACCGCTTCGACCCTGCCTTTAGAAAACACTCCTCAGTTCGTTGATGCGGAGGAAGCGCGTTCTGCTTCCGAGGTGTCCCACGAGCTGGGAGCGGAGTCTGGTCAAGCTGTGGACTCTCTTGAACCTGACGTTCCGAGAAGTCTTGATATTCAGCAAACAGAAGACCCCATCGACGAGTCACTCTCGGCTTGGGATATTGAAACCGAACCCTTGGAAACCCCTGACGATCTTAACCTAGCCGAGGGCAAATCAGACCTCTTTCCAAATGGAGATGATGCAACGGTAGAGAACAAGCCACCTGTCCTAGCATCCTTCGTTTCCGAACCGCTCTTTTCTCAAGGCGATGCCCCAGCAGAGGATTCCCAGACAACCACCGACTTTGAGTCTACACAACCTGACGAGTCATCTTCTCTGACCTCTGAAACGGTTATCCGCGACGTTCCATCTAATGACGCAGCTGTGAATGCACCTGTGACTCTTGCAACACCAGAGACAACCGAAGCAACAGATGGAACTACAAAGAAGAAAGGCAAGAAGAACAAAAAGAAGAAGAAGAACCAGGATGCCCAGGACGAAGTCACGGAGGAGTCCAAGACCGAAGAGACCAAGGTCGAGGAGGCTAAGACCCAGGAGACCAAGGCCGAGGAGACCATCACCCAGGACCCAGTGGGCGAGGAACCTAAGACCGAGCAGGTCAAGACCGAAGAACCCACGGCCGGGGAATCGAATACCGGAGAAACTTCGCTTGACCCCGCCGAAGCCGTTGAAGAACCTTCCGACCGGCCGTCACAGGAGCTCAAGACTAAGGACATCTCCGCTGAGCCAATTGAGCCGCCAAAGGATTCTGATGTCGACAAATCTCGAGAACCTTCTATTCTTGAGAGACTCGAAGAATCTCTTGAAGATATTGCCGAGCCTCATTCTACCGACGAGAGTAAAGGTCAGGTCACACCCCTTGATTCTGCAGCAGCAACCGATGATACTGGAGCCGACAAGCCCGGAGATGCTCCCACGGTGAACGACTCACTGACGACATCTCGTGAGACTGAGATATCAGAACTCCCCGAGGTTCAACCTGAGGTTGCTCAAGCCAACGACGAGAGTACGCCTGTGAGCGGGAAAAAGGCAAAGAAGAAGAAGAAGAAGAGCAAGTCTGAGTCCGTTGTCGAACCAGAGGCAACCCAAAACTTGCCACTCGAGAATCCTGCACCATCATCCATTACGCAAGAACCTGTCACTCAAGAACCCCTTGCACAAGAACCAGAGCAGTACGATGGGCCAACCTCTGTCCTGGAAGCAAAGCTGCCTATTGACAATGAAACCACTGTCTCAACCCCACCCGCAGAGGCGATGCTGGGCAGTACTCCACCTGTCGGATCCGAGCCAGCTCTGGAAACTGCCTTGATCGAGTCAGACACCGCTCCTACTGAACCAGAGGCAGCTCCTGTTGGACCAGAGGCAGCTTCCATCGAGCCAGAGGTAGCTTCCATCGAGCCAGATGCAACACCTATCGAGCCAGAGGCAGCTCCTATCAAGCTAGAGGCAACCCCCGTTGAATCAAAGGCAGCCCTCATCGAGCCAGAGGCAGCTTTGCTCGAATCAGAAGCTGTTGCTCCTGTCGAACCAGAAGCTGAACCGGAGACTCCCAAGAAAGGAAAAAAGAACAAGAAGAAAAAGAAAAAGAATTCTTTATTCTTGGACGATGCTGAGAAGCAGCTCGAGGACCTGTCTGTATCCCAAGAGCGTTCCGAATCGACGCCTCGAGATCTCGGCTCAGACGACAACAAAGACACTGCCACTGTTGGTGTCTCCCCAGACGGTCTAGAAGTGCCGGACAAGGGCAGTGAAGATCCCGTCAAAGCTCTTTCCCCTGGAGATGAACCTACTCCCACCCCGGAACCGGAGGAGACCCCCGAAATTGCCCCAGAAAGTGATAAGCAAACAAAGCCGGCTGATGTCCAAACCCCCATAGAAACCCCGCCCGCTCAGGATCCAGTAGATGCTCCGCCTGCCGATTCGCTCGATGCCCCCGTCCTTGAACAACCTGCCGTTGAACCACCGGTCGCCTCCACCGAGGATCCCGAGCCCCTTCCAGCCAAGAAGTCTAAGAAGGACAAGAAAAAGAAGAAGAAGAAGGCTGCGCTCGAGGAGACCACGGAGCCTGAGTCTGGAGTTGCTACCCCTTCCGAAGAGACCAGTGCTGGACCTATAACTCAGGTGGCCGATTCAGTCGTTGACGAGGCGACAAGAGCCAGCGAAGACAATCCGCCGGAGCCCGAGTCCACGGAAACCCCTGCCACGGAGCTTATTCCCGAAGCTGAAACCGCCACGCCGGCGGACGTATCTACGTTGGTGGAATCCAAAAAGTCTGGAGAGCCGCCAGCTTCCAGCGAGGAGCCAGATGCTAAACCTGATGACGAGCGGGGTGGGTTCAGTCCGAAAACATTCGAGGACAAAAAGATCAAGAAGGCTAAAGACAACAATTCTCAATACCTGCAGGACCCCGAGACCAGTCCCCTACCGGAACCGGAACTGGAAAAGGAGGACGCCGCCGTCGCAAACGCTGATGATGGAAACCTGGGAACCATGGAGAAGGACAAGGAAGAGAAGGGGAAGGAATCTGCAATTGATCATGAGACACCCGACGAGTCTGAGGCAAAGCCGGGGCCGGAGCCGGAACGGGAAACGGAGAAGCAGGAAGACGATGATGAGTATGCTGGCCTGTCCAACAAACAGAAAAAGAAGTTGAAGAAAGCCAAAGCATTGGCTGCCCTGGAGTCCTCAATCAAACCGGAGACGCCAAAAGATCCCGAGGTCACCTCTGAGGTACCGACGGAACCTACGGCTGAACCTGAATCAAAGCCCGAGCCCGAGACTGCACCTGCGGCCGAGCTTACCGGTGAGCCGGTTATCGATTCTGGATCGAAGGTTGAGAATGAAACAACCGCCACGGTTGAACATGAACCCGAGACTGTACCTATAGTTGAGCCCGAGACTGAAGCTGAATCAAAGCCCGAAACTGAGACTCAACCTCTGGTCGATCCTGAGACTCAACCTGCTGTGGTCGAGCCGCCGCCCGCTAGCGAACATGCACCCGATTCTAACCTGGAAACTGAACGCAAGCCTGAGCATGAGACCAAACTGGCGAGTCGAAACATTTTCGATGTTGCTGTACCGGAATTTGAGGCCGAAGAAAAGCCCCGGGTTGATGTCGAAGCTACTGAACCTGCAGCTGAGCCCGAGCTCAAACCCGAACCGATTTCTGAATTGGGTACTTTACCGACACCCTCTGAGGCGACCGTTGAACTTATTGAGGCCGACGTTCTAACGGAACCTATCCCTGTGACCGAAGAGAGATCCACCGAGAAGCTCGTCGAGGAGGTGGCCCCTGCCCTGTCGAAGAAGGAGAAGAAGGAGAAGAAGGGCAAGAGTCAAGAAATCGAACCGCCAGCAGATGTCGAGGCCACGAAAGAGACTGACTCTGGTGGGCCCCTGCTTGATGTGTCAGTTCAGGCCCCAGCCGAATTTACGCTCCAGCCTCCTTTGAAGGTGATCGAACATGCGACAGGGTTACCTCAACATGCGGCTGAACCGGTAGAGCCTGATCTCGAAGCTCGCGAGCTTGAGATCGAGGTAGATAAGTCTCCGGCTGTGCCTGTGCTTGGGACCGAACCTGAGATGAATCTATTACCTGAGACTCATGAGACACCCAAGGAGCTCAGCGAGCAGTCGGAACGTCCCCTAGACGTGGCGTTAGTACACCAGCCGGAGACGGGGGTTGAGCCCGTCGCTGAAGCTGCTTCCCACTCTAAGCCTGCGCGCGAAGTCATCCCTGAATTTGTTGCCGAGGCTGAGCCTGCTCCTGATCACACTATCCGACCCGATCTTGAACCTGCCTCAAATATCGAACCTGAGGTAGGGTCAGAGAAGATGATCGACGATGAGACGGGTGCTGGTTTGTCTAAAAAGGAGAAGAAAAACAGCAAGAAGAAGAAGAAGGGCAAAGGCGCAAACCTCGAAGAGTCACAGGACCTCGTGCAAGCGAAAGAAGTTGGCATAACCACCGGATCTACTCCAACAGATGCGGCGGAACTCAAGGCTCCCATTTCTGAGACCCTCACCGAAACTGTCGATCATTCACTCGAGACAGGCGAAGCCTCTGAACCTATCCCCGATACTGTCCCCGAACTAGGGACAGAAGCATTTGTCGGTGCCGAAACTCAAGTCGCAGTCCCCTCTGAGCTCAACAAAGTTATTCAATCGGAACCGGAGACTCAGGCGCCGGAAGAGTCTCCCCGCAACCTCGAAGCCGATAATAAAGTTGCCATTGAACTGAGCTCTGAGGTTGTTCATCAGGTAGAGCCCGGTGTTAGCACCGAACTTGTCGCGGACCTTGAGCCAAACCTCAAGGAGAAAGAGGTTGAACCGTTGCCAAAGAAGGACAAGAAAAAGAAAAAGAGCAAGAAGGGCAAGGGCTCTGCTGTTGAAACCCTTAACGGACCTCCAACGCCTCTGGGACTTGATGTGGCCACGATGGACATTGGACACTCTGCCGCTTCTCTACCAGGGCAAACCGCTGAACCAGCTGAGCCTAAGGAGTCTACAGAACCTCTTGAGCAACCAAAATCTGTTGAGACAACCGACCCTATCGAATTCTCTGAACTTGCCAAGCCCGTCGACCCCAATGGACTTGTTGAGCAAGGAAATGCGATGGACTCCGTCGAACAAGTCGAACCCGCCCTGACTCCCGAGCTCGCCAATACCCCCGCCCCTGTCCTTGAGGCAATTCAGGAAACCGACACTCGGCTTCACAAGGAACCCGAGCAAGCACAGGAGAACGAGCTAGTTGCCCCCACGTCTAAAAAAAACAAGAAGAAGAAAAAGAAGAGCAAGTCATTAAGCTCCGTTGAAGAGCCCGAGCCTGTACTCGACCCTGGGCCTGAGATCCCTTCTGATTCTCTTCATCACCCTCTTCCTGAATCTGTCCCCGAGATTACAGAGTCCGCCAATGAACCCGATACTGCTCCTGAGCTTGCACCCAACTCTGCGCCGGATAATCTTTTAGATGCTTCTCCTGAACGAGCCGATGTGCCACTTTCTGAGACAGCCGAGCCTGGGAAAGAATATGGAGGTGCTCTAGAGATTGCGCCTGAAGCTACTTCTGATTCTTTTTTACAACCAGCTCCGAAGTCTGTCCCCGAGACCGCGGAGCTCGATAACATACCACTATTCGAGGAGCAACAGCGAGACAGCGACGCCAGCCCTAGCTCACCTAGGAGCCTTACAGTCAACCAAGGGGAGACGATCGGTTCTTCTCAAAAAGCTAGAGCGCCCATGGAATCGGCCTCTAGTTCTCCAAGCACTGTGGAACCGGTGGTTGCTCAACTTCAAGATGACCCCAAAATTGAGCTACCAACTGAACCTCTCCCTCTGTCAGAGGATGCCAGTGACGAATACGGTGGTCTTTCCAAGAAGGAGAGGAAAAAGAGGATGAAGCAGAAGGCGAAGGCCGCTGCAGTTGCCGTTGAGGAAACACCCGAGCCAGCCAAAAAAGACATATCACCAAAAGAATATCTTCCCGAGCGAGTTGAGGACGACAAAACCGAGGTCGCCGAGGTTGAGACTGCTGTCACCGAGGTATCACCAATACAACCAGTCGAACCTGCGATACAGACAGAACAAACACCAAGCGCGAACGTCGCGCTAGAGCCCAGAAAAGCCCTAGATGCTGAAACCTTTCGACAAGCAGAGCCAACATTCGTCCAAGACGCTCAGCCCGAGACTCGCCTAGTCACCGAAGCCGCTGTGGAGACAGAACCAACACGAGAGGCTGGATCGCCGCCTGAGGACATCAAACAGATAGAGGCGAAGACGGAGCCATATCCGGAGACTGTTGCGACCCCAGAAACCAAGCCTGCAGTTTCACCTGAGCCGGAGCAGGGACTGGAAGACGAACATGATGCAGGGCTCTCCAAAAAGCAAAAGAAGAAAAAGAAGAAGGAGAAGTCGAAGTCTGCCGCCACTGATCTCGTGGAGACTTCTCAGCCAACTCATGAACCTAATCAGCCTCAATTGGTGGAAGAAATTGTCGAGTCCATGGCCCCGATTGTTCGAGAAGGCCCAGATACACTCCCTGCTGTTTCTGAGAAGGTCAAGATTGAAGCCGAACCGCAATCGGAACTGCAAGCAACGGATCAAAAACTTCCTTTGAGTTCGGGTCTTTTAGGAAAAGACAACGAGGACAAGACCGATCATTTTGGCTTGACCGAAACGTCTGAAATAGTCTCGCTGGCTAGTGATAACGCTCAGACTGACAGGCCAAGCCAAGGTCTTGAGGTGCTTCCTACGAAAGCAGTCGTTAAGGTCTCCGAGCCGCTTTTCAGAAATCAGTTGGAGAGGAAACAAAAAGATCAAGAGGGCACCCGCAGTGTTGAGGCTTCAAATCAGGACGAGAAAAAGACAAAGACAAAGACAAGGAGACTTGAAGAGCAGGCCGGTGAATACCAACCATCTCCTCTTCCGGAGTCAGTAGTCGAACTCCCTGCAGAAGAATTCCCGACGGCTCCTCAACCAGAGGCTCTAGCAAACGTCTCTCAACCTCCATTGAAGTCACAAGCTGAAGCTCGGCCAGAGGACCAGGCCGAAATTTTACTACAATCACCAAAAATGGAGGTCAAGTCTACGTCAGACGTCAAATTAGAACATCGCATTGACACCCTCACTCCTCGCGAGACAGAAGCATCCCTGGCTGAACCTTCCTTGGAGCCCGAATTCCAACCCCAGCTCGATGTGGGATCCGTGTCCGGACCCGAGCCCCAAACAGAGAAGCAGGAGTCCCTTTCAAGCCCCAATCTTTCCAAGAAGGACAAGAAGAAGAAGAAAAAGAAGGGCAAAGGTACCGAATCCCAGCTTGCCGAGACAACCGAGCCTGCACTTGAATCCACCGACCGCCCCAGAGGTATAGGTGCTGTTTTCAATCTACCTGAGATGACTACGGAACCAGAAACCCGTGTTCTTCCTGAGAATACTGAGCTTCCAAACGAGCCAGAAGCTGTCATTGAACTATCTGAGCCTGAACAGCCAGAGCCTGTTTCACGACCAACTGATCATCCCAAAGAGACAGCCGCCACAGCCGAACAACCTGAGATGACAACAGAGCAGGAGGCTGAGATTCACATAAAAAACGCTGAGCCTGTGAATGAGTCAGAAGCAGTTGCTGAGGCTTCCCAGGAGTCAAGGGATTTAGAATATGCCACTACTGCATCAACAGAGGCCCCCAGGGAGTCAAGTTTTGCTCTTGATCCAGTTCAGGCGAAACCGGAGCCAGAAACTGATGTCCATCCTGAACCCGCTGAGCTGGTGAAGGAGTCAGCATCTGCCACTGAACCAACTGACACAACGAGGGAACCTGAAGCTGGCTTAGAATTAACGGAATCTCCTGAACCTACAGCGGGCCTAAATGCTACAATTGAACCAAGTCCGCTGGCCGAGACGACGAATGAATCTCAAGCCCAACAGCTTCCTGATACTGAGCCTGCGACCAAGGCTCTGGAAGCTATCAATGATCTATCTGAGACTGCTAGGGAGCTTGCGCCTGTTTCTGAGCGAGCTCTTGAGCCAGCAAAGCAACCAGGAGCTGCAGACGGTGTTACAGTGACAAGTGTGGAGACGGGGATTGAACCAGAAGTGCCGAGGGATGACTTGTGGGGCGCAACCACGTCCAAGAAGGCCAAGAAGGCCAAAAAGAAGCAACAAAAGGCCATTGTTGCTGCACAAGTCGACGGATCTGGGGAGCAGACCGCCCAGTCCGACGCTCCTCCAACACCCATGCAACTCGGTGTCGAAGAAGCGGTCAACCAGATTTCCGCCGAAGCCGGGGACCCTGGCCTCCGGGACGACCACGTCGTCAACGATCCACAGCACCATGATCTTGCCCAGATGACCGCCAAAGATCAGGAGGAGCTTCGAGATATGGAGTTGGCCGCCAAAGTCGAAGATTTGAATACTCCCCTACCCGCCAACACCCTATCCGACGAACAAGCACCTACTTCCGATGCTGGAACACCAGCCGATGTCTCTATGATTCAGCCAGAAGCAGTCCCATCAGATGTGTGGGCGGGAGCCTCGGTTGGCAAACTCTCAAAGAAGGACAGGAAGAAGAAGAACAAGGGCAATGCTGATACCCCGCCTGACGATGTGTCTCCAAGCCTACTAGTCGCCGACAAGACTGGTGTGAACCCTATGGTGGATGAAGATGTCTTCGTGACCGAATCTTTGCCACCGAGCGATGGGACATTTACTCAAACCATCCAACCCATTTACGAGACACCCACTCAAGCTGAGGAGACAGCGCCTGGCCTCGATGAATCTCAACAACCTCGGGAGCACTTTTCGTCTTCACAGTTGGACGTCAGTGAACCTACCGGTCATCAACAGACGGGAGAAGTGGATCCAAGCACAAAGAACAACGATTCTTTCATTCACACACTTCAGTCAAGTGATGCCCTTCTTGAACAAGTTGTCGAACCGGTGTCAAGACAGTCCGAAGACGCTGTTCAAGAAGTTGGTGGAGATCAACTCGTAGTTTCTGGCGTTGCGGTACGTCAAGACAAATCCGGCACAGACCTACCGGACGATGGACTCGAGACAAAGATGTCTAAGAAGGACAGGAAGAAAAAGAAAAAGAAGATCGACCTCATGAAAAACCTTGTGGAGCCAACACCCGAACCCACTTCCGGGGCTGATCCTGCGCCTCAGGTTCAGCCCGTGGAGATTGGTATCTCTCCTGCCAAAAGTCTTTCTAAAGCGCCTGTCCCCGTCGAAGTTGCACCACCGGAAACCACTTCCGTTGATGTTCCATCTTTGAAGACTGCGCCCATTGAACACGCTCCAGTTGAAGAGGTTTCAGTCCCAGATGTCCGTATGGAAGAAGCTTTGCCCAGGGACACACCTTTGGATGCTACTTCGATCCAAGATACACTACTGAAAACTGCTTCTGTTGAGGTTATGCCTGCTGAGGCTGCTACGTCTCGGAACACCCCCATCCAAGAAACCACCACCCCGAACGTACATGTGGAGGTGGACGCATCCACAGACGCTCCGCTCAATGATACACACATCGGAGATACTCCTGTTGAAGTTACCTTCCCCACCAATGAGACAGTCAGCGTTCCCCCACTAGGCGAAGCCACTCGTGAGCCTGATACGGGATTGTCTGCTAAGACGTCTAGAGAGGAGAAAAAGAAAGCCAAGAAACTTGCACGGTCGTTAGATCTTGCAGAGACTTTGCCTGCAGAGGCGACTCTTCCGGAGAAGCAAACTGATGCCCCACATGAACAAGCAAAGGGGGACCCTGCCCCGACACGAGGTGAGGGCTCATGGGGTGAAGCACTGAATGAGGAGCCACTCATCAACCCGAAAGCTGAAGCGCCACAACAAGAGGCCACGCCTGGCGAGGTCGTTGAAGCTGTCGAGTCGTTTCAAACCCCCACAGCACCCGGCTCTAGGCAAGGAACAACAGAAGCGGCAAAGTCAATATCCGCTGCTGGTGACGAAGATCTCGAATGGGCTTTACCTGTCAAAAAGAAGGGCAAAAAGAGCAAACTTGGCAGCGCTTCCAGACCGACCGCTGATCCTGAATCGGATCTCTCGGCCGACAGAAGATTCGTTGCGCTATCTACCGAGTCAGAACAGGCAACCGACCCTGATGTTGGTTCTGAGCCCAGTTCCAGGCTCGACCAGAGCAGATCCGTTAATGCTGCTAAGGTTCTCCACTCACCAGAACCAACTGGATCGCTTGAAAAGGAGGACGGAGAGTGGGGATTACCTCTTAAGAGAAAAGGCAAGAACGCGAAGAGAGTCTCGGTGGCGGAAACCTCAAGCAGTGAAGTGCCACCCACCCAGACAACATTTCAGAACACCTTCAGAGCTTCTCCGGAGGATCTGCTTGATGTCGCGGTCAAGCAGCCTGAGGAGGAGGCCGGAATGAAACCAATGGGCGAAACTCTACCAGAGATCATCTCTCACAATGTCACCGAGCCTTCAGAGTCACGTCCTGAGCGAAAGTCCATGGATGATGATGTCACCATGAAGGACACGGAGCTAGGTATCTTTGGTCCGATCAACGAACATCCAACCGCACCCGATGAGGCTTCACGCAACATTTCCTTAGAGTCGGAAGACGGACCCACTACTATCAAACAAGATCAGGCGCAGGAGCCTGTTGCTGTTGAACGCAAATACGAACCAGAAGCTGCCGGTGATAGTTTCAACGACACGTCTACTGCAAAAACGAAAAAGAAAAAGACAGAGAAGGAGTTGAGCTCAGTTCAAATTCAACAGCAGACACCAGAGGCGACCCCGGAGCCAGAAACCAAGACAAGCGATCTGGCCACTGATACACCTTCAAGGGGCCGCAAGGGGTCCGGCAAGACCAAGTCACCACTGGGCGACAAGAAAGAAACTGTAAGCACTGGCCAAGTAGTCGCAACGGTTGCGGCGGCTGCAACAGGTGCTGCTATGCTTTCCGACAAGCTTGACAGCAAGAAAAAGAGTGCCAACAAGAAGGGAGTGGAAGACACTACACGAGCGGAGGAACCCACATTTGGACAGAGCTCGTTCCACGAGAGAAAGAAGCTGGACGCTAGGCTGGACAACATTTTCCGGGGCAGTAGTGGTGTGGAGGAAAAGAGGCACAGAGAGGAGGGTAAAAGAATGGAAGTCAGCGTCATGAGTGGCGCAGATCAACCGAAGCCGACAAACAAAGAGCTGGCCTCCGACATGAGCAATGATTCCTGGGGTTCCAGTAACCAGCTCAAGACAAAGAAAGGTACTGAGCTGGAATTCAAGGACCAGTTCCGGGACAGGAACGACAAGCTCGAAGTATCAGGCAAGGACAAGACGCCCGAGAGGGCCTACGACAATAGAAGCGCTTCGAAGGAGTCAAAGAGGGCCAAGGGCAAGGACAAGGGCAAAGACAAAGATGTGGTGGAGGTAAGGGATGAGTTTTCCGAATACGCAGGCGGATGGAAAGAGACCCCCCGGCACTTACCAACCGATGAGTTGGCGGAAAGCCCCATACTTGGGCGAGGAGATGCAGGGCTATATCGTTCAGTTCCCCAGGGTCTCTTGCGACGAGGGTCCGATGTTGAGGACCCGGTGGGTGGACTTTTGAGGGAAGACAGCCGAACGCCAACCTCATTTGGGGACCTGGGATCGGATGTAGGTGGCCTTCGACGATCACCTGCTCGGGGTCTAGAGCCAGTACCAGAAGTGCCGGAGGTAGAGGCAGAGGGGACCAGGAGGATGCGGAAGCAGCTGGATGTCAACCGAGACAGTGGGTTCGCGGGAGACTCGCCAAACCCTCGGCGACGCAGCGCGGGTCTTGTCGAGGAACAGCAACGAGACAGCGGTGTGCATACAGAGGACTGGACGGATGGAGATGGCGACGGTCACGGGCATGGCGGCGGCGCAGTGCGGGACCGTGCAGTGCGGGACCGCGCCGTGCTACAAACTCCGGAGCCGGAGAGACGGCTCCGACGATCACCCCGAGGAACGCCGGTGCTCCGGGAGCCGGCGGCACCCGCAGCAACGCCGGAGCCGGAGAAGAGGATGAGGCAAGTCGGAACATCGACACCGAGAGCCACAGCGACACCGGAGCCGGAGAGAAGGCCGAGGCCAGCCGCGGTGTTGGCGCCAAGAGCCACAGGAACGCCGGAGCCAGAGAAGAAGACGAAGCAATACGGAGGGCTGGGGGCACTGGGAGCAGCAGCGGCGGCGGCGGGCGTGGCCGGAGTAGCAGCCACAGCGGCAGCTGCGAGGTCAGCATCGTCAACACCACCTCGCAGCGTGTCAGACAACCCGCCGCTCTCCCGCCAATTACAACCATCGCCACGGCCCGAAGCCAGAGTGCGCCGATCCCTGTCCAACACCAGCCTCTCCCGCCGCCGTACGCCGCCGGAGCCGCTAAAGTTGCGGCCTGAGAGCCCAGGCATTAATCGAACGTCAGGCACCCCCACTCCACCGCTCCGTCGGGTCGACAAGCGAATGAGCGGCGATCTACGGGCGCTCCGTAACCAAAACAACACCACGCCCATTGCAAATGAAGGTCGTGTCCGCGCCAAGGACATGGCCGACGTCTATGTAAGTCATACCCCTTGACCAGACTCGCCAGTATCGCTGGCTTCGGCTCGCTCCTGCCTTGACTGCCCCCCCTTCCCTGTCTTTCTCCCGACTGACGCTTTTTCGCTCTTAGGATGGCTTCGGCGAAGGCCGCATCGGCTCGCCCCGTTCACCGACACGGCCCCACAGCATGCGCCGAAGACAGAGCATGCAGGTTCTCGAGCTCGAGAACAAGGTCGACCAGCTCCTAGCCGAGAACCGCGCCCTCAGTGAAGCACGTGCGTCAACAGAGACCGGCCTCGTTCAGCGCGCTGCCACCACTCTAGCCGAGCGCGACGCCGAGATTGATACACTCAAGCAGTCGCTCAAGTTTCTTCAGAACGAAGTCTCACGCCTTTCCGAGGTCAACGATGGCCTCGCCAGCGCCAACGCTGAACTGGCCAACAAGGACGCCAACCGCCACGCTGACCTGGAAGCCCGCCATTCGACCATCATCCGCGAACTCGACGAGGCGCGCGGTGCCCAAGGTCACTTCGATCAGACTCTTCAAGAAAAGGATGCCGAGATTGCAAAGCTACGCGAAGAACTCGAGGCCGCCAAAGAAAAGATCCGTGAGGCGCAGCGACAGATTCTCGAGTCCAAGGCCAAAGACCAACACTTCCTCAACATCCGCGATGAGGATCACTTCGACCATCGCTGCCAACAACTTTGCTCCCATGTTCAACAATGGGTGCTCCGCTTCTCCAAATTCTCTGATATGCGCGCCTGCCGCCTGACCAGTGAGATAAACGACGAGAAGACCATCGACCGATTAGACAATGCCGTCCTGGATGGCTCCGATGTCGACACCTACCTACGAGATCGCGTCAAGCGACGAGACATCTTCATGTCCATGACGATGAACATGGTTTGGGAGTTTGTCTTTACCCGCTATCTCTTCGGCATGGACCGAGAGCAGAGACAGAAGCTCAAGTCTCTCGAGAAGCTGCTCACAGAGGTCGGCCCACCGGAAGCGGTGCGTCAATGGCGTGCCGTGACCCTGACACTGCTTTCGAGGCGCGATAGCTTCAAGCGCCAGCGTGACCTGGATACCGAGGCTGTTGTCCAGGCCGTCTTCCAGGCCCTATGCAAGATCCTTCCTCCACCTGGAAACCTAGAGGATCAAATACAATCTCAGCTACGCCGCGTTATGAAGGAGGCCGTGGCACTCTCCATTGAGATGCGCACACAAAAAGCCGAGTACATGATGCTGCCACCTCTGCAGCCAGAGTACGATGCAGACGGCGAGCTCGCTGCTACTGTTCAATTCAATGCTTCGATGATGAATGAGCGCAGCGGCAGCGCCAAAATGACGAACGAGGACCTCGAGTCTCAAGGCGCCGTGGTTCGAGTTGTTCTTTTCCCCTTGGTCGTCAAGAAGGGAGACGACAACGGCCAGGGCGACGAAGAGATTGTCGTGTGTCCTGCACAAGTGCTCATTGCTCGCTCCAAGCTCTCCTATGGAGGCTCGAGCGACATCGGAGGCACGTCCCTGGGTGCTCGCAGCCACATCAGCGTTGTGACCGAGCACATGGGACAGCCCGAGGCTGAGTACTTGGAGGGGGGGATTTGAGAAGCAAGATGATGATGACCGAGATGGGTCGTGCAGATTATGGCGAGTGTTTTGATTAGATATGACGACGGTCTACAGCAACGTTTTCTTTTTCCTTTTTGTGTCTTCTTTTTGGGCTACTATTGGGGTAGGGAACAAAAGGTTCATGATATCCTGGCTGATCTGATTTTCCTTTGTCTTACGGTTGGACTATTTTCTTGCTACTTGTATGTTACACTGCGCTGTGAGTGTTTTGTTTGTGCTGGAGTTTTTGGCTTGGTACATACTCATGTTGTAATGAAATGTCGAGACTTGTTTGTTCAGTTACTATCGCCGGCCAGCTAGAGAGCTGGCTTATGAGAGCGAACGCGGATATATAATAGATGATACTTCCATACGTATACATTGTCCTTGCGTTTGCCTTTCCGACATGGTCGTGACCCAGTGACAGCTGCTTATGTATTTTCGTGTTGGATGAAGTGTGAGATTGTTACCTGAGGTATACGGCTGAGTCACTCGACCGACGGCACCCCGACAAAGCATTGATGATTTTCACATGACCGTATGTGCTGATTGTAAATACGTCTCTACCTTTCGGTTGATACGCAACCCGCTCATCTTATACTTTAGTCTCTACAGATGGTCTCTTCTACAGATGGTCTCTTCCTTTGTCTACCTCTTCTATTCATTCATCGTTTTACACCGCTATTCTATGTCACTCAGCTCGTCGATTAGCTAGCTTTGACTGCTCGCTTCCTGCTCGACGACATCCGCAACTTCGAGCTCCCTCTCGGGCTCTTTCACCACCGAAAAAGACTGTTGTCTGAGACCACCCCTGGTGGCTTCTCTGGCTAGAACCTTCAGTTCCTCCTCGATTTTCTTTACTGTCGGCTTACAAGGAGCTTGTGTTCGGTTCTCGATAGTCCACCGCCAACCTTGGAGTTGAAAGAGAACGTCGTCCGCCTCTCG
Source organism: Neonectria ditissima (assembly GCA_001305505.1). Classification (NCBI taxonomy): domain Eukaryota; kingdom Fungi; phylum Ascomycota; class Sordariomycetes; order Hypocreales; family Nectriaceae; genus Neonectria; species Neonectria ditissima. The sequence goes on from LDPL01000172.1 coordinate 2,688,654, forward strand.
AGGTCCCATGTGCTTCCTGATGAGCCGCACCATCCACGCCAGTCGTTCTTGGCGTCCACGCTGTCCTCGTTCCAGATCGCGTATTACCACATCAATCACGCAGAGAAGCATCCGCGGTGATACTTTCTTGTCAATCGACTGGTATACGCCAAGGCACTGCACCACGCAATGGAGGGCTTGACGCTCGGTAAGATGGTCGGCCTCGAGGAACCATCTTCCCATCATTTCGAGCAGTTCCGTTTGGCTATTGATACCACACATAGCTCTGCCAGGGAGGGCCTCATTAGGCTGGTTCCAGTTAAGAGCAAGCATTTCCCAGATAAGATTGACGTTGATGTCTGGATCTTTGATCATAGCCTCGACGTACGGAGTCCATGCCGTCCAGTCCCAGTGGTGGACTATGTACCTGATATTCCACCGATCGCGGACTAACCTCCAGAGCAGACGCGCCTTTCTGTAGTTGCCACTCGCGATGGCAATCTCCCGAAAAAGCCTCGTATTCGATGGCATTTTCTCTACCAATTGCTCTGCCATTAACCGGAACTGCCCAGTCTTGATCGTAGACCGGCATAGCTGCTTCAAGAGGATGTCACGTTCCGCTTTTGGAGCAGCCTGGATTTCGTCAACCATTTTGACCCAATTCAAACCCGCAACGTCGAGGTGTATGAATGACGGCGCAGAACTCCCTTCGAGATACCTGGTGGCCCACAAACGACCCTTTGTGAAAAGAAAGGCATCTTCGCTGGTCCACTCACAAGGGTACATGCTGAAGCACTCGCGACTTGTGGCGGACGCGGTGAAGGACATGGTCATGACCGCCTGACGTTGATGTCTTAAGAGATCATCACCACAGTGCCGCTCATTGAGGATTCCCATGACTTCTTTCCATAGCACGGCTGGTCTGTGGCACTCCAATTCCCTGATGGCTGCGCTGAGAATGACATTGTGGCTGGTCGAGTGCTTATGCGGAAAAGGTAGGCTTGCTTGGAATTCGATGAACCCTACAATCATATTGCGGACAAGAGCGGTCGTGAGGAGTTCATGGCGCTTGTGGGGAATACACTGCGCGAGTCTGAAAAAGTAGAAGTACTTCTCAAATTGTTGGGTCCTTAGCTCTGTAAGTAGGTTGACAGAAGCCTGCCAAAATTCGCCGGTGTAAGCATCGTGCTCTAGACCAGCGCGTGTGATATAAATGACGCGAAGTAGCAGGGTTGCTAGCCTGCTGCGTATCGCATCTAATAGCTCGGGAGCGACTTGACTCGTGACCTGGGAATCAAAAGGGTCGAGTGCTATGATTAGATCTTCACTCGAGATCATCCTCCGTCGGATCGAGCTTCGGACCCGTCTCAGAAAGGGTTTGCAAGCTGTCCATATTGCCTTTTCGTTGGCATGTGCCAGATCAAGTGCGATAATGCGTTGATGTAGTTCGGCGATGGACCGCTGAAAAGAGGAAGCTGTTGCAGCTTCGACCAAACGTGGTTGGGGGGCGGACATATCCGGTGATGGTGTATCTTGGCTGCGGTCTTCAAGCCACCCAATGAGACGATCCAGTAACCGGCGCGGACTGAACTTCTTTCTATTTTGCAGTCTTTCTCCCACGGTATTCGGGGCCTCCCATTTCCATTCGCCAGGCCGGAGTGGAAACTCGATGGACCACGGTGGTGGTAAAGAACGCGAATCGGGTATGATGGCAGTCATATGACGCTTGCCCAGACGACGGCGGCTCTCGATAGGCCCTGGGCAGGAGCTCAGAGTCCGGCAGGTTTGCGAAGAGCTGCGGTGGTATCGCTCAATGGCTTGACGCAGCATCGCATCGCTGATCCAAATGCCGTCTGGCGAGACTGATGGTGCTGTGCACCAGCCCGCTCTGGAGCGAAGCACCGCGCATCGTGGGGGCATTGGGCAGACTGGCGCGGCGCACGGTATAGGAGAGGTTCATGCCGATGGTGCAGTCGAGTCGTGCCCCCTTGTTTGGGGTCGGAGAGAGGCAGGCGCCGTCTTGGAGAGTGTCGTTCAAGATGAAGATGCTGAGGTAGCTTGGAAAAGAGTTGTACATAGCTTCGTTTGGAGCCGAGTGCCCCCCATTTTGCCTTCCGGCTAGCCAACCAGGGCGGTTCCAATTGAGTATTGTTATGTAATGTGGAGTTGTGCCTTACGTCGTAGTAAGGCCCTAAGGCAGCAACCAAGCACAAGCGCAAAGCGTCAAGCAGCTGTCATCAGCGGCGCGGATAGCCGGGGAAATAAAGTTCCGACCAGCGACTCACCTCCTCAACATTTTGTGTAAGTGGCCCATGCGGGGTCTGCCAATCTGCGCCGCTAACCGCTGCTCAGTCTCATCTAGACCTCCACGCGACCAACCACCGCCTCACCCGACTCGGCCATCCTTGCGCCATCCTTGCAACATCCTTGCGACATCGCGCATGCCCCTTGCTCTTTGCAGCTCTACTGAACGTCGGGTCCCTGTCCTCCCCGTGGACCCCGTCATCCCGTCGCAGTGCGGACGAGAAAAAGAACCGAGATCACGAGCACAGCCTTCGGAGGACCAGCGAGGCCAACCACGGAGGTCATTGCCATCCCTTCCATCCCCTCCCGCGATCCTCGCAATCATCCAACGGCCCTCCTCTCTCCTAGCCTCTTAATCACCTAGCGCAGCGGTCCCGTCCATGCACGGCTTGACGGCGCATCACCGACCTGAACCCTCTGCGCCCCTCCGCCTATCGGCTGTCTAGTCTGTCCCTGGTCGCCCTGCCCCGGCTTTGGTTCTCAAGCGCGCCGGCGTGGAGCTCCCCAAATAGGAACACCAAGAACCAGCCTGTCCTTGCCGCCTTCTCCTGAGCATGCCCTGTTAAATCGGCAACAACCACATCCAACTCAATCATCACCCCGATCTAACCTACTCTCCTCTGCTGCTTGGTTTGCTACTATCTGCTCTACGCGACACTACGCTCCGCTACGCCCTACGCCGCTTGCCACTCCATGGCTTTGCGTGCCCCCCTATCAACCTCGTCGACGTCACCGCACAGTTAGATGGAGCCCGTGGTGTATGAGGAAACGCCTTTAGCCGACTACCTCAGAGGTGAGTGCTCTCTCTTTCTGATGATCCTTCGCCTTTGCACTCGGTGCCTGAGAGCTCGAACTGACCGTCTATCTAAGATGGGGGAGATGAGCCAGAGGCAGACTGGGCGCCCGGCGCGACGACACCCGATCTCGAATCCTCGAATGGCCGATCCAGTCCTTCACCACCTCCCAGCCCCTCGCCATTCGCGCCTACGGGTCGACCTCTAGTCAAGACAAGATACCGCAAGAAAATCCCAGGCCCTCTTCACCTCGATGTCCCGAAACCAATCTCTTTACCGTCCTTTCAAAAAACTTACTCGGTGTGTCATTGGCGTCATTTCCCATCCTCCGTTCGCAATCTTCTAACCTGTTCTCCCAACCAGGCCGCGGTAGCTGCGAGTATCGATCGCGCCGACAATGCCAAGTTTCTTGAACAGTTTCGTTACACCATCATCGCCTCCCAGCTGTTGAACGGCCATTCCGGGATTGGACAGCACCCACTCACCGCCCACGGCACTGCGGCATCTACGAACGACGAGAACCAATCCCTACTGTCGTCCGAGGGCATCTTTGCATCAGTACTTGCTGCTCTGGCAGTTGCAGTCATTTCAAGCTGGGTCGTGGAAAATAGCATCACCCGAAAGCGACTTATCTTCTTCCTCCTCATTTGCGTGGCTGGTATTATTCTGGGACAGATATATATGAGACGACAATGGCTTCGGTATCGACGATCGCAGTCGCTGTGTGAAATCACGGCATTCATCGAGAATTCCCATAGCCAAGACAGCGCTTCAGGGGCCGCCTTGTCTCTTATCCAGGAGGTGGAATTGGTCTCTCGGGGCTACCGAATGTCAGTCCATAACCCCTGGGAACTAATTATAGAACGATGTGCTAACAGTCCTGCAGCAGCGCACCACTGCCTCCCATCAGTCGTATCGAAGATCAAACCCAGACGAGGAAATGTGTCCGGTTACGCAAGGCTCTGAAGAACTCGTACTCCAGCGTGCTACAAACTTACAATCAAGTGTGCACTGTGGTAAATGGGTTCGCAGAGCAGACAGATCTCGAAAAATACTACGACATCTATGACATTAGCGACTTTGACATGTCTGACGCCCAGCGCGGTTTCAGCGATGACGAGTTCGATGACCCAGAGTCACTGAGGACTCTGAAAATTCTCTCTGCCCGGTTTTACACCCTCCGTAAGATGTTTCTCTGTGCACTCTTGGCACTTGATGCCAATGGCGAGGCCAATGATTTGCTCCGGTGGACGACCGCTGTCGAGTCTCTGCGAAGCCTCAACGCGTCAACGAATTCTGCCATTGACAGGGTGCAGAGCATCCTGAGCGAGGAACAATGTAAGTGGTTGCATGTGACCCTCGCAATCCCAGACTTTGCTAACACACATCAAGTTTTTCCATCGTCACCGCTTCCGAAGAACACGACGCCTGGGAGAGAGCGTTGGCGAGCGCAGCTCCGAAAGCTGAACTCACTCTCTAGTGGGATCAGAGGCTTGCAAGCCAAGCTCCAGCTTCTGCGCGAAGAGTCAGATAGAGCATTGAACGACTCAAACGACATTTCGGAACTCGGACCAAATCTCATGTCTCAATTTGAGTCCATTGGCGTGGACTTGAATGATCTCATGGCAGCTTGGGAAGAAGGCCGAGCCGCCCTAGCCCTCGGGATCGATAGGAACGAGAAGAGGCTTTCGTCCATGAGCACTCTGATATCCCCCGCAAGCTCCCTCAGTGGACTCACCACCGTCGATGAAAGCGGCAATGCTGTGGATGCCCTAAAAGCACTGACCGGCGAGTCGCCGCCCAGCTCCGAGTACAATGGTCCGGTGGAACACGAAACCCTCGAGGTGTTTGAGGCGGTGGCACGGCCTCGGCCAAGAAGCATGCTCACGAGAGAGGAGAGAATAGCGAGGATGAAAGAGGAGCGGGAGCAGAAAGCATTTGCAAGGCAACAAGTCGACGCAACAAAAGGCATGCTCCGCGAACTGGAGACGGTCATTAACCTAAGGCCTCGGACCCGTATGAGTGCTCCAGCTGGACCAGCTGGACGGATTGTTTCGATGTAAACCCGAGGAGCTTGATCAACACGGCCTTGGACCAACGCGACGGCCAGATCAACACGGCCCAAGCCACAGCACTACTCCGCGTCGCCATCACACACAGCCATCACCATCACTCTTATCCTCACGACATAATCATTCTTACTGCCAACATTTCCTTGCGTTGTTACTCTCATCACAACAAATAGCACCATCTTCTCGCATGCGAGCATGCGCAGACACGACGCGCTCACAGCGTTTATTCATCAAAGTCACGACGACATGCACGATCTTATTCAAGCGGCACACTATCATATAGAACGGAACAGGCGCAATCTTGGGCATTTGATTTTCTTTGTGGTTCAGCTAAATTGCTATTGCTCAATCTTTTGACTTCCCTCGAGATTTGTATAAACTACCTCGGGAATTTGGGTATGGCGGTATCTTGGTGCCTTGATGAAAATCTACTTGGCTACTTATCAGTGGATCAGAGCATCCGAGCAAAAGCAAAGCAACATCAACAGCAACGGCATCGGCAGTGGGGTTAAGGGCACGTGGAATTCGGACCTTGGGATGGATTAGCTTTTGTCTTGCTTGCCTGCTTGCTTGTTATTTCTCGCTTTACTTTTGTTATCATGTACATACACGCCTTGACCGCGAACATTAGGGCACAAACTTAGGTATAATGCAGCCCAATATACTCACTATTTTGAGGAGAAGCCACTTAGATAAACTAACTAAATACCAATGCCTTGTTCCCCGTTGCTTGACAGGTGTTGGATTAATCAAGGTGCCCGAGGAAAAGGCCGGATGACACGCAAGGTCTAGTAGCCAACTGACACACGGACAGCAACGTGAACGAATGAAATTGGATCAATCGGGTTTAGGCCCTTCCTGCCCCGCGTCGAGTTGGCGTCACGACGCGTCTTATCCACACCTCAACTCGCGGTCCGCGTGTTAAGTGCTTGCTTGCCTAGGTCGCTTCAGCCTTTGAGTAATCTTGGTCCCGTCAACCGTCCCTCCGCGCAGCCACGACCGACTCCTTCTCATCCTCTCCCCAACGACCTCTTCCCTTTCGACATACAATCCTCTCCGGTCTCCTCTCGACTTTCTTGCTCTCTCTCTCTACATTTCTTCCTACCAATTCAAACCCCACAATTCACAACTAGTCGGTCAGTGGCCCTCACTCACCCCCGCTTTTTTTTCCTGCCCAGGCACAAACACGCTCCGTGACAACCGCCCACGCACCGCCAGATTCAGCCAGCTAACGCGCGCGAGACACAGACATGTTGGAGGCACGACTCGAGCAGGCTAACGTCCTGAAGAGGGTGGTTGATGCCATCAAGGACCTCGTCCAGGATTGCAACTTCGACTGCAACGACACAGGCATCGCGCTGCAGGCCATGGACAACTCGCACGTCGCGCTGGTGTCGATGATGCTCAAGGCCGAGGCCTTCTCCCCCTTCCGCTGCGACCGCAACATCTCCCTCGGAGTCAACCTCACGTCGCTGACCAAGGTCTTGCGCGCCGCCCAGAACGAGGACGTCCTCACGCTCAAGGCCGAGGACGGCCCTGACGTCCTCAACATGGTCTTCGAGAGCAGCGAGAATGACCGCATCAGCGAGTACGACCTCAAGCTCATGGATATCGACCAGGAGCATCTTGGTATCCCGGACACCGAGTACGCGTCCACCATTGCCATGCCCGCATCCGAATTCAGACGCATCTGCACGGACTTGGCAGCCATGTCAGAGTCGGGTAGGTTTCCTTACTTGTCCTGCTCGATGAGCGTAGATTCAGCCAATCTAACCTTGCTCGCTCTATAACAGTCAGCATCGAAGCCTCCAAGGACGGAGTCAAGTTTGCATGCAATGGAGACATTGGCAACGGTTCCGTGACGCTACGGAGCCACAGCAACGTCGAGAAGCCCGAGCTCGACGTCCAAATTGAGCTGACGGAGCCTGTGTCCCTGACCTTCTCCCTCAAGTACCTGGTCAACTTCTGCAAGGCCGCCGCCCTCTCGAGTCAGGTCAAGATCTGTCTCTCGAACGAGGTGCCACTCCTGGTCGAGTACACCCTTGCGGGCAGCAGTTACCTGCGATTCTACCTTGCGCCGAAGGTCAGTCGATCCCCTCTTAGTACTCGGCGCTTACATGTCGGTTATCATTGTGCTAATACGCGAGTTCAGATTGGCGATGACGAGTAAGCTTTTGGCCTCAAAACGTGACATGACACCATCCTTCCTAATCGGCCGGCGTTGCGAGGACGTGATGATCCTGCTTTGGCGCAGAGAGGGTTCTGCCAAGGAAATGGAGGTGATGGAATTATTTACAGGGGCAGGGAGTCATCAGAAGGATATCAGACATGTTACACTAGAGAAGGTACGAGCCATGGAAGTACGACGGCTTGCTGTGGGCAAGGTACCTAGCTGACTAGCCGGCGGCCCTGACACGATAATGATTTCAAAGCCTTTTGTTTTGGTTGCCCAACGAACGTCTGTCTGTCTGTCTTAAGTGATGGAGTCGAGGTGCGGGGCAAAAACGCATCGCATCGGATCTTGGCGGGGAACATCCGTCACTAGCAAGCCCGACTTTGGTTGACTCAACCTGGAAGGAACCAGTCATCTGAAAGGGCGTCGTTCGTTCCATGTGCAATTCCGCTCCCACTTGTCGTGTCTCTTCCCACTCTCTCCCTATAACTTGCATATCCTATAACGACTTGTGTGAGCCCAGCAGAGGTTGCTGTTTTCGGTATTGACGCCCTAACCGATCAGACTTTGACACGAGCGATTTCGACTGCAGAAACGACGTCCTAGGCGTTATCCTCAGGCCCTTCATCACTTATCTACTACGGAACACCGGAGTGCGAGAACAGAAGAATCTGCGCCGTCAAGTGTCATCCGTCACAGTCACATCGATCCGGCGCCCGTCGCATCCGCACAACCTCGCTAGGAAACCAGCCAAGCTCCCCATCAGCCAGTCAAACCCCCGGGTCGTCATCCTGCGCTCGCCCTGCCAAGCGACCCTCTCCGTCACAACCAACTCGGCGGCTACCACCAAATTCCCATGGCCGACTCCCTCCCAGTGCCCGACACGAGGGTTCTCGCCGTCGCGAGCCACGTACGACCGCAAATAATTCACTATCCCCCTAGAAAAATAGTGCAACTTGACTGACATTGTGCCCTCGCTTTCCAGGTTGTTTCTGGGTGAGTAAGATCCGGTCTCGTCTCTGGCTGCGGGCAGTAAACGGCCATTTTGGGGGGATTTCTTTTTTTCGCACGATTTTGCTTGGTCATGGCTCGGATTGGCTCAACTCGGCGTTGACTGACTTGAGCGGTGCTCAGGTATGTGGGGAACAAGATTGCCGTCTTCGTGCTGCAGTCTCTAGGATGCGATGTCGCAGCCCTCAATACCGTGCAATTCAGTAAGCCTCTCTCCTCCGCGCAAGATGAAGAGGGACGCCGGGAAATACACCGCGGCTGACGCATCGGCCGTGCCAAAGGCAACCACACTGGCTACAAGCAATGGAAAGGGACCAAGGTCTCGGCGCAGGAGATCCAGGACCTGTACGACGGCCTGAAGCAGTCGTACCTTGATGACTTCGACATGATGCTCTCCGGGTACATCCCTGGCGCCGAGGCCGTCAACGCCGTGGGCGCCATCGGCCTCGAGCTCCAGGAGAAGTCAAAGGGAATTCCCGGCAAGTTCTTTTGGGTTCTCGACCCCGTCATGGGCGACAACGGTAGGCTTTACGTCGCCGAGGACGTCGTCCCGGCCTACAGGTCTCTCATCCACCACGCAGATCTCATACTGCCCAACCAGTTCGAGGCCGAGTATGTCACCAAGTTCCCCCTCTCCAGCTCCAACCCTCGTCCCTCGTCATGTGCACTGACATACATCCGCCTTGAGGCTGCTTTCCGAGTCCAAGATCGTCGACATGGCCAGCTTAACTCATGCAATCCAGCTCATGCATGACAAGTTCAAAGTCCCTCACATCGTCATCACCTCGGTCAACCTCGACGCCCCAGACCAACCCCCCTCGCACCTCTCCGTCATCGGCTCCAGCATGACCTCCACTGGCAAGGCTCGCCTCTTCAAGATCGTCTTCCCCTCAATCGACTGCTACTTCAGCGGCACCGGCGACATGTTCGCAGCCCTCATGGTCATCCGCATGCGCGAGGCCGTCTACCACGCGAGCGGAGAGGTGCGCTTCACCCCCAGCTGGCTCAGCGACGACAGCGTCCCCGCCGTCGAGCTGCCCCTCGCCAAGGCCGCTGAGAAGGTGCTCGCCAGCATGCACGAGGTGCTGTCTAAGACGAGCAAGGGTATGACCAAGGTCGTCGACCGCACCATCGACGACATGGCGCTCGAGGACCGCGTCAATGACAAAAAGGTTCACCTGGTCAGGAGCAAGGCGGCCGAGCTGCAGCTCGTGAGGAACCTCGACTGCCTGCGCTCGCCGTCGACGCAATTCACCGCCAAAGCAATGTAGATGGACAGACACTGGATGATAGAAGACAGCTGCAACCACGGTCACATAGACAAAGATAGGATAGACGCGCATTTAAGAAGAGCAACAACGGCGTTGTGCTTACGTTCCTATGTATTGGTTCTATGTTTGGTCTATGGTGGTACTACCGTGCCGTATTCCCTTTTCGACCCTCCTGACATTCCAAGGTCCACTAGATCCCAGTGGACAATCCCGACTGATTCGTTGAGTCATAAAATGTTGAAATATTCATCACGCTTAGCCGGTACTGCCGAAGCCGCCCGCGCCTCGAACGCTCTCCTGGAGCTCCTGGACCTCGACAACCTCGGGGGTATAGATACGCTCGAGCACGAGCTGAGCGACGCGGTCGCCCTCCTTGATCTCAAAATCGTTCTCGGCGTGGTTGAACAGCAACACCTTGACCTGGCCCCGGTAGTCGGCGTCGATGACACCCGCACCCGTGTCGATGAAGTGCTTGGAAGCGAGGCCGGAGCGGGGGGCAATGCGGCCGTCTGGCTTTGGTCAGTTTTTGAATGATACGTCAGCGTGGCAAGTCAGGACGTACAAGTTCCCTCGGGTACAGCCAGGCTGATGTCTGTGTCAACGAGGGCCTTGCCGCGGGCAGGGATGGTGGTGTCGTGGGCGGCGTAGATGTCGTAGCCCGCTGCAAAGGCGCTGCCGCGAGTGGGCAGGCGACCCTTGTCGGAGAGCTTCTTGACTTGCAGAGGGATGGGCTCCATTGCGGCGGCGGTCTTAACGCGCTTAGCGGGAGGGGAGGACACGGTAGTGTTGTTGGACTCGGGGGCGGCAGACATGTTGAAGAGGGAGGTGAGAGTTGAGGTTTGATAAGTTCGGAGGACAAGCAGAACGAAGAGGTTGAGGAGCTTCACGGGGACGCGACGTGAGGGGCGGTGACGCGTGGGGCAATTGGCCAATGGGGCTGCTTGATGTTAAGTGCTTGCTTGCTTCTTCAATGTCTATGGCGCGCTCAGGCACTCCATGTCAAGAACCGCAACTGATCGGATACAGAGTACTCCGTAATAAACGTCTAGGAGCGCAGAGTTGGCATATATATAGCCTGTCGGATTGTATTATTGTCTAACGTAGATTATACGCTTCCTACGCAGTTTTAAGCCTCCAGCTCCCGACCAAAGTCAATTAGTCTGAGCCTCGTCGCATCTTTCGGATGGAATTGGGCCACCTTGGAGCGCACAAGGAACCGCGCCGCCGCCGATTCCCTTGGCAGCTGGACATAAGACGTCGCGGTGTTGCCCTTGGCTTCCGACAGGGCGTTGAGAAGTTCTTCGGTGAGCTGCCTCATCTCCGCGCCTGCGGCAGCGACCTCGTCTTGTTGTCCCGCGCTCTCACCCTGCTCGACAGTGCCAGCTTGGCCCCAGATCTCGTCGATGCGCCGCTGCCGCTTGTCGTGGTGCGCTTCACCGCCTGGCGCCTTCTTCAGTTTCCCCTGCGAGCTGAAGCCCGCTGCTAGATCGTCGCCCTCAATGTCCATCAGGTCGCCTACTACGGGGCCGCCGAGCTCTTCCGCTGCGAGCATGGGTGCGAGGTTGTCGTTGATGAACCCGAGCAGCGTCTTCATAAGCTTTGAGGTTTCCCGATCATAGTTCTTTTTCTTTTTCCTCAGCTCATCGAGTCGCTCTCGCGCCCCGTCCTCCGGGGTTACATCAGCGTTGGTGTCTAGCTCATTGCGGAGAGACTGGATGCGCGCTTCAAGGGCGTCCTTGAGCAAGTTCTGATCCTTGAGCCTAGTCCGGTCCGCCTCCAACTGGCGGGCAACCTGCTCGTGGCCGGCGCGTTGTGAGGCAAGATAGGCATTGGACTCTTGGATCGTCTGGTGCGTCTTGCGCAAGGCCAGCAAGGCCGGCAGAAGGGATCCCGGAAACGGCAGAAAGGGCTCCGAGTCTGTGACCTCTTCCAGGGCCGTCTTGATCACTTGAGCTTGGCCTGCTACGGATTGGGGAAGCTGAGCTTGGCTCGAACGGAGCTGGTCACTGGTCAACGGGCTGGCAACAAGAGCTTCATCAAACGGATGGCCTACCTTTTGCAACTCATCCTCGTGTTCCTGGACCTTCTTCTGAAGCTCCTTCAATGTGCGGTCGAGATTGGCGGTGTATAGCTGCGCCTCTGCGCCCTGCGACCTCTCGTTCATTTCCCGGCAACGCAAGCTCCACAGGCGCTATTTTTTTGCGAATCAGAGAGGGCTCGCCCAGGTTCGGTGTGAGCAGCAGAAGGGGCGAAGGGAGAGGGAGAGGGCTGCTGAAGACGGCGGTCGAGGGTTTTCGCTGCCCGAGATGAGGTGGGAGGTGGACCAATGCTTTGCGCCTCCTTGACCCATACACGGCCAGTGCCGACAGATGCGCGATGCGATGCGCGATGCGCTGGACCGGCGCCGGGTTGGGGGCGCACTGGCGAGTCTGGATGCGACAATTGCGCTTTCGCGGGGGCCGACCAAGACTTGTCGGTCAGCGCCTCGGATTCGAGGTTGAAAATGGCTTCGGGAAGACTCGGCGCCTCGCGCTGTTGGCTATTTCAATTGTGCAGGACGTGATTCAGATGCGGCTTTCGGGACGTGTGACGCGCGAAATGCCCTTGATCAGAGAGCTCTCGCGTAGCTCCCGTTGGCTGGTGTGGTGCGGCCCAGTCGTTGTGGTGTGTGTGGCGCTCCGGCGTCCTACCTGTGCACTGTAGTGCGCACGGTATTGTTTTCGCTAAGCAGGGAGTGGGTGGCTGGGTGGGGACCAAGGTTGGCGGTGGCAGGATGGCAGGCTGCACTGTACTTAGTACTATTCGCATCCCCCAGATTCCCCGACGCGGCTCGGCTGCTCCCCCTGGACAGCTCCCCCAGACCAGCTGCGCGGGAGCCTCCGCACTGTGTGCCAGTACCCGCTCAACCACTCAAACGGCGGATGGCAGAGCCTTCCACGTGACTTGCCAGCACACTCAACATCCCATGGTGAAGTCGTTTCAGCTGCTTCTCCGGAACCTTCTCCCAAACTTCCCACCCCCGACTAACGACTCTGGTCATCTCCCTCCCCCCCTTTCATTCGGCCGCTGAGGTTTCTCATCGCTCCCATTCCCAGCGACTATCGTAGATTGGTCCTGACGCCTTTTTCTTCCTCACTTCCTCCTCCCCCTCCTCGGATTGGTCGCCTCCGCCTTGTTTTCTGCCTTGTCCGCCCGTCCCCTCCCGTGCGCGCCAAAGCAAACTCCCCGTCCGGCCCTCGAAAACGTGCTCCTCCCTCCGCTCGTCCTTCTTCCCACATTGTGGCCTGCGACTTGCGACGCGACAAAACGCTCTTACTCGCCCGTCCCAGCTGATCGGAGGCGTTTGCGACACCTAGGAACCCGTGGTCACAAGGTTTGAGCTGAGCACTTGCCTCTTCCTTTCTGCTTTTCAGACCTCCGTCCCAGTATCGATAGTCGCTTCACCTCTTCCTCAACCACTCAACCTCATCATCACAAGCCATCATCTCCGCCCTTTCCTTCCCGCGCACCGTTTGGGAAATCTTCCGGGTCCTGCCATTTCGACGCCCGTTGCAAGACTTCTGGAGCCCGCCCTGAGCCCGAGAGAGGATTGCCCTTGAGATCATCTTATCCTTCCACTCAACCCGTCACTCCGTCACTCTGGGCAGCGCCCCTCGCGACACCAGTCACTTCACGAATACTTCACCGAAGCGCGATCCCACCGATCCAAAGTCACTACACCAGCACGTTTTCCTTCGAAAACCCCCTGAGTGTAAATAAGACGAAATAAAGATCGTTTCATCATCGAGACAAGAACAAGACATTCGCCCGTGATCCATTTACATCAAAGCAAAATGTCCGCCTCGCCCACTACCCAGCCCACCCAGTCGGCCAAGCGCCCCCTGGAGGAGGCTTCGTCTCCTTCGCGCGCCACCGACCAGCCCGACGCCAAGCGACCTGCCCTCGACAAGGTCATCAAGCACGATGAAGACGTCGAGTTGCTAGAAGCTCCCGCCGAGCCCATTGTCGACATCCTGGAGCAGAACGGCGACGACAAGACCAACGGCGCCAAGTCCGAGCAGGGCGACGCGCCCGCGACTGAGGAAATTTCCGACATCAAAGCCGCCGCTGCCGCCACCGTCGCAGCCTCGGCATCAAACGCAGTCACCTCTGCTGCGGCCCACGACGAAACCTCCTGGATCCATATTCGCGCCGTCATCTCTAGCCCGGAGGCAGCGACCGTCATTGGAAAGGGAGGCGAGAACGTCTCCAACATCAGAAAGCTGTCCAATGCCAAGTGCACTGTCAGCGACTACCAAAAGGGAGCTGTCGAGCGTATTCTAACCGTCAGCGGAATAGTGGACGCTGTGGCCAAGGTAGGTCCCGGTTCTCCCAGGATAGGTATTCCTGGATTTGCGTGCTAACGATTCCCGAGGCCTTTGGCTTGATCATCCGTACCCTCAACAACGAGCCACTTAGCGAGCCCTCAACCGCCTCCTCCAAGACGTATCCCCTGCGTCTGCTTATTCCCCACATCCTCATCGGCTCCATTATTGGCAAGGGTGGAGCGCGCATCCGTGAGATTCAAGAAGCTTCTGGCGCGCGCCTGAACGCGTCTGATTCTTGCCTTCCCATGTCAAGTGAACGTTCCCTGGTTGTGATGGGCGTCGCGGACGCCGTTCACATTGCGACTTACTACGTCGGCAGCACCCTACTCGAGCAGCTTAACGATAGATTCGGTGGCCCTGCCGCTTCCGCCTACGCGACTCGAAGCGGCGCCCCCGCTGGCTCCATTCCCGGAGGCATGCAGGTTGTCCCATACAGCCCCCAGCCCGCGTCTGGACACTACGGCCGCGGCGAGAACTACGGTCGCCACGCCGAACGCCGCCCCCAGCACATGCCGCCTGCGCCGTACCCTCAACAGTACCCCCACGCAGCTGCCCAGGGAAACCCCGTGATGCCCATGCAGTACGGTGCGCAAGGAGGAGCATATGGTGCTGCCCCTCACATCCAGCCCCATATGGCGCCGCACGCCGGTCCTCAGCCACACGGCGGTGCTCCTCAGGCACAGCCCATGGCCGGAGCGATTCCCGGTGGCCCGATCACGCAGCAGATCTACATCCCTAACGACATGGTCGGTGCCATCATTGGCAAGGGTGGACAGAAGATCAACGAGATACGCCAGATGAGCAACAGCGTGATCAAGATTAATGAGCCGCAGGACAACAGCAACGAGCGGCTGGTTACCATTACGGGAACGGAGGAGGCCAACCGCATGGCGCTATACATGCTCTACTCTCGACTTGGTGAGGTGCAAAACAAAACCGGCCACAACTAAATTTTCTAACCTGTCCGCCCTTTGAATAGAATCGGAGAAACATCGCGTCTAATTTGACAGCGACGACTACGAAGACGACGACGACGACGATATTCCAAGTGCTCTTGCACGGATGTACCATCTCGGCGACCAGGTGCCTTACAGTATGAAAAAGGGAGGTTGGGGGTTTTAGGGACCATATATTCATCTATGTGGGGGAAGACTAAGGACACGTCTGTTGCGCAAGTCGTTCAATACCTAGTCAAGTGCCTGGTGGATTTGTAATGGTTGAAAGGACATCGAGTCCCGTCGTCCCAGTTGCGGCTTCAAGGGAAATTGGGTCTTGGGCAGGAGGAATGGCATAGACAGGTGTAACAGGATGGGAAATTCGCATTTCATCGACTGGGACGAGCTGGCGAGAGTGAAGTTGTTTGGTTGGAGCGGGGGCCACCTGTAACACTTGACAGCTCCCGAGGTACTCGATTATAATGGCGCATTTGATTGTTCTCTTTTTTTTCACCTTCACTGCACATGTTGCAACTTGACACAATTACTTGCTAGCGGATGATGATTCAACAGATCTGAATTATGAACTGGAGGTATCCAAGAGAAGCGACTAATAAGGTGTCGGTCTTGAGATTCCGGGACCTTGGAACAGATGCTATCCAATCAAGCGACCAGCCAAAAAGAAGTTGGTGTACGTCAGGTAATGTTTCGTTTACAGCTTCTTAAGGGGGACATGGTACTAAAAACAAGTTAGAAAAAGCGCAACGAGCAGACGGCGAGAACGCCATGGGCCTTACCATTTCAAGCTCCTTGCGGCGAGACATGAGGAGGTGAACATTATCGTCGATAACTATGCAAAGTGTCAGTTGGATGTTGGGATGAAAGGGGAGTCACTCCTGCGAGCATACCACTTCCAACGTCCTTGTAACTCATATGGACCTCCTTGCTATCCCAGCCTAGCAACAGCCTCGAAGCAGTGCCGGGAATGACGGAAGAGTCGTCATCGCTCGCGGCCTGGACGAAGGTGCCCCTGGCCATGCCGTGGAAGCCCTTGAGGGCGGCGGCGTCGAGGGGATCGGCGAAAGGGTTCATGCGCTCCTCGTGGAACTTGTCGTCGACACCCCAGCAGGTGCAGAACTCGGTAGTGGGAGCACCGAGGGCGCCATCGACGTTGTGGGTGTAGTCGGTGATATGGTTAACGACGGGGTTCTTGTCGACGAGGGCGCGCAGGGAGGCGCTGAAGTCGGTCGAGGCCGGGGAGGCGACGAAGGCGTCGTACTCGACGCGCGAGGCCCAGCGGGTGCCGAAGACCCAGGTGCTGGGGTCCTCGATCTGCTGGCCCAGGTAGAGCGCGGTGACGCCTTCGACAGCCTTGTGCTTGGAGACGATGTCGGAGAAGGCGGCGGGCGGGGTGGACGGGTCGGGGAGGAGAGAGGGCTTGAACTTGATGAGGAGGAACTCGATGGGGACGGCCATGATGGAGGTGGCTTTTTTGCGAGAATTAACGGGACCTTGTTTGGTGGTGTAGTGGATGGGTATGTCACGGAGTGTATAAGATTGGCGATGCAGTCGTGGGGTAGTGTTTTCCAGACGAAGACGAAGCAGGCGACTACCACGACTTGATCTATATATATATGGACCGCCAACAACCTGACGTACATACCCAGTCTATCCAGGCAGCTTGACTGGACTGCCTGCGCCCACCTGAGCTACCGTCACCGGGATCGACTGATCAGAGAGCCAGCTCCCCCCAGTATTAATTGCCGATCGCCCGTTGCAGCTCGATAAGAGAGGGGCAAGCGAGTGAGGGGGGGGAAGAAAAGCAAAGGCAGCGGGCATTCCGCGCCCCTCTCTCAACGACGACGTAGACTGGGTACGTTAGGCCGGGCGTCCGGATGAATGACGAGGTGCCATTTCTTGGCGGGGAACTTGTCACCAATGACGACGGACGAAGGCATCTGCGTCGGGGGGCGCTGGATTGATTGCATGCGGGGACGACGAGGGCTGCAAAAGGTGATGATGGATGCTGGCTTTGTTAGGTAATGCTAGTGGGAATTGGATGGATTAGGATGGCTGGAGAGGTGAGAGGCGGACAAGAACGGAGAGCAAGGCAGAGTGAGTGATAGCTTGGGGATGATCCCGGCGATAGCTCGATGGAGCTCTCTCCCATAAGTTACTCGGTACCTTAGCTTGGGATGTTTCTCTAGTAGGTGGTGGTGGTGAGTTGATATGTGGGTACCTAGCCAAGTCGGTTTCTCACAAGGAGAAACCACCAGCACATTAACCTGCAACAGAAATCAGAGCCCAATAGATTTCCATACGTGCCCATCACACTCTTATGAATGAGTCCGCGTGAGCGACAGTACCAGCAGTGCAATATCAGCTCCTCAACTCAACCAGCCAACCCAGAGACAAGTTCGTTCCGTGACTTAATTAACCCCGAGATTAATTTGCACCCGTCAGTCCCAAGGTCTGACTCCACCAATACCGTACCACGGCGACGGTGTGTGCGCTGACTTGGACTGCGCTAGCAACGCTCGTGCGTGCTCATGATTGCGGGAGGAAATGGCCGTCCGTGGGACGGAAGGTACGGTACGGATACGGTGGGTGGGTAGTAACAGCCAAGTAAGTAAGTACCTTACGGATACGGGGCCTCGGTGTACATTCGTACCTTCCCGACATCATTTAACATTTCAACGACATGGGTGCCCGAACAACCCACACGCACGAGGCAGGTCCCAGGGGCAATCAATTGGACTTTCTTTTTCTTTCCCGCGACCTCACTCTCTCACACCCACCTTCAAGCCCATCACGCTCCTTTAATCTGGCCTCCGAATACCTTCTTCTGCTCCTACGTGATAACGCCGCCACAGATACGACCCTAACATGTACGCATATATGTGCTCCTACTAATTCATCCTCCCTCTCCTTGACCACGAGACCCTGGACGTCCATCACGCCTCGGATCCGGTGCTACCCTCGCGATCCAAATCCATCGCGTCATCTCCTCGCGATCCTCGGCCCACTCGCACTCCCACGCTCACGCCCGCTCCCAATCCGCGCCTTAAGGTCGCCAGCGCCGTGTCTTTCTCTCTCGTCCCGGCGATTCTGCTCCCAGCTCCCCAGCAATCCCGACTTCAACACCGCACCTGCAGTGCCGTGAACCACCCTCGCCATGACCATTGCTACCGACACAACCGCCGACATCCCGTCTCCCACCACCAACACCGTGGTCCCCGATAACGAAGATGCCCTCCCCACCGAGCTCAACCTCCTCACACTCAACTGCTGGGGTCTTCTTCACATCTCGGCCCTCCGCACCCCGCGCCTTGACGAGATTGGCCGCCAGCTCGCCCTCCTCACCCCTCCGCCTGATATCGTCGCTCTTCAGGAGTGCTGGACCCAAGACGACTACCGAGCCATCCGTCGCCACACCCGCCAGGTCCTACCATATGGCAAGTTCTATCACAGTGGCGCCTTTGGTGGTGGCCTCGCTATTTTAAGTCGCTGGCCCATTGAGGAGAGTACCATGGTCAAGTACACGCTCAACGGTCGTCCCACGGCCTTTTGGCGCGGAGATTGGTATGTGGGCAAGGGAATTGCTTGTGCCAAGATTCGATTTGGTTCGCGGAGGAAGGACGTCATTGAGGTATTCAACACACATGTAAGTCAAACCCTCCTCTCGCCATCAACAACACAGCTTCGTCTGGCTGTTATCGGTCACTCTGCATTGTACAGGACTTATCTAACTTCTCTCCCAGACGCACGCGCCCTATGAACGTGAACCCAACGACTCATACATATGTCACCGCACTGCCCAGGCTTGGGAAATGTCCAAACTGCTTCGCGGCGCTGCCGAACGCGGCCACCTTGTCGTCTCCATGGGCGACTTCAACATGCTTCCACTCTCTCTCGCCCACCGCCTCATCACCGCTCACGCCCCCGTTCGAGACGTTTGGCGCGTCCTCTACCCTCACAGTTCTCTGGGTCCCGCCCACCATCCTGCCGAGCAGGCTCGCCGCAGGCCTATCCCAACTGCCGACTACAACCTGCTCGAGAACGGTGCCACCAGTGACTCCGTCTACAACACCTGGCGGTGGAACAAAAACCAGCAGAATCTTCTGAAAGCCGGCAAGCCCTGCGATGTGCCTCCTGATGCCGTCGACCCCCAAGGCAAGCGTCTCGATTACATTTTCGCTTCCACTGGTGTCGACCCTGAAGCCCCGCCTACAACCCCCGGCTGGGTTATCAAGACGGCCGTTGTCGCTCTTACAGAGCGCCATCCCGACCTTCATGTTTCCCTCTCGGACCACTTTGCTGTTCGTGCGACCCTCACTCGGCACTCGCCTGCGCCTCTGAACGCGCCGGCGTACGCCAGATCTGAGACGCCCTCTACCGCCCTTAAGACGGGCGCATACCTGGCCAACAGCAGCCCAGGTAGCAGCATCCGCTCCGTCCCTAGGGCACTCCTCTCCGATCCTGATATGCAACTGCTCCACAACAACAATGACGAGCCTTTGCCTCTATCTGTCTACGACGAGATCCTAGCCATGATCCAGAAGTACTCGGCCCGCGAAGTCCGCCAGCGCTACTGGCGCGGCGTCCACTTCTTTGCTGCCCTGTTCGTCTGGCTTGCCTGTCTGGTCGGCGTCTGGTTTAGCCCTGCCAACTTTGTCGCTTTCATCCTGATGCTCATCAGCAGTCTGGGCTTGGTCGCTGGCGTTGTAGATGGCCTACTATCGCTACTGTTCTTCTCCTGGGAGATTCGGGGCCTCAAGGAGTTTGAGTGGGAGATTCGCAATGCAAAGGCTGCGGCATCAGGCGACCTGGTGGCTCTGGATGAGACCGAGGCTGGCGGTAGCCCTGCGAGACGTTCGAGGACGCGCTGAGTTCAAAGTGTGCATGGTGTGGATGACGAGTCATGGATAAGAATCATGAAACCCGGAAACGTAATTTATATGAATGGTCACAAGTAACGAATCTCTAGTACATAATGTCTATTAATAATACCACTGCTATTGCTATTGCTATTGCTCGTCTTAAAGTCGCACTCGAGGCTTGCCTCGTCTCATCCATCTTCATCCCCAATGTCTCAACCAAACATACCATCTACCCACCTGCCCTTAGTTGGTGGTTCTCGTGGCCGTGTAGCCTCCGGGCCTCATCCTCCGCCAACTGTAGCCCAGAAAGGCCGTCTTCTTCCTGATATCCATCACGTCGTCCCTGATGTCCTGGTCCCGCAGCATAATGTCCCTCGGTCGCTTGCGCTCTTTCTGGCCGTACAGCCTAACAAAATGCTTAAGCATCTCCTTCTCTTCCAGCCTCAACTCCCACGAAGCGTCGATCTGGCGGTCCATCTTGCGTAGCTTTGTCGAGTCAAATGGGGATTGAATAAGCTTAATCGCATGGTTCTGAACACTCGGCCCAAAGTCACACAGTACTTGGCGGACTTCATCTGCGGTTAAGAGAACCCCTGAGGGTGACGACTCGGACCAGTCTTCAATGAGATCAGATTCGTCGAAATAATGTGTGTCTTCGACACCGTGGATATGCGGGACTAATGGAGGTGTGATCGTTTGCAGGCGATCCCAGGGCACATTCTTGAACCAGCGATGCGACTTGATGTCCTCTGCATCGTCGGGGAAAACGTGCCGCCCGAAAAAGTCCCTAAACCGCGAATTGTCAGGCTGACCACGGTCCTTCATGTAGTATCTTCTTGAGCAGAGCCGGTGTTCCTTGTCTTGGATCAGGCGGAATATCAAGTCTTGACATTTGTCGCTGGCGGCGGGCTTCTGAGGGAAGCCAAAGAGGGTCTTGTAGTTCTGCCAACATGTAAGCTTTGGAACGAAACAAGCTCGCTCCCTCTATATGAGACGTTGCTCACCACAATATTCTGTTTGGTCTCCTTCCGTCCCTCCTCTGCCAGGAACGGTGTATGCCCATACAGACACTCATACAGGATGATGCCAATGCTCTACCAATCGCATCTGCCATCGTATTTCTGCCCCAGGACAACTTCAGGGGCCATGTATTGACTAGTTCCCACGACGGAGTTCGCAGCCGTACGGTTGCCATGACGGTTTCTCCAGCTGATAAGGTTCTCCAGGCCGTCGTCCGTCCCCATGGATAGCTTGCCATGTCTCTCGAGGCCCTCAACTAGAGACTTGTACCATTCGAACTGTGTCAGAATACCGTGATTGGTCTTCTGATCGACTTCATCTCCAGTAACATTTATTCCCAGCTTTCGTACCAGTGAATACCGATGGCAATTATAATACGAGGCGTCGTGGGACCAGTGGCCATCAAAGGCAAGTCCAAAGTCCGATATCTTGAGGTGGCCGGATGCCGAGATGAGGAAATTGTCCGGTTTGATGTCGCGGTGTATGAACTTGAGGCGATGCGCTTCTTCGACAGCAAGAATCATCTCGGCAATGTAGAAGCGCGCAACAGATTCGTGAAGAATATTTTCCCGGATAAGCAGTCCCAAAAAGTCACCTCCTGGCGTGTATTCCATCACCAAGTAAAGATTGTCGAGGTCTTGAAAGCTAGCTATCAAGGGGACGACCCTAGAAAAGCCAGTGTCAGAAGTCGGTCCTAGGGGTCTTACATTGGGCTGACAGGAGCACATACCAGCTGGATCCTTCAGAAGCTACGAGGAAGTCTCTTTCAGCTCTTAGATGACCTTCTTGGCAGCTTCGCAGCATCTCGGACTTTCGGATCACCTTCATCGCGTACACTTGTCTGGAAAAGGTGTGTCCAACAGCATGTTTCTCGCGTACGAGACGCACAACCCCAAAGCTTCCCTTTCCTAAGACCTGGAGTGGCTCGTAATTCTCGACATACGGACTGCGAGACTCCTCGTCTCCAAGGGAAAGACCTTGTGAATTCATCACGCGAGTCTCTCTCAGGTGCCATGTTTCTTGGTTACTGAAGGACTCTCGGATAGCTTGTTTCTGTTCCAGGGTGAGATGGGGGCTGTAGTAGAGCTGAGACTCGAGATACTGACGCCGGACTGCCCGCGTATTAGGCTTGTGCCACAGCTCATTAAATTTAGTCTCAAGATAGATCTTTGCTGCCGCGGCTCTCTCCACGGTCACAAAGGTAGGCTGGATTAGTGATACACCCGACTCCGCAATGGTACCAAGGGCGCCTCCTTCTGGACTTGAGCGTGTCCAGGGATTTCGCCTACTATGCCGTCTGTTTGAAGTAGTCTTGGCTGAACACGAGAACCGAGAGTCGACCGATGTCTTCCTCGTCGACTCATCTGCAACCGTAGATACGTTCCCGGTCCCATCAGAAGTGTGCGATGTGCTGGAGTCGCTAGATGATTGCAAGTGGGTGCTAGGGAGGTCCTGAAGAGAACTCCGGCCTCTGACATGGGGGGCTCGGAGTACAATGGTAGTATTTGAAGCAAGTGCTGGGTGGTTGAGTTTTAGTTTCCCGAGAAAGCTCTTGGGGGCTGTGCCTTTGACTTGAGGTACTGGGGAAATTCGCCCATCTTCGTCCAAGGCGACAGCCTTGTCGTTGGAGGACTTCGTTGAAATCTCCTCAGTTGTCCATTTGGCAGTTGGTGGGCTATGAGAACCTGTCTAGTATCAGAATTGCGCTTCTCGGCACTAGGTTTGGCTGCTCACCACTGCGGCTGCTTCTCCCAATTGCCTTTATCGCGCCGCGAATGTCTGACCAGACCCGTGAGCTGGTACGACGGAGCCTCAGTACATGTTGACCAGCAGAGGTCTCCTGGTGGCGGGAGCAGGGTAATGTGGTTTCGGCAGGCGATTCCACTGAGTCGATTGGGAGTTCTTCTAGCAACGGATGGCTGCCATTATGGTGCAGGGTTGGCCCCATGATGCTCCCGGGTAGCCAGCATGGAGAAGAGTGTCCGGTACAACTAATGAAGTAAGCAGGGATGGTGTCTGCAATGAATAAAAGAATGAAAGAAATATACGGAAACGCAGCCGTGATAACGGCGACTTATGGCCGGAATGGGGGCCGTCAATGGATGATGGTATGAAGATGGGAGAAGCTGAGGGGAAGACGGAGAGAGATGCAATGCGGGACTCGATTTTCAGGCACGAGCCTCTCACTTGTTGTTGGTCGTTCTCTGAAGGAAAGCACCACAGAACGAGCAAGAACGACGAGACACGAGCTTTTCCGTTAGACATTACAGTAGTCCCTGCCCGAGTATGACTTGTGCCAATACGAAGTTTAAGCAAACCACTCAATTCAAGTCACATGGAGGAAACCTTCCTAATAGGAGCTCATGACATCAACATAAGAATCTTTATTGGCAAAACCCGCGTACCTGCAGCCGACCCTAAACAATCATCCGTTGCAGCCGCTGGGAGACATCCTGCGGAATCAAATAGAAAAACCTTTTCGTCGTGCGCCATTCTTGCAATGCAGGTCCTCGCCCCATCATCCCTGCTCTACCCGACTGCTTCGCGACGTCCTTTTTGGCGGACACCGAATCTTCGCAGCAGGCCCAGGTCTAAGGCTCCTCATCATCGCATGTAGCGTACATCGTGAGTAGATGGAAGGAACTTTGGAAACCACGAAACCGACGCCGCCCAGCCGACAGCCCACTCGAATCCACAGGCGGCGGGCCACAGCAGGGTATTAGTACACGCCACCCACTCCCAGCGAGCGTTGGATCAAGAGCGTTGACGTAAGTGTCACTCTCACTTGATCTCGAGAAGCTTGACGTCGAAGGTCAGCTGGCTGTTGGCGGGGATGCCGGGCATGCCACGAGAGCCGTAGGCCAGGTGGGCGGGAATGGTCAGGCGACGCTCACCACCGATGGCCATGCCAACGATACCGATGTCCCAGCCCTTGATGACCTGGCCCTTGCCAACCTTGAAAGCGAAAGGCTTGCCCTTCTTATTGGCTGTGGTGTGTTAGCATGAGCAATCAGTTGGGCTCGAGATGCTGATCACTTACCATCGAACTGCTGGCCATTCTGGAGCTTGCCGATATATCGGACACCGACGGTGTCGCCGTTCTTAGCAGTGCGGCCGTTGCCGACGGTTCGGTCGTCAACGGTGACGCCCTGGACAACCTTGACACCGGCGGGGGCCTTGGTCTGCTTGGCCTTCTCAGCGGAGCCAGTAGGACCCTGCTCGAGGTTCTTGGCGAACTGGACCTTCTTCTTGCTGTCCTCGGTGACAACGGGCTCGCCCTTGTTGTTCTTCAGCTTCTTCTGCTGCTTCTTGGACAGCTTGGTGTCCTCCTTGGAAATGAGCTCATCGAGACCCTCGGTGGCATCCTCAGCAGTGCGCTTGTTCTTGCCCTTCTTGACGGAGACCAGCTTGGGTGCCTCCTCCTCCTCGGAGTCGACCTCAGCGATGCGGGGGTCGGCAAGGCCGTCGAGCTCGTCGCTCTCATCACCGCTCTCGACTTCGCCCAGGGCGTACTCAAGCTCATTGGGGGAGAGGTCGTAGTCATCCTCGTCCTCATCATCCTCATCCTCGTCGTCATCCATGATGTAGTTACCGGTGAGGTAAACAGTGTGGGTACCAGTTACGACGAAGAAGACCTTCTCACCGTGGTTGACAGTGATGTCGAGAGGCTGCTGGTAGTTCTGTCCGGAGCGTTAGTGTTTGAGTAGCTGGAGCAGCAGGTAGGGGAACTCGTACCCTCTCGGTGTCGAGAGTGCAGATGACAAAGTTCTCGAGATCAGCACCCTCCTCGCTATCGTCGTCGGAGTCTTCCTCCTCCTCATCATCCTCCTCGTCGTCGTCCTCGGTGGCCTTGGCCTTACCCTTGGACTTGCCGTTGGGCTTGGCATCCTCCATCTCCTCATCCTCGGACGACTCCTGGCTGGCCTCGATGAGCTTCTTGATGGCAGCGGCCTGCTTCTGCTTCTTGGACTTGGCGGGGTCGCTGGGGCCACCGTTGGCCTCCTCGTCCTCCTCGTCCTCATCATCGTCCTCATCGGCGCCGAGAAGGGCCTTCATGTACTCATCATCAACCTCATCGTCCTCGTCGTCAAGGCCAGGGAAGGCACGCTTGACCAGTCGGAGGGTGGAACGAGGGACGGCGGGAACGTTGCCCTCATCGTCGGCCTCGGGCTCCTCAGTAGGATCGACGGCAGCCATGGTGATGCGGAACTGTGATTTTCGCGGTCAGCGAGCCGATGCGATAAGGCTTCGGGCAGCGGCGGTCGCGGAGATCTGCTGGGCGAGCGCGGGCAAGCGCAGACGCACACGAGGGAGCAGCAGGGAGCCGCATCGCGGAACCCGGCATGGCCAATGGGTTGGAGAAAAAACTTACGGAGGCAGGGAACTCCATCGCGGCTGGGATGAGGATCTCGCCAGGCGGGACCTCGAGGCCGTAGACGGGGCCAGGAACGGCAGACATTGTGGCGGTGTTGATATTAGGGAGATGAGGTCTGTAGGGGAGAAGGGTTGTACTCGGGGAAAGAGAGTTGTGGAAGTGTGAGAAGAGGGAGAGAGGTTTGCGGTGGGGGATGAGAGATGGAGTTCACGACGGAGGAAAGGAAATCAAAAGATTTCAGGAAGCATCTCAAGAGCTTCGAATTTTTTTTCTGGGCCCTCGACAGCCTGCGCCAGGTCGACCCACTACGAAGCCGGAACTGACGAGTGATATGCAGCGATAAGAATCTTATCGCGACGGGGCGAGCGCTGTCTCAGCAACCGGAGGGTCCAGAGGACCCGTTAGAGGGACCACTCCACTGTCGCTCCACCACAAGTCCACTGAGAGCCCACTACGAGTTCACTACCACCTAGACCACCTAAGGCAAGGTGCAGATTTTCCGTTACACGCATCCAAGCGGTAAAACCGCCGAACTACGCGTTACGCCACGTGGGATTCTAGGCATCGTTCATCAGTCTACGCGCGTGACAGAAGTTAAGGAAGCCTAATTGTGTGTATAGGACCAATTGCTTAGCTGGAGACCTAGAAAGGTGTTGGCCACGATGGATAAGCTCGCTGTACATGCTGTCACTTTTATGATACGCAGCTGGATTCTTAAAAACCTCAGAAAGTAACCGAAACCCTGGTGTTTGACAAGACATCTATCTTTTTTGCATGGCTGACACCCTGTGGTTTCTCGCGAGCAGATACTTCTACACCCGCCTCACCTCGACTGCGCCTAGGTGTTTTTGACTGGCTGACACGCTTATTTGAAAAAGGCAACAAATCAGCAAAGACATTGACTACGTACTCACGGCATCAACTTATCTACACAGTCTGATATATCATCGTATACTCACCACGTGGCTCACCCAAGCTTTGCGATCCCCGCGACGGGGCCTACCCAGTTACGCACCTACACACTCAGACCTTCTTGTCTTTGGGTGCACTGGAAAACCACGCTTTGAAAATCGTCCACACCACACCGAGAACAAACCTGTTCGGGCTCTCGCCGTAGATCTGTCCGCGGTCGCCCACGTCCGTCAGCATCGAGCCCATCTCGGCGACAGGCTGGGCCCACCGCCCGCAAGCCTTTGCGTATGCCGCCATGAGATCGTTGCCGTTGGTCACGCCGCCTTTGTCGCATGTTAGTCCAAAGAGTCAAAGGAGATATTGAAGCCAGCGAAGAGAGAGTGAGATCGGAGATGGAGCACTCACCACTTGACCATAGGTTTCCGTCCTGAATCCAGCGGTACTTTTCTCCTACCAGCTGGACCCCTGGGAACTTCTTCTCCAGATCATCCTGCAACCCCCTCGGCCCGCTCGCCCTCCTCCCCTCCAGGATCCCAGCCGCGCCGCATACGTAGATACCCGTGCACACGCTCAAGATGTCCACGCCAGGCGTCTCGAACTGCGCCTTGAGCCACTCTAGCCCACCCTCGTCGAACGCCGTCTGCGTCGGGTCCGGGCCGGGCACAATGACGATGTCGAGCTGGCCGGGCGCCATGGCCGGATCTTCGTACGAGTGCGTGGCCTTGATGGTCATGTTGGACGTGAGGGGGATCTCCGGGCCCTGCGTGGGCGTCGTGATGAACGAGATGCTCACGCTCGGGGCCAGCGCGCTCAGGTGAGCCGGGATGATTGGCACCATGCCGAGGTACTCCTTGGACATGACGCCTAGGACGTCGACGGTTGCCGTATCGAGTGTCTGCGCACCCGAGGGGATGAAAACGCCGATGCGGACGTGTGTTGAGGTCATGGCTGTTTGTGCGATTTGAATATAGGTAACAGGGCTCGTGATATGATGATGACTTGGAGTTGGTGAGCGGACAAGTGTGACGAAGGCGCAACGATACCCATGATTTATATAGACACAAGAATGCTGTCAATCCTTCAGCTCCTTCAGCTCCTCCGGCTTTTGGTCCGTCCCGGACTGGAGCAGACTCGGGCTGTCGGGGCCGGAGCTGGAAGTGGACCAAGCCGTAAGCACTGAAGCGGCCTGTTGCTTGCCTCCGATTGGTCACTACGACCCTAACATCCGACATTCATCGGAATTTTGCATCCATCTACGCCGGCATGCCCCACTTCCCTCCGCTCAACGCTCGGAGCTCGGTCTCCGTCATACCACGAGCTGGCCACGGATACAATAGTCTCATTTCACTTTGGAAGTTAGAGCTGGGGTGGCTTGCACTAGAGAGCGTCGTTCTAGGCTACCGTATCCATCCGGTGATATTAAATACTATAGGATTATGTGATTAGATTTATGTCCAAACATACCGATTACCCTCCATCGCGGCGCCAGAACCTGTTCTCAGCATTCATCGCCCTTGAAAAAAATCCACTTCGCTCCAAATCCAGCCCATCATCACATATCTAAGTTCTAGTATATGCAACATGTTGTGACATTGTTGATGCTGATGCCGACGCTTCCCCTCAACGCCGCATTGGTCTCTTGAGACTGTCAAGAGCAATCCCAATGGCCATCTGTATCGACCGAGGCAACAAACCATGCCGTATATACACTACAACTTGGACCATCCTGGTTCCGCAGTATTGATGCAAATATTGTGTCCGTATCATTCAAACTTGACCGATAGCCTTCTCGACCAGCGACTAGGCCATTTCATCCACTCTCGGCGGCGGCGGTTGTCGTCGAGTCGCCTTCTTGCTGACAGTGTACACCAAATCCTGAGTCCAGAGTTGGCAGATCAGCGCCTGAGCGCTAGGGATGGTGCCATACAATGGGGCCACCAGGGGGACCATGAGATAGTCTTTCCAGTTATCGTGCAGAGTTCGACGAGAGAAATCCATCCTATCCGCCAAGCCTGCCTTGACCATTTCTCTCTCGCGGGCGGCAACACCAACGCGGTGGAAGCTTTCGTAAAGAAACATGTAAATCGAAATTTGAAGAAAGCCAAGAATTCGGATGGTGTTGGACCAGGTGAAAACCCAAGCTAGATTATGCGGATCCTCCTTGCCCTCTGTAACCTTGACGTAAATGGTAGATGCAACGACCAGGATGGCCATGTGAACGGGGAGGAAGTGCGCCTCAAAGATTCGGTGCATCATATAAAAGACGTGCTCCCAGTGGGGCTCTTTGGCCGTGTCCTTGGTAACATCTGAAAATATGCCATTCTCGCTGGGCTGGGCTATGCCGTCGTCGTCGAGCTGGCTGTCAGGGATGAACAGGCCTTCGCCGTTACTCAGGGTGCAATGCAGAGGTTGATATGTCCGG
Organism: Neonectria ditissima; assembly: GCA_001305505.1. Lineage (NCBI taxonomy): Eukaryota > Fungi > Ascomycota > Sordariomycetes > Hypocreales > Nectriaceae > Neonectria > Neonectria ditissima. The sequence goes on from LDPL01000172.1 coordinate 2,717,169, forward strand.
GAGGTGTGCTTCCGTTCCTGCCACATCTCTACCAACTTCTGGAGCGCGAAGCCCGTGTCGAGAGCACCCCACATGTGACGGAGGGCCTGCTTGTAACGAGCGTTGATATCGGCATAAGCGCCTTGCCAGCCGGCACCGCCTTCGCCAGTAACGTTGCTTTGACTGACTGGGCTTTTGATGATGCGGCTGGTCAAGTTGCCGTTGAGAGCGAAGAAGCACTTGATGTACATGTGCAGGTCCTCGCCAATGGCCTCGCCGTCGCAGTCCCAACCACCAACACGGTCGACCAGATCCAGGGGTAAGGAGTAGACGGACGTCGGTGGGGCGATGCTGGAGCCGGGATAGAGCCCAGACATGCCGGCGGCGACCCAGATGATATCAGCAACGCGGACAAGAGGATGGACGCTGTGCGCATTGCGATCGAAAATGATGGGTGCCGAGTAGATCGTCGTAGTGGCAGTTTCGGGATATGACAAATGCATGTTGGTGAGAAGTGAGAAGTAATCGGCGGAGAGATGACTGTCAGCTACAGTAGACAGGAGTATCCCTTGTTAGCAACGAGACTAAGTAGAGGCTGTAGATATGGCACCTATGAGAAGCTACCCTGGTGCCGAGAGGCGCACATACCATCGATCCCAGTAATGATAACGTCTTTCCTGATTCCCATCGGGTATTTAGCACTAAGTTTGCGAGCGGCCCAACCTATGTTGCTCCCTTTCCCAGCTGCTTCACCAGGGATGTCTGATGGATGCAGAGTGAGATCAACTGATCGGAACTTTTTGGCGAATTCCTGGATGAGACCCAAGGCTTTTGTCTCTGCATTGGCCTCCCGTTGCTCCATACCGAGGTATACCTAATGAGGAAGGTTAGTAATTATCTCGAGAGAAGACGAATATTGCACACCATCTATAGTAAGAAACGAAAAACAAAAGGCAGTTTAAGTTGAGACCCGGTCCAAGTGGGTCGACGCTGTGCGACATAATAACCATGAACTCACATCGTACGAATCCTGAGCCCGAGGGTGGCATGCCAAAACCTCCAGCGTCTCTTTCAGAGTATCATGCTCCTCTTTATAGTTTGGGATGACGATGGCGTGGACCACTTTATCGGCTGCAGTTGACACGCCGTCGGTGTACGACTCGGGATTGAGGTCGCTAGCTTTGCTGGTGGTGGAGGAGCTGCCGTTGTAGCTAGAGGTGAGCGTCTCGGAGCTTGACACTGAGGTATAAGAGCTACGGCGTGAAGCGATTTTCTTGAGATGAAGGAGAGAGTGGCTCTGGGCGGCGCGCTTGAGGGTCTGAGTGAGATGCCAGACTATCCAGCAGGCTCGCAGTGGAAACAAGCAGACGAGGAGGTGGATAATGAGACAGTAGTAGGCAAATATGAAAGTCCAGATGCCAGCACCGGTTGTCGAGGTTGACGAGTAGTACGTGCCTTGGGTGTCAGGCTGCTTGTACTTGTATCGATGCTGCTGGAGAGAAGATTCCTGCGAGATGACCCAGTAGCAAAGCGCAATGAGCATGATCATGCTCAGGCCTCCAGCCCGCCGCGATACCCAGGAGAAGAGAGACATGATCGGTATTCGGCGGGGGAATTGGAAGAAACGCGCAGACTGGTATCCGCGGACCGTAGGAAGGAGTCGAGAAGAAGGGAACAGGGAGAATGCGCCGGCGGCCGAGGCCAAAGTAGGTCACGCGTGTGTGGATATGGAGGAGGATAAGAGGCGAAGCGGTGACGGATATGGGGAGACGAGGAGAATGGACGGCGGAAGGAGGAGAGGACGGGAGACAGAACAGGAAAGCAGATAAAGAGGGCCAGCTTAGTGACAGAACAGGAAGGCTACTTAAGACGAAGAGAGTGACCCGCAGAGGGAGAGGGAGTAGGAGGTTGAGCTAACCTGAGTTCGATGCCTACCTGGGCTGGGAAGGAGGGTACATGGCACACACACACAGACAAGGAGAAGAAAACCAGTAGAGATTGGGAGATAAACTTGGTACAAGTGAAGCGAGTGACGAGGCGACGAGGTAACGAGCGGACATTTCGTAGTTGGTAAACCGATGTACCGGTAGGGAATATCGACAAGGATTTGCCAAATCTCCGGCAGGTAGGTCAACCCGCGCATCCATATTGGACCCTTCCATTCAGAAGCCGAATCGCAATAGAGAAGAGCCAGGGCTAGTTCTGCTCTAGCTAGGCTCGCTCTGAGGAAGGATGTGGATTCTGTCGTGAATTGTGTGGATGGATACTGCAAGGTCAAGGCGAGACAGGCCAAGTCTTCAAGACCAGTGCTACTGCTCCTTACCTAGTAGTAGAGGAATATTTAGTAGAAGAGACCCTTGTAAATTATGTCAGAGGTAGCGCGAGCTGAAGCTCAGATAGCTTCGTGGGTAGGTAGTAGGTACTCATGTTTGCTGTGTGTGGTGAGGCGGATGATGTGTCCTACGCGGTTACTAAGATGACACTGTCGGGTGGAGGCATCGATGAGGGGAGTGTTGCAGAGTCACGGAGAAGGAAAGATGGATGGATGGTGCGTGCCTTGAAGAAGCGGAAATTGCGCAAGATGGGAAGTAGTGACCGAAGCCCTGCACCTGCGTCGTACGCTCAGTTCTGGGTTGGTTAGGTGATTATACGTAAACTACACCAAGCCCAGCAACTGAGTAACATCGTCGAAGCGGTCATCACACCCCAGTGTGCCATCTTCAATAGGGTACTGCTCTACAAGATGTTCTCCCAGGATATGTTCTGGCCTAGATGTTCTCAGCTCCAGTCCATCTACTCGTTGACGACATTCTTTGCCTTCACGACGGTTCCAACAAGGATCCCCACGTATCCATTGTTGTTTTTCGCATCGGCGATAACGAAATTCCCCTAAAAGGGTCATCGAAATCTGTCTAGAATTGTTGAAGCTTTAATTTGAGTTTCGGCAGCGCTCCCCAGTCTACAGTCTACAGTCTAGTGGCCACCTCATGCCAGGCAGAGGGTGAAGTTGAAGCGGCCAGTAGCAGGCATTTCCCTTCCTTTCACTGGTCCCCAAGACACCATGTGGCAGTGACACATTGCACCTCGCACTGTATTATCGAGGTCCTACCTTTACTACGTAGGAGCCAAAGTCCCTAGCGTCTTGGTGCTCACACCCCGGCCCCTATTTTTCGGGTTGGGATCCCTTTTTTCGTTTGCTCTGAGACCTCATCGCCGCCATGCTATGAGAAGCCGTTGTTCGCCGACGCTGTGCTTGTGTGCCATGTTCGATGGTTGCACCACTTAAACGTGCGACTAGATCGACCAATCATCCTACATCCTCTTGTCATTTTCCCAGCTTTCTTCCCGCTCTCTCATCGGCCATCGGCGCCGTTATCAGTTGCGCCTAGGTCACGAGAGCCTCGGCCGCCCACCCTCAATGCTGCTCTGGAAATCCCTCGCAAGCCGTTGGATCATCTTTGCTGGCCAACGTTCGCGCACCGAGCCTTCTCACTGGCCTGGGGAGGTCCATTTAGGCCCGAACGTGACCTGGGTAGCTCAAGAGTCTGGGCACGCGGCTGGACACCGAGACACGGCTCATCAATCGCATCGCTTGTCTACAGCACGCCTTGGTACTGCTGGCCCATGGTCCGCTCCTCACCAAGTAGCGCCAATCGGTCGATGCCTAAGGACCCTTACTACGTACCTAGTATCTAGATCTACTACACCTCATACCGTCTAGTACGAAGCGCAGGCGAAGTCGCCTCTGCAAGACTGGGTTGTAGGTGCAACCCGGCAATTACCCTCTGGGGATCACCCCTTGCCTGTCATTGGCCACATGCACGAGCGATTGGATCCCAGGCGCCCAAACACCCAAACACCAGTTACAAGCATCCCCTGCCCATCATGTCCCTGCCGTTGTTTCGAGGCCATATCTGCCGCAGCCTGATTAGAGCGTCCTCGGCGGGACACGATACTAGCAAGTCGTGTCAGGAGCTGCATCCGTAAGTTACAGTAACCCACGGCCCATGATTCTTTTTGATCTTTAGTTTTCAGTGGAGCAAAATTATATATCGCCATGCCAGGAGTCACGGGCCAACTGACTCAGGGCGTTTCCGTCCAACTGTGCCGCAAGCCTCCCTCAGCTGGATTGCGATGTTGGAAGTTAAGCATATGATACACGGCGTGCGAAGATAACTTCGTCCAGGGCAAAGAACCGATTTCACCATTGACGAGGTTGATCTCAAGCCCGTGTTTCACTGCGGCTTTGCTGTGATATATGACGAGCTGACGCTTTGCTCGACCCAGTTCTTTATGGACAATTGGAACCACGCCGGCTGCTTGCATTTATTCGCTTTCGTTTTTGACATTGAAGCCAAAGGGTATCTTTAATGCTGATTTGGCAATTCATCTTGTAGAGCTTTGCTGCTTTCACAATCCGCCTCTGTCGGCCCAGATCCAACAATCCAGCACAGTGGTCGCCAACCGCTTCTCAACAAGCATTCTGATTCCAAACCTCAGCCCTCATCCTATACGATACAAATATGTGACGTACATACCTCGGCTGTGGTGATCCGCATTATCTAGGATGATTACGCGGAACTACCATGTCATCCTCGAGTCATTCCAAGCTACGCCACCTTGAACTTGTCCTCCTTGCTCTTTTGTTATTTCATTATCGTAAAATTTGTATCCTCTCAGGGAGCTTTTTCGAACAACGCCTGGATGGGTTTCGCGGCCTGTCATCATGTAAGTTTCGGGGCGCATGAAGAATGGACTCCGCCACTGAGTTGAGCAAAGGAGACTTACGTCTATGAACTTTTCCAAGTCGTTGTCTAGACTGGCCAGGTCGTCTTTCCTCCGCTTGTTGTCTGCAATCAACTTCTGTTTCCGCTTGAGAAGCTCCTGCCTTTGCTGCTCTAAAGCTTCTCGCTCCGCTTTTTCGTGATCGATCCGAGCCGCCATCAACGCGTTTTCCTCATCGCTTTGGTGTTCGGGGTGTTGGGCAAGGAACTCCTCTACCGATATGAGAGGGAGTTGTTGATATTTGTGACTGCAATCATGGTTTAGCATGTTCCCCCTGACAACCAATGACAGCCCTTCTCCATCCATGTGACGCACTCGTAAGATTCGCAAGCGGAGATTTCTCCTTGTAGATGGCGCTGCTCATAGAATAGGTTCTGAAGCTGGAGGTGTAGTCGATCGACCTCCTGGCGCGCCTCGGCCGTCTCGGCTTTGGTCTCACGCGCCGAGAAGCAGGCGTTCCGATGTAGTCCGCGCAGATGCGAAATGTTTGTGAAGAGCAACTTCTGCTGCTTGGCGATGTCTGCTTGAGCTTCGGCGGAGCCGGAGCCGGTGGGGAACTGCTCGACGGCTTTGACGAGGGTATCGGCCTGATCGCGCGCTTGATCAGATATTTGCAGGACGGCGACGAGGCTAGGCTCGGTGACGATCTTGTCAATAGCCATGGTGATTCAATGGTCGGATTCGAGAGAAATTCCAGGCGAGCGGCGGTTCGGAAGAGGAAAGAAAGCTGACCCTGAGATGGGAGGAGATGGATGAAGGCGTGGACGACGAGGCTGTGACTCCGTAGAGTGGTTGACAAAGAAGCTGCGTATCGCGCTAGTGTGGAGACAAGGCTGAGAGGCACGCGTTCATGGATGGATCGGATCGGATCAAATACGCCGGAGCAGATGCGCGTCGTGGGGCAGAGCGGGTTGGTGACTGACGTGAGCCAGTTAAATTGGGTGGCGACTTTACCAACAGTTTGCAAGGGACGTGATGAGAGAGAGCAAAAAGTTACTTACTACCTACGGTAGGCGAGTACCTCTGACGTGTGGACACGAGGATAAGATTTTGCTAAACGAGGCGTAATTAAGCCGATGAACAATAGAAATTATTTCCCCTCGACTGCGTTGGGACGACGTGCCGAGGTCGCATTGCAGTCAAATTTCCCAGTCGTCGTCGCTGGTGACGTCTCGTGGACGGATGGGAACCGTTGAATTAATTCCGCGCACTCAGGCACAGGAACCTTGAGGGTCCTGGGGCACTCCAGGCCAGGGGCGCTAGCCAGCCAAATGACCCCCTCAACACCCCCATCCGCAGCGCTTGCGCAATGATTGGTGGGGCGTGTCATGCGCTGACGGCCCGTGGCGAGCTGTCGTCCACTGTCGTCAGCGTTTGGGCTGGGGCGGCGGGGCCCTGGGCGTGCTGTGCATTCTTGGCTACATCCTCCCGCAGGGTTATCGATGGCTGCTAGTAATTTGGGTGCAGTGCAGCCTCCCGTAGGTGCGAATATTGTGTTGGGTCCTGGGCTCTTGGCTCCGCGGTCTTATTTCCCTTTTTCCATAATTCCACTGGGCCTTCGTTGGGGGATCGACCTCGATCCGTCGCTTCCGGCCAGTCAATATTTGTGCAGTGGATTCCCCCTCCGGCATCGCCAAGCCCGGCAACCCGCCCCAGGAAGCCATCCCAGGAAGTCGCAGGGACCCAATTTCAGCTTTCCTCTCTCCGATCCAGCGACTCCCACTCTCACCCTCACATACTCTCCTTCTGCAACGGCAAAATCACTCATCTGTCGCTGCTGCGCCTGTCACTGAGCTTCTTCCACTGCCTTATTCTACTTCAGTCCTTATAATACTTGCAATCACTACGGCTATCTTCGCCAGACCCGAACAAGGGAGAAACCGCTCCCCGTGACAAATCCAGGCAGGTCCAGGTCCGACCCTCCAAATCCGGCCATCCTTCTCCGCGCGGCCAATCACCACCACGGCTTGCCCACGACTTTCCGCCGACGCACCAACTTCTCCCGACTACCTGTAGAACCGACGCACAGCCATCCGACAGCCAATTGCACCTTCCACTTACCGCTCGTGGCCCCTTCACGTCCCTTCGTGAAGCCTCAGTCGGACTGCATTTGGCACAGTCTAGAGGCGGCTTCGCCAGCTCGTCGCCCCGCCGGCTGCCGGCGCCAACAACACGCACCACGAGCAAGCGTCACATTCCGAGTTCGCCGCCATGTCCGATGTAACCACCGCAACCACGACGGCCTATGCTTGCCGCGCCCAAGATGATAATGCCGCCACCGTCTCTGGCTCTGATCTTCGCGCCAGCGCCGAACAGCCTCGCAAGCGTCGACACTCCTTCTTCATCCCCCGCCGACACTCTATCGTTGGCTCCATCATGGACGGAGAAGAGGGCCTTATGCTCAAGGTCGACTTGTTCCTCTCTGAACTGGAGCGCCGCCTGGACTTCATTGAAAGCTATGCCGACCTAAGCAAGGATCTGAGCTTTTCCCGTGCCTTCGCTACCCTTCAGGCCGTTCGTTCGCGATGTTCCCATGCGTCGGAGGAGGTTCTCGGCGCTGGCCGACGGAGATTACATGTCATGGTCGAGACTCTCGAGATGAGATATCATCATGGTCTCGAGGCAGCCGAGTCCTTGAACGAGAAGGCTCGTGTCGGCGTGGAACTGCTTGAGGAGATGTTGACCGAGTTCGAGAACAAGGCCTACAAGCTGCGTGAGCAAGGCATTGCCAATGCCGCCACCGCCGCCGAGGCTTTTATGGGAGAGGGACGCAGGGTTGCCAACGAGAGCATCGAACGAGCCATGCGCGTTGCCGTGTCTCTTGAAGAGCACATCCAGCAAGCCATCGTCCAGGCCAAGGAGGTGCGCCTCATCAACTACGACGACCTTCCCAACCCTTGGCGAAACAACCCTCACATCATCAAGGGATACCGCTTTACCGAGTCAAAGCTCGAGTGCGTCTTGTCCGCCTTCAACGTTTCCAACGAACTAGTAAACATCTGGTCCCATGCTCTCGGCCTCGTCGTGGTCCTTGCCATCGCCTTCTATTTTTACCCGAGCAGCGCAAACTTCTCTCTCAGCACAAAGACGGATGTTCTTGTGGCCGCTGTCTTCCTCACAATGGCCTGCCTAACACTCGTGTGCTCTACCGTGTGGCACACGATGAATGCCGTAGCGGACATGGATGCCATCTCCATGTTCGCTTGTGTAGATTACACCGGCATCTCTCTGCTCATTGCCGCGTCCATCATGACAACCGAGTACACGGCATTCTACTGCGATCCCGTCAGCCGCTGGATCTACATGAGCCTGACGGCCTTCCTAGGGATCGGCGGTGTCATTCTTCCCTGGCACCCGCGCTTCAATGGCGCCGACATGGCCTGGGCCCGCGTTGCTTTCTACGTTGGCTTGGCCCTGACCGGCTTCATGCCCATTGTCCAGTTAGGCTTCTCTCATGGGTTGGATTTCGTTCGCGACTTCTACTCCCCTATCTCCAAGTCTGTCCTTGTCTATTTCGGCGGTGCTATTGTCTACGCCAGCAAGTGTCCCGAGCGATGGTGCCCCGGTATGTTCGACTACGTTGGAGGTAGCCACAACCTCTGGCATGCCGCAGTGCTCGGTGGTATCCTCTTTCACTACACGGCTATGGAGTCGTTCTTTGCCAACGCCTTCCACCGCGCTGAGGCAGGCTGCCCTAGCTACTAAAGAGGCGCAGTGAGCACCAATTTCAAGAAGACTTGGTTCACAAAGTCAATTTGTGCCGGCTACTGGAAACTAATATCTCCTTACGGTGGACCCGCGCCCTGACCTTTCCTCACCCCCTCGCAATAGCAGGAATTTTCCTGCGGGTGTCTTGCCTGCCGGATTAAGGACAGCCCAGCCAAGCAAAGTCTTCCCGTCGATTCGGGGATTACCCAAAAAGCACAATAGCCACCACCATGACCCACGCCAAACTCAATCTCGGTTCCAGCTGGACAGTTCCTGACGAAACCACGCGTAGTGGCGTTGTCTCCGTGATAGTAGGCACCGCAACATGGGAATCAGAGGCGGTAACTGGACACTTCGTTGTCTCGTTGTAGGTGGAGCGTTCAGAGACTGCGACCCCGGTGCGAGATTCAGAGGCCGTAACTGATTGTTCTGTTGTCGCTTGTTGAATGGGGAGTTTGCTATCTGTGACCGCGGTCGTTCCTGGAACTATGCCAAGGGTCATGACAGTTGTCATGGTTGTCGTTACTCTGACTGTGGTCAAGTCGGCAACGTCAGCCACACCAACATCGACAAGGACACTGGGGTCCGTGCAAGTATCAACAGTTATGCCCTTCGCAAGCTGTTAGCTTGTGGCGCCTAAACAACGCGGGGAAGTGCCCTACATCAAAGCAGCAGAATCCAGCATCAGGGGAGCAGCAGCATCTCTTCTCGCAATGTCCGAAGATCTCACCGCGGCAGGCCTGGGCATGATTAGATTTGCGCATGGACGACCATACGAAGTGGTGCCTCACCTCACCTCGGGCGGTGGTCGCAGCCCGTCGCACTGAACCACCACCAAGCGAGAGCCATGCCGAGCACCGAATCTCTTCAAGCTTGTGCTTGACGAAGGCGCGGTTCGTGCCAGTGTCTGCGATCGCAGGGCTGACCAGGATGGAAAGGAGGAATATGGCGAGGCGCATCATATTGGTGTAGGGTCGATTTTTTTTTGTTTTTGCATGAATGAGAGGCAAGAATTACACCGCGCTCATTCGATTTTACACTAGGCGGCCAGCAGTTGGCAGCTGGCAACATGTGGCAGGCAATCTTTTGCCCGAGCTGTTCTCCGCCAAACAGCATACAAAGGCGTTTTCTTGGTTCGACAACAGTTTGCGCATACCTATAGCCTACGCATGGCGTACGCATTAGGATCCATAGTCATAATTGCATTAGAGACGTAATTACAGAAAACAAAAGAATGGGTATCACCACAAGCACCTTCATGATGACCACGTTCACCCTTTAACTCCCGCCAAATGTCACTTTATACTGAAAACTTCTGACGGTTCGATGGAAATTGTATCACTCTTTCACCTGTATCAAATTCCCTCGCCACATCAAGCAAAGTACGTCCGCGCTGTGTCATAAATACAGTGTTGCGTGAGGTCTCAGTGCTGAGATAGATATGCAGGGATACCGTAGTTCTTCCGATGCCATGAGTGAAGCAGTTTTTGGGGGGTTGTGGAAGTAGAAACACCCATCAATAAACTTAAAAAGTCATTTGTACATTCATCGGCTCATCCAATAATACAGCAAGCCAAATAACGTGATTGCCTTGCCCATGGCTCGAACTCGAATCGTATCTTGTGCGCTTAACGACATACGGACAAGAATGCCGGGAAAATGTCCCTCCCATTAAACCATTAAGTATCGTACGGAAACTCGCTTGCACGCTGTGTATACGCCCAGCGTTGCACTAAGCCTGCATGCTCAGCCGTGTCGGGGATATTTGCGGCATCCAGTGTCCTGGCTGATATTGCATTGAAATAATTTATGCACGTAGAGCATCCGAACGTTCCGGTCGAGCCCCTGACATGCGGACCGGACCGTTGCGCTGTGGCTCACAGTCAAGCTGCATCATGCAGCCTTGATGGCTCCTCTTCAAGCTGGGAAAAATCCCCGATACGCATAATAAATCAGGGTGGTGCAGCTCGAAAGTCAACCGAGTGCATCCCCTGCGTGTGGTGCGTCTTCTGGTTTCGCCGGTCGTTGCACCGCGTTGCCAAGACCTTACTATCCTGCTCCTGAATGGAGGGCTCTATTTCACAGAGCGTGGGACACGATTTCAGAGTAGACATCGTCAGGGATCTTTTTGATGATCCCGATGGTGACAGACTTGACGAGATCTGCGTTTAGCTGGGGGAAGGACCGCAAGACCTTGTTGGGGCTGTTTTTCCTGTTAGAACTAATTACGATGAGCAGGGCTTCAATCTAGACATACCTTGGTGACTGCAGAATTTGGGATCGCATGATGGTGAGCTGGGCGACGATACAAACGATGTTGAGGTGTGGTCCGTAGGCGAACAGAAAGTCCCAGAGGCGCAACACTTCTGGCAAGGGAGGCGTGCAAGCACAGAGGGTTAGGACGGATGGGAAGGCGTAGATCTCGGCCGAGAGCCCCTTGGCCGTAAGATACAGGCTAAGCTTGGGATCCACGATTGCCAGGACCTTGTCGACGAGAGCGAGCCCCCGGTGGACGCCGTCCATGGCACCCCTGATGTACCCCGGGCACTCGCGGGTGAGCAGCGAGTGGAATGCGACAAAGGCCTCGGCCTCGCTGCGAGCGGCATACAAGAACGGGGCAGCCAGGACGTTCATGCCTTGGACGTAGGTGCCGGCCTCTGGAGCTGCGGCACCGGCGCCGGACTCCGAACCCTCCGTGGTCAGCGTCAGGGCACGGGCGCGGCTCCGGACGGTGGGAGACGTCGCACTGGTGTGGGACTGGCTGGAGACGGAGGCGCGGCTGCTGCCCGGGCGGCTCTGACGCGTCTCCTCGCGAGCATCGTGGAGCCTCCAGGCGATGGCGTTGAGCAGGCGGATCAGGCTGGCCTCGCTGACGCGGCGGCGGAAGAGCGGGTCGGTGGTGAGGGTGCGGAAGGTGTCGTTGCGGATCTTGGAGTAGGCTGGGGACGCGCCACGGTGGATGAGGGCCAGGTAGTCATCGGTCGAGAGGATTGGGGCATCGAGGAGGACCATCCAGACGTAGATCCTGAGGGTCGACTTGGTAGGCATCGCAAGTTAGCGCTTGGTCAAGACAGCAATTGAAGGTTCTCGAAGAGTATCTCACCATTCCGTCCTCGGCGCTCTTGACACCTCCATCAATGACCTTCCAGCGCGCGCTCTCCAATGCGCCCAGAAAGTCGCCGTCGGTCGGGCCTTCGCGGATGATCTGCTGCAGCGAGAGGTGGCCGTGGGAGAAGACGGGCTTCTTCGCACCAGCGCGCTTGCTGGCGGTGACGACGTTCATCTGGTGGACCATGGGCGGCGTAGCATCACTATTTGCACGGCCGCGTTGAGGCGAGCGGTTCACTGTCGGCGGCGGAGCGGAGGCACCTTGGCTTGGGGCCAGGCGCGTGGGAGAGACATTGCGATGCTGCTCGCGCTGGCGTTGCTGGGAGATGAGCGAGGGCGGGTTGTTGGCGCGGGCGCCGAGGGTGTGGGCGGACTGGAGGCGGCGGAGGGCGCGGTGAGTGCGCGGCGAGGGCGGCGCTTGGAGCTCGGTCATGAGCGAGGCGGCGAGCGAGGGGATCGCAGGCCTGGAGGAGGAGGCGGATGCGGAGGCTGAGGACGAGGGATCCGACATGGTTTCGGTTGGGTAGAGGAGGAGGAGGAGGAGCCTGGATTAGAGGCAAGGCATTGATGGGGAATTAAAAAATGATCAAAGAGAAAAGAATGGGGGAGGAGAAGATCAAGGGCAACGGCAACTATCAACGCAGCGGTGGTACAAAGATTTCACTCGCTGGCAGTGTTGTGGGTGTTGTGGTGATGAAGCCGGTGGTGGTGGTTTTGCGCCGAGACATGTTAGCGGGGAGGCTGGAACAGGGCTGAACAGTGGGACGTGGATTTCACACTTCACGCCTTGGTTCACACTTGGCACTGGCGTCTCATCGTGCTGTCGTGCTGGTTTCGCGTCTGGCGTAGCACCGTTTAGCCTTGAGACGGGACAGAGAGAATTGAAAGTAAGCAAACGGAAGGGGCAAAGTTTATGATTTCGAACTCTTTTGATGGGTTTCGAGTACTATGGAATGGATTGATGCGTGTCTTCCGGACCCGGACGCAGACGCAGTGTCTGTTCCCATCTGCCTTGCGTTCCATGTTAGTGGGGTGCACGGAGACGGAGAATTTGGCGAGAGGCTGGGGTAGCATCTGAGTACGTCAGCTTTAGTATGGAAATGTCGACGCAACAGGTTGGTTTCCCAGCAAGAAGACTGGGCAAGGCGGCTCGTTGAAGAAGTAGAAGGCAGCGAGGGAGGGTAAACGATGGAAATGGTAGAAATGGACCGGCGCAGAAGAAAAAACACCACACCTCAGATATGGACCAGAGGCAAAAGACAGGTTGGTGGCATGTTTGCTCGAACAGCCTGCAGGAGAGACAAATGCAAGCTTACGAATGCCGATGGTCCGAGGGCTTCAGTATCCCGGTCTCTTGCCCCGCCGTGTCTCTCCATATCCGCACAGAAATCTGCAGTCTGGGTTCTCCGTATCCGTAGAGTGGTTTAATATGAGAGAAGCCGGCGTTGATGGGTCCGGGAATGGCAAGGGGCCAAGCCTGAACTCCCCGAGATTTCCGCCCGCCGTTTGCGTCGTTGTCGAAGCTTACGAATAGACTTGTTGCAGAGCAGGTCCGCGCGTGCTCCGTACCTGGGCACCTAGATTGCCTTGTCCGCGTGTTCATCTTCCAAGGCTACCTTAGTAGTTGGCAGAGAGGTATCGTGATCGAGTCTCAGGGCTGCGGTAGGTACCTAACGTACTCAACTTGGCACGCGCTGAGAAGGTGTGTACCTGCAGACCCGGAAAACGGATGCGCTACTCCGCAAGGGGCAAGGCGGCGATTGCACCATCGACGGTAGCTCAAACACCACGAACCAATTCTCTCGTTTAAAGGACCACCACGCGGGATGTCCGCCTCGCGATTTCGTCATGCGAGCGGGAGCGCTGTGGGATTTCTCCTCTAGGCTCGTCGTCTGTCTTCTGTGGCCACGCCGACGGCCCGATATGACCCTCTATTTGCGTCTCTCGAGCCCACCCCGACACCCGAGATCCCAGGAGGCAGCTACGGGGTGCGGGAGTAGGGGTCGAGAGCAACAATCACCGGCCCGTCGTCGTCACTGGGCACTGGGCAGGCATGCTCTGCTCTCCAGATTCCAGCTGTTTTCTTACGCGTAATCTGTGCTCTCCACAGAATGAGGTAATACCTGAGAAGAAACAGTCGCCCTGTCTACCTCTACCTACGAAACCCGACTTCCGGCTTTCGTCTTTCACCTCTCCTCCTCCTACCTATGCCTCTCTCTCTCTCTCCCTCCCTCTCTTCTGTGACTATTTTACTATTCGTACATCTCCCCGTTCCTTTCTTGGCGCCCTGGCTTGCCATCTTAATGTCGTCTTTTCCCCCACGTTATTCGTCATCCACATTGCACTAAGACCCTAGACCACAAGACACGCAACAAGGCCCAGACCGCCGTCTTATTCGCTGCAATCCCACCCTTTGCACCCTTTTGGTACGCGCTGTCGCAGTCTGGCCGACCTTCCGAGACACGGCGTAGTACCTGGTGATCTGCCTCGTGGGATGAGCAGAGTGGTGTATTGAAGCCTAACTGTCACACCCCCTCCGTTCATTCAGCCCTCGATCAACTCCCCGTTACTCGCAGATAACTACATCAGTCAGCCGTTCCGCTGAAAATGGTCTTTTGAATCCAAAAGTCTTGGCCTTTTGCTTTCGGAACCCTGCGTGTGTGTCTCGAATCGGCCACGTCCCCGCCCGGTGCCGATTCCACCACCCATCCGCTGGTACAGCACACCACGCCTTAGAGCACTTGCTATACCGCAATCCGACATCCGCCAACATCAGCTCTTTCGCTGAAATGCCAGGCTTTGCCAGCAATGTTGGAAATGGCCTGGTCAAAGCCCTGGGTATCAAACTCGAGGACCAGACCTCAGCACCCCAGGATGATGTAACGAGAGGCGAGTCTATAATGTCGAAGCAGACTAGCCACTCCTTCTTCGAGAGCGTCCCAACCTCATCCGAATGGCTCCACGACCAGGTTCCTTCTCGTGAGGAGTTTACCGAGTATGGCAGGTCATTGTTCCCCTTCCTAACATGGATCAGCCACTACAACTTTCAGTGGTTTGCTGGCGACTTGGTCGCCGGAATCACCATCGGCGCTGTCGTTGTCCCTCAAGGCATGGCCTACGCCATCCTCGCCAATCTTGACCCTCAGTTCGGCCTCTATTCGTCCTTTATCGGTGTTATGATATACTGGGTATTTGGTACCTCTAAAGATATATCCATTGGGCCAGTCGCAGTGCTGTCCACAGTTGTCGGCAACGTCGTCCATGACATTCGTGCCTCCGGTCTGGACGTCGATGCCCACGTCATTGCTTCAGCGCTATCTATTATTTCGGGATGTATCGTGCTTGCAATCGGCTTGCTCCGGTGTGGCTGGATCGTGGATCTCATCTCAATCACCTCCCTCTCAGCCTTCATGACCGGTTCTGCCATAACCATTTGCGTCGGCCAGCTTCCCTCCCTCCTGGGCCTCACAAGCTTCTCGAGCCGGGACTCGCCGTACAAAGTCTTCATCAACACGCTGAAGAATCTTGGAGATACAAAGCTTGATGCCGCCATGGGGCTCTCGGCACTTGTCGCTCTGTATCTTATCCGTTCAGGGCTTACGAATTCCGCCGAGCAACATCCCAGATTCAAGCGCTTCTTGTTCTTCGCCAACACGATGCGGACTGTCTTCATCATTCTTCTGTACACGTTGATTAGCTGGGCCCTCAACCATGGTAGACGAAGCGATCCGATGTTCAAAATATTGGGATCGGTTCCAAAGGGTAGGTCTTGCTGAAACCCCTGAAATCTCCGAATAAGCTAATGTGATCATGTGTAGGCTTTCGGAACATCGGCGTTCCTGAGATGTCAGGAGACTTGGTTTCCAAGTTTGGAACATATCTTCCCGCCACCGTCATCGTCCTGTTGGTTGAGCACATTGCCATTTCAAAATCCTTTGGAAGGGTGAACAACTACACAATCGACCCATCGCAAGAGATGGTGGCTATTGGCATGACAAACATCATCGGTCCCTTCTTCGGCGCGTATCCTTCCACCGGGTCGTTTAGTCGCACAGCTATTCAGTCCAAAGCCGGAGTCCGAACACCTGCCGCAGGTCTTGTTACGGGAGCTGTTGTCCTCATCGCTACATACCTCTTGACCGCTGTCTTCTTCTACATTCCAAGCGCTACTCTGGCTGCCGTCATCATTCACGCCGTGGGCGATCTTATTACGCCCCCAAACACGGTCTACCAATTTTGGCGAGTCTCGCCCATAGAGGTTTTCATTTTCTTTATTGGCGTATTTGTCAGTATCTTTACCCAGATCGAGGATGGTTTGTATGCAACTGTCTGTCTGTCGGCCGCTGTTCTCATTTATCGAATCCTCAAAGCTAGAGGGCGTTTTCTTGGAAAAGTCAAGGTTCACTCGGTTCTTGGGGACCATATCATCGGAGACGATCACCGCCAGCTGGTGGGGATGTATGGAACCTTCGACAATGTTGACACCTCGGCGCGGAATGTCTTCTTACCGCTTGATCACGGCGACGGTTCCAATCCTGAGGTCGAGGTTGATCATCCTTATCCCGGAATTTTCATCTACCGCTTTTCCGAGGGGTTCAACTACCCCAATGCCAATTTTGCATTGGATTACTTGACGGACTTTGTTCAAGCAAACACCCGACGAACCAGCCCCGAGGACTTCGACCGCCCAGGAGATCGGCCATGGAACAACCCAGGGCCACGACAGTCGTCCAAGAGACCCGCGGCCTCCGACCCAGACTATAATCTGCCACCCCTTAAGGCCGTGATATTGGATTTTAGTTCCGTGAATAACGTTGACATCACTTCGATCCAGAGACTTATTGACATTCGAAATCAACTCGACTTGTACGCAGCGCCCAACATGGTGGACTGGCACATTGCGTGCATCAACAACAGATGGACCAAGCGAGCCCTCGTATCCGGAGGCTTTGGTGTTCCGGCCGGACATGGCGAGGGAAGAGCCCAGCGCAGGTGGAAATCCATCTTCAGCGTGGCAGAGATTGGTGGTAAGGACTCAGCAGCGGCAACTGCTGAGGATGCGGCCGACACTCGTGATCACATCCTACGAGGGGAAGAGCGAAAGAAGGACGAAGAGCTGGCTCTCGGCGGCTACTCGCCGTCAGAAATGGGCCTATCGCCTGGAGAGGCGGAGAAGCTAAGAAGGAAGGGGGCTGTGGTCCACGGGTTGGATATGCCCCTATTCCATGTGGACTTGACGAACGCGTTGCAGAGCGCAATCGCCAACGTTGAGGGGAGACCGGAGTCCAGGGCAGCATGATTTCAAACAAACGTTCGCACTCATAGACTTGAGCGGCATCAGCATAGTCGGCGTTTTGGGGGACACATTTTCATCATCAGCGAGCATTGGCATATATCTGGGGACATGTCGTTAGTGTAGAACGGCGTTGGGCGGTGGCTATATACGCGAAGAAGGATTAGACATTTGAACATGATGATTTGCTTACACTTCCACCTTAAAGCGTGCGATGTGTCGATCTTATAATACCTCTTACATTCCTAGACTTACTTGAGTCGGGCAGCCAGGTACCTTTGATGATGGGGTCGAATACATATCACTCGGATGTTCGCATGCACTCAGACTCATTTATCAGGGGTCACATGATCTCGCGTGTGGCCACAGCCCCTCTACGCGTCTCTGTCACTAGCCCCACGTCGTTGCCTGAGCTCCCTTCGTCATTCATGTCTACGCAATCTGTCCCTGTCCGGTTTTTGTTGTTCAAGCTTTTGATCCATAAGTATTCTCCCACGGGTACACTGTCTGATTGGCAGCTATGGTTGCTGGATATCAGCGACTAAATGAGAAGAAATCACAACCGAACCCGAATATTGTCTTTATCAAGCCTTTGAAAGGGTCCGATGAGAAGATCGCCCAGGACTTTCTCGAGAGAATAGCAGCACAATGCCGTAAGTTGTTCAGTCGTAGGAATACTCCAAGGCCACCGCTTTAATGCAAACATGTTTAGGTCCCATTATGCGAGAGCATCACCTCTACGTCACTTCGCTAGAAGAGTATGAACCAAACCGTGAATTCGTTGGGCGCAACTTCAATGCTGGCGAGGTTGTACAGCTCGTTCTGAAGTCGCCTAGCACCGGCCGGTGGCTTCCGTTCGACTATGTCCAACTGGTCATGATGCATGAGCTAGCGCATTGCAAACAGATGAACCACTCTCGAGCCTTCTGGGCCGTGAGACACGCATATGCAGCGCAAATGCATGAGCTCTGGTCTAAGAACTACACTGGAGACGGTGTCTGGGGCCGGGGTGCGAATCTAGGGACTGGCGAGTGGGAGAACACGGTGCGTGCGGACGAGGTTCTGCCAGAGCACCTCTGCGGAGGCACGTACAGATCCCGGGGGAGAAAGCGCAAGGTGAAACCCACCTTGACATATCAGGAGAGAAAGGAGAAGAGAATCCTGAAAAAGTTCGGGAAGAATGGAGTATCCCTTGGGGCGGATGAAGAGACCAAAGTCAAGCTGGAAAAGGGAAAGAAGGTCCAGGGAAAGCCTCGCGTGGCCGGTAGCGCGAGGGGACGAGAGCTCCGAGCAGCAGCGGCGCTGGCACGTTTCGAGACGAAGAAGGAAGAGCAAGATCTCACAAGTACTAAAGATGAAGACCAAGAGACGGAGTCCGGCAGCGACAGCGAGTACGAGGATGACGCAGTGCTGGGACCCGATTCGAAAGACGCGATGGACGTCGACGGAACCAGGCTCGTGGATGGGAAAGGTCGGGGAATGGTCAGGGTATGCGAAGACGAGGATGGCGATGATCCTTCCGCCCAGAACGAGCTTGAGGAGCTACAGGGCATGTTCAGGAGGGTCAAAAGAGAGTCGCCCGAAAGACAGGCTCCAATGGCTGTAAGGGGTGTGAAGGGGAAAGCAAAAGTCAAACCGGAACCCCAGGACGACGACGAAAGCCAAGAAATGAGTCCAAGGATCAAGGCGGAACCAAAAGACGAGTATTTGAGGATCGACACGCCAAAAAGGCCAGCTGCAGCGGACAAGGCTCACTCAAATATATTTGACCGATCGCGAAACGGCCCTTCAAAACCTCCATTGAGAACGACGGAGGTTGTTGAGGGTAGACAAGACACGGCAGCAACGTCGTGTTCCATGTGCTCGTTCTCCAACCCCAGACCAGCACTTACCTGCGCCATGTGTGCCAACGTGCTGGATCCAACAACCCCAAGCTCATGGCAATGCCAGAGCGACGCGTGTACCAACACAGATTATCGCAACGCAGGCGACTGTGGAGTGTGTGGGCTTTGCGGGCAGAGGCGAGGAGGCGGTGTCTAGATGTGTGAATGGTGGGATTTTAGCCGGATCGTCTGAGCACGTCTGTAGTGAGATTTTAAGCGCCGACAAGGGGTTTGCCTTGCTCTTTGTTGAGGTTGTTGGGGAAGACGCCATGCTGACTGGGGGTTGTCGGAATGGCAGCTGCGGTGAGGAGAGTTTCAACGCCGAAGATGTTCGAAACCCCCCAAACGCAGGCTACAATGATTATAACGGCCGAACGCTCAAGTCTTTGCATAAATGCTCTGTAATGTCTCTACAAGGAGGCTATGATGAGAAGTCTAGGTCGAAAGCTAAGAACCGAATACCTCCGTAAACATGCACTGTACGAAGTACATGCGGACTAATGAATGTTGTGAATTTACTGTGAACAGCGTCTCGAAAAAAGATAGAGAGATCCAATTGACGTAAATACTCGGCAGTCAAGACCTCATCGACGCCATGCACGGGCAAGGGGAAACAACCCCTTCTCCACCTGGCTTAGACGTAGGCAATGTTTCAGGAGGCACTCGACTCGCGGCTCGTTTCACCTTGCACGCGAGCGGCTAGAACAACCAACACTTGCGCCTCACCTCACCCCTTTTAACTGCTGTTAGTCTTTATCGTTTGCTTCCTTGTTTACTTCCTCTTGCTTTTGTTTCTCTTGTGCTGTGCCTTTCTACCACTGCTAGCAGTGTCTACCTTCTCACACAACCCTTTGACTCTTTATCTTTTCCCGGCACGATCTGTGATCGCCGCTTTCTTATTTCCTTCGGCTTCTGCATCAGACTTGCAACCGCTTCTTCTTCAAAAACCCCTGCTCAGTACCTACGATAGCTCTCGTTGTCTCGTCCTTCTCCCTTACTACACCGCGAACATGGTCTCTTCGTACAAGCTTCTCCAGGCTATCGTCGTCATTGCCACCGCCGTAGCTGCCACGGTGGCTCCCCGGGGAACCAAAATCCTCGACAGGGTGCCGCTCATGCCGCGAATCCCCAGCGTCTCTAAGCACCACGAGGTGCTCCGCGCGCGGGCTACGATGGAGGTAGACCACAGCGTCTTGGCGGAGGCGACGTGCCTCGACCGCAACCAGTATGCCACCCCTCTGATAATGATGGGGGAGACGTCTTCTTACTCACATGTGACCGCAGGGCAATCATCCTACACGACGAAACAGTGGCGCAGCTGAGCATCTGCGGCGGAATGCCCGGGTCCATCGACGGGTGCACGGGCGCGCGAGCAGCGACGGTCGGCGAGGTCGGCACGGCGCTTTTCACGGTGTCGGCGGACGACGCGGGCGCTTCCATCACTATCTCCAAGCAGCAGTGGATGCGGTGTGTGCAGGCGGCGCGCGACCGGTGCCCCACGGGCAGTCTCTCGGCGACGTGCGTGGGGGGTGCTTCGAGCGGTGACGTGAGTTTCACGCTCGAGAACCCACAAAGCCACGATCTGTAGGCGTTGAGGAAGCGCGCGGACGGGCTACCCTGAGATGGCGGAAAGAGAGAGGGAGAGAGGGGGAGAGGGAAAAAAAGAAGAGGGACGGGATGGGATGGATAGAGCCAAGGTGGAGGAGTGAGGGTGAGAGGTGGACATGGTGAGCACGGTGAGGGAATGGAGACGGTAGGTCTAGAGGCTGGTGCGTGGGGGAGGGCCAGGGGGAGGAATCTGTGATCTGACAAGACTCAGTTAAACTTGTCGAAGCGGTCGAGGGAACGGGTTGCCGACGGCCGTTGAGAACCCCCCCTCAACATTGAACACCTCAGCCGCTCGACAATCTGCCCAACCCAACGCATACCTACATGCTGCAATCTCCTGCACGTCCCGTTCACACCTTGGCACCTTCAACACCTTATTACAGCGCACATGGCGGCCAACAGAGATCGACATGGGCTCACCGAGGTCTAGACCGTTGTCGACCCAGATTGCTGGCCGCCTCTGTGGCTCCCGGCTTCTCGTCATACTTTCGGCCCATTCCCCATCCTTCCCACGCCAAAGCAGCCGGCGGGCTCGCTAATCTCTGAAAGGGGGGGGTGATGGTGAAGAGAGCGGCGGGAGCGAGCGTGGGCCAAGACTCCTGGGAGCGGCCTAGGCTGCTGTGCTTCCGTCGATGCCACAACGATGTGAGATGAGAATCCAGGGCGGGCTCATTGGCCGCCACGGTATGCGCGGCGACGCAATTGCTCTGGTGCTACACTGCCAGAAACATGGGAAGCCAGCCACGTACATGTAGAGGGAGGGGCCCGAGGGTGACATGGTGGGATTTGGGTTTATATTTGTCGGACTGTGTGGGTGTGTGCGAGTTGACGAGTTGGCCAGTTGGCTACGTAACAGCTGTCTACTTGTGTTGCTGTGTCTTTGCCCGTGGCTGCGTCTATCATTGTATCTGCCTTTCCCATGCATCTGTCCAGGTATCTGTCTGCCTGTGTGTCGGGGTTAATGGACGTGAGGATATCAAGTGAGCCAGGCGCCAGAGTCCCTGATGGGTGGGTTGTGTGAATTACGGGAAAAGAGGTGAGACTGCGGGGGAGAGAACCAGAGAAGTAGATAAAAAGAGAGAGCGCGAATGTGTGTGTGTGGCCCAAGGATAAGATGCTGCCCAAGTGTTGCCAAGCTACTTAGGTAAAAAGGGTAAAGAGGCGCCAGCGCGACGGGCGGCCTGGCAAAGGTGCCGGTAGCCGGTCTCGGAAACATGTGCGCGCGGGGTAATAGTCTGGGCTGTGATTGGAGGAAGAAGCTGATGGGCAGGGTTGCCAGGGTGTACCTTGATACGGTCTTTCTTCTCCCCTTCTTGGCGATGGACGGATTGAGCTATGTATCTGTTCGATGAGAGACGGCGACCTGTCGAGCTGGGCGACAAGGAAATTGCTGAAGTTTAGAAGAGCAGCGACAACATTCGACAAACTCGTGACCCTTTCCACTTTGCTGGAACTCAAGTCGTCGACCTTGGTGGCAGTGTAGCACCCAAAGGCAGAAACAGAAGCAGAGCATGCGTGGCAACCAAGACAAACGAGTGGGTGTGGGTGGGTGGGTGTGATGACAGCACGTTCAAGTTGTCCTTCAAGGCTGAGGCTAGCCCAGGACAAGGGAAAGCAGAAAGGCAAACCCACGGAAGGCGTAGAAGAAGCAGCGGAAGAAGCATCAAGAGCACTGTGCTCGGACGGAGCAGAAGGCAAAGAGCCTATGGGGGCGTGTTAGCCTAGCTTGGAGCTTGAAGCTCTGAGCTGGGGACGGGGAGACGAGTGAGACAGCAGGATGAAATGGTGCCATTCCCAGTGCAGTGCAAGGCAGGGCAGGCGTGGGTTGGATCCCTATTTTTGCTTTTGCGTTTGGGAGTTGGCGTTGGTGTTGGCGTTGGCGTTGGCGTTGGCGTTGGCGGTGCGCCGGGGAACAAGTGTGCTGGTGCCGATAACGACGGTGCTCGCCTGCTAGCGATGATGATCCTTCATCGTTCTGAGCGAACGAGCAGGGCATCACTTGATCTCAGATGCGGCGCACTAGAGTAGAAAGCGTGTGTGGGTGTGACATTTCGAAGAAGGGAGGATCGGAGGAGGAAAAAGCCCAGGAGGACCCAACCCCAAGACGAGAGACGAAGTCATCTTGCGTCGTCTTACACCCGTTGCTGTGACATGACAGCTTTGACAGCTCTGATAGCCAACGGATACAGGGCAAGCACCCGGATGAGTAGATGGCGTTCTGCACCTCGAATTATCTAGAGGGGCAGCTGATGAAGCTGATGAAGAATAGCGGCGCCCATCTCATCCCATCAATCGCCCCCATGATGATCCCACAAACGGCGACCAAGGAGGGGGAAGAGGGGAGCTAAGGCCAAAGCCTAGATGGGCGCGTAGTAGCGATCAGCATTGCCAAATAACCAGGAAGCAACCCCTTTCTTTGTTCAGGAATTCGTAAACTTATTGAGGGGATGCATGCGTCTGGAGGGAGGCTCGCTACCCCGCAAAAGCAAACATGTGGGTGGGTTGTGTGTGCTCAGACAGAAGTCAGTGCTGAAGAGTCGAGGTTGGTGGGTGGGTGGGTGGGTGACGTCGGCGCCCACGTCGACGGCTCACAGCGATTGCTAGCCCCTAGGTGCTTCCCTAAGTGAGGTGTGTTCCTCTCTCCAGTGGCCGCGTTTCTAATTCGTCAGCGCACCAACGACCCTTGGCCGTCCTGTGCCTCCATCCGCACTTCGGGGGGCGAGAGCGCTTCCAAGTCTACATAACCCCCCCAAGGACTAGCACCAGCCGGAACTAGCGTGAGGGGTGCGAGCTTGTGAAGGTGGGCGGGTGGTGCGTGCGTCACTGGCGCTTGCTGCTTCCATGCTTCCTGCTTGCTTGCCGCAGCCTCCGCGCACGAGCCAGGGGGGCCTAGTGTCATTACCTAGTACCTAAGTACTTACCTAGCGGGCACTTCCATGCAGATGCACGGTACGTACTTTGCACCCCGAACAGGGTCGGGGTATGCACAGACCACACACCCCCCGTCTGCGCCGTTGCCACTTATTATTGTTGTCCCAAGGCGGCTTCTCTCCTGGATGATGCAGATTGCAGCATGCAACATGCAGAATGCGTATTCCACATCGGCGATAAAGAGGCAGGAGGTTGTAAGCTGAGGGCTGAAGGTTGAAGGTTGTGCTGCATGCCGATGTGGGTGGCATGACCCGTTCAGTTCTTTCCCAGGGAGAAGAGGGAAAGAAAACAGGTGTCTCACGACGTGCCATAGTTTGTTCGACTCTGTACAGACGGAGCACAAAAGCCACAAAACGTATGTTTGCTAGAAAGGGAATTGCGGGAATGGAAGGGACGGACGGAAGACCTACACGTAGGTTGTAAGGAAAGGAACGCACGGAAGTAGTACTATATTGGCACGCCAGACGATGCTCGGTAGGTACCTTAGGTGCCAGGCCGTGGTCAGCAATGCCTTAGGTACATAACTCAGAAGGCAGCCATGTGCCAGAAAAGAGTCGATCAGTTCTATCTTCAGCGCGGACTTTTTTGCTGGAATCTCGCTGGCCTCGCTTCGTCTTTTGAGTCTCGCTAGGAGGGCTGCATCAAAAGACAGGATAGAAGCATATCTACATACTTCCCTATCCAGGCCGACATAGAGCATTAGGTAGTCGGCAACGTGGAAGAAGGAGAACCGAGTTTGCGGAGAGAGCGTCGGAGGCAATGAGATAGGTACAGACAGTGCGAGCCTTCCATCTTCCATAGAGCGAGGTCAACGCTCCTGCCTCATCACCTTCTTCCTTTTCTGCTTCGTTCCTTCTTTTGATGCAACTGCGACTGTGAGGGCGGGTGGCTGTGACTGTCTTCCGAAAAGTTGCCCCATTCTCCCACCATCCGATGATCCATACCTACACTCCGCTACAGTGTACCACCATTCCATTCTCACACACCTCTTGTTTGCTGATTCGCATCCCAACCTTCTTTCCATCCTTTCTCTTCATCTCGCAACATAAACGAAACCCGGGTCAAAGCGGCGTAACCCGCAATCAGCCCATCGAGAGACGCACTGCATAGGTACGTACTCAAAACGTGCTCGCCGTCAACAGACAAACCGACGGCGTCGCAAACCAAACTTGCAGGACGCTCTCTCGACCCATTCTCCAGCCTCTTGCATCGCAGATCAAACGGACTCGACGGACTCGAACCAGCCCAGCAGACCCGGCGGCTTCGACGGAGCAGCAAAGCCAAAGAGCCGTCTGCTAATCAGAGCCAGCGACCAAACAACAAGCACAAGCGGCATCCGGGGTGCTGGCCAGCAACCCTGAACCCTGGGGCAACCCTGAAGCAGCCCTCCCTCCCTTACCTTGCAGTGTGCATCACCTACCGTGCACCTACCGAACGGTGTCGACACCGCCCACCACTCGCCGAACCTCAACCAGCCAACGCCGGGCAGCAACGAGCGAACGAGCGAACGAGCGAACCCTGGTCTGACGCAACCACCCGATCGCGGCGCGGCGTTCCACCTACGACGTCACCTCGGTCCCGCGCCAATCGTTCCCTCGTCCTCCCCGCCTCTCCCATCTGGCGGCCCCATTCCTCGTGCTAAAGGTACCTGGCCGCTCTCCGCCATTGTCCAGAATCCACACAACCACACAATCAGCAACGCTACGCTACCACTGCCGCTGCCGTGCTCCGCCTGCACCGCAAGCCCCAGCGCCAGCACCTCATCGTCCGGGCCTAAACCCCCGTCCCGCTGGACCAAGTCGACGCCGCGACATAGTACGGATTTGGGCCCACGCTCGCTTTTTTCCCCGCCATCGCTGTCGCTGTCACTCGAGTCAAAGAGCTTCTGACTCTTGTCCTTCAAGCTCCGTTGCCCGTCTCGCTTCGCCCCGATTCCTCTGTCATCTCCCAAGTTTCCCTTCCCCAAAGCGGTAACGGCGATCTCTCATCACTGGCCGACTGATCTGCTCCCCTTTTTTTTTTTAAGTTGATCGGCGCTGTTCACATTCTCCATCTCCTTCTCCATCTCTCTTGTCTTTATCAATCCCCTCCCTCCCCCGTCCTTCCCTCAACCACCCAACCTTCCTTTCTCTCCCTTTCTCCCCTTGTCCTCTTATTGATCTACCTTGCTCTTGTCAACTATTCAACTCTTTCCACTATTACCCCGTTATTCATCGGCCCACAAGCTCCCTACACTGCTACCCTTCAAAACCCGCGTGCTACGTTGGAACTGCGCCTGTCGAACCACCCTCGCACCACTGCGCTCATCCTCTCGCCATCCTACACCGCACCTACATACTATATCTGCCGGTACTGCCCACGGCAGTCCATCTTTCAGCCACAATGTCTACCGACAGCGCACCAAACAACACCGCCAACAGCAACAACACCTCTGCCGACATGTACACACGCAACCGCCGCGGTTCCATTTCCCAAGCTGCCCTGACAAACCTCTTCCAGAGGGGCAACTCGGTCCCGACCGGCTCGGGTTTTCCTGCCCAGTCTACAGGCCCCATTGATGTCAACCGCCGACGCCTCTCCGTCACCACGCTGGGCCTCTCAGGCACTTCTCCCAGCAGTGCTCAGACCTTCAACATCCGCCGTGGCAGCCTGTCGACCAACTCCAACAACTCCGACTCCATTGACGAGAGCGCCATTGAGGACGACGACATGTTCTCCAACGCCGCTAGAACCGCGCCCAACACGCCTTTCGTCCGGCGAATGAGCTTCGGTGCCACCGCTATGCGGCCCGTTCGCCCTGGTGGCAGCCCCGGAAATGGTAATAACCCTACCTCTCCTTCATCCTCGCAGTCTCGTCGTTCAGCGCAGAGTGGAAAGAAATCATCGCGTGGGGGTCTACCATCGCAGGGCTCCAGCATTTCGGCCGCTCTGGCCACTGGACGTCGCGCCAGCACAATCCTCCCTGCTTCTTCTCTTCCACAGGCAAGCAACGTTAAAAGTCCAAGAGCCCCTTCTGACAATTATCCTTCTCGCCCAGACCAGCAGGGTTTCAACTGGTCCGAGCAGCTTAGGTCTCGCGCTGAGAGCTCCGTTACCAGCGCTCGTCCCTCATTCTCCTTCGCGTCCGGGTCACCCCCTCGCGCAAATTCAATCCACGACCGCGCCAAGTCCGTTTCCGAAATGCCCCAGCCTCCAGCTCAGGCTGCGGCCGTCAAGCCCAGGCCAGAGCCCAGGCAGGAGCGCCCAAAGCCTGACGCCTTCCAGGAGAGAATTCTCAAGGGAGACTTCTACATGGACTGAGTCAATGTGCCATGAATAGCATTGAGCAACTCACCCTCTCATGATAATGACAACTACAACTACGACTCCTCCCCACCGATAACCCTGCCATCTCTGTCCGACAACTATAATATCCGCGTTACCAGCCTTCTGTTGGACTATGCTGCACACTGTTGTTTCACGTCTGAGCTTTCCCTCTTCAAATTATCCGCGTCAAGCAAATCTCTCGTTGAGCACCTGGCTTCTTTGCTTGTATTTGGGTTTTTTTTTTACTTCAGCCGAGGCTCAAGAGCGAAATGTTTTCAGGGGCATGGCAAAAAAAAACAGAAATCGAGTAGGGGGGGCCTTCGGATTATGAGGCAGGCGCAAAGGATCTGAACTTGGGTGGAAGGATTTCGGTGAACATTGAGGTTGGCTTTTCCGGGCACGGTGAATGGTTCGTCCAGACGACAGTGTCATCGGAGGTGAATTAGCGAGCACTGGGAGTTCTTTGGGTTATTTTGATCTGGACAAGTTGGCGTACATGGCTTTATGTACATGTATCTGTCGAACACGTGTAGGAGTACTGGGCTGGTTTTCGACGGAGGCGTGGCCTGGAATTAGGCAACCTGTCGCCGAGGGGAAGATGATGCTGGCGCTGGTATCGCCTTGGGCCCTGGCGGGCGAAGCATGGCATTAGCCCCATACGAGAACAGCGAGAGAACAAAACGTGCTTTAGACCCAAGCTAGATTGAATGGTCTCTTACTTTGTATCCCGATTCGCATCTCTGCCCCAGTGACAAGACAAAGACATAAGCCCGGTGTTGGCAGTGAAGTGAAGCATCACAAACAAGATATACTACTAACTCTAAAACATTGTGGTATCATGTACAGCTGTCCATATATGTGCTCACGGTCCAGTTGCATTAAAAATGCCCTCCCCCCTTGATTAATTGAGTTTCAGCCTAGAAAGTAGTCACATTCCACTCTCCCGAGACTACCGCTTCTCGCACGTGTATATCACGACCGCCCTCGAGCCACAGCGCCAAAAAAAAAGAAAGCCCAAACAGCGGTTGTTCTCCAAGCAAGTCTACCGTGAACCCCCACCCCCACCCCCCACGTGTTACTTTAAACCGCCGCGGTGGGTTCCAGATCAAGGGATGGGGTAGGGATATGAAAGAGCTGTGCCCCGGGAGGAATGAGCCCAGGCGCTGCGGTGCTATCTAGCGGATTTGGTAAGGGAGTTTCATTTCTCCGGTGTGGTGGGTGAGTGGGTATATAAGATGCACAGCAAAGTGTTGAGTTTGAGGGGGAAGAGAGTCTGTCGTCTAGTAAAAGTCGAAAACGTTGCCCGAGCCGGGAATGTTCTGGAACATGTCACTGAACCAGGGCTCGTCGAGGAGCATGCGCACGCCGTCGTCGTACATGTACTGAGACCCGGCGCCGAGGCCCATGCCCTCGAGGTCGAAGCCGGCGTTGAGGCCGTAGTCGAGATCGGATGGGTAGCCGCTGCCGGGGAGGATGGAGGGGATACCCAGGGCCATGGCGGCGGCGAGGTCGGCCGTGGGCGTGTTCATGGTAGAAGGCACGGGCATACCAGAAGAAGTGCTGGTGGCCGCGCCGCCGGCCGAAGGGGGCGTCGCGTTGTTGGGATCGTGGAAGAAGGGCTGCGGAGGCTGTCGGATGCCCGGCGTCCAGCGGGAAAATGCGGCCAGGTGGGCCACGGCCGGGCTGTCGGCGGAGCCGGCACCGGCGCCGGCGCCGGTGCCCGTGGCCACCTCGGAAAGAAGCTGGAGGGGTGTGTTGGCCGTGTGCGTACTCGTACGTTCGCCGCCGTTTCCGGGGCGCATAAGCTGTTGCGCTGACGGATGCGTGGCGGCAGGTGTGGGTGGCATGGACGGCGGCGCGTCCTTGGCGTCGCCCTTGGCCTGCTTGTAGAACCAGCTGCGCAGCATGACGAGGACGACGAGGAATTTTGCGGCCGGGCGGGATCGGTCGTCGGCGGCGGTGGCGCGGAACTTGTCCAGCAGGGCGTCGAGGTGCTGGCCGACGCGCATGTCGTCCTTGTTGATGACGGACCCGAGTTCCGAGCCCGGAGTCGAGGCGGAGAAGTAGAGCTTGATGAGCATGACGAGGGCGTAGGCGACGCGGACGAAGTTGAAGACGGGCAAGCAGCGCACGGTGGGGATTTCCATGCCCAAAAATGTGGTCAGGAGACCATCGATAGCCCCCAGGGATGCGGACAAGGCACTGATGTGGCTTGCCGACAGCTGCTCGGGATTGATGAGGCCGTCACGCAGGGTCTCCGTCATATAAGGAGGCCGCAGCTTCTCTGACGGCGCAGAGTGGAGGGCCATCTCGTGCATGTACAAATTGACTACGTGAAAGCTCATCCTGAGTGTTGCTGTGTGGTGGACGCGCGATCCTGTTAGCTGCCGGACTACTTATCAGGATCATGGTAGGCCGCTCTTGACTTACGCTGCATCAGATCCGCCGGAATGGAGGCCCTGTACTTTTCCAGGTCGCGCTCCAGCCCTCTGAGGGCGTATTGCGTCCTCGCATCCCCAATGTTGACAGCGACGCTGGGGTCGTCGAGCGCAAACTGGATACCAACCTCCTCGGCCAGACTGTGCGTCCATACAAGGTGACAGAAGTAGGCGTCTGTAGGTGCCGCATCAGGCGACGTCTCAAGGATCTTGACGCACTCGGCCATGAACGGACTCCAGCGGATAAGGTTCGGTCGGTGCAGGGCCATGGAGGTGTTGGCAGCCAAGAAGTAACACGTCAACCACGTCCGGCGGCTCTCGATACTCGTCGGGTCCGGGGGCACGGCGCGACGGCTTGGGTTGACCTTCCAGCTTTCCATCAGTAACTTGCCGCGCCTTTGCGGCAGCTTCTGCCCCAGGCCAATGTCGATGGCCATGACGGCTGCGATATGCACGAGCTGGTAGAACTTGAGTTCCTCGAAGTGCTCAGGCGGCCAGTACCAGATGACGGCCACTTGCAGCGCCTGTACCACTTCGACACTCTTGTCGCCCGTAAGCATCACCTTATCAGCGAAGACATGCATCAACTCCTTCTGCAGCACCTTTTGCAGAGTAGGCGACTCGGACGTAGCAACGGCCATGATGGCCAAGAACAGCGTCGGCTTCGTCTTGCGCAGCTCCGCGATGGTGAACCCGGGCGGGAAAACAACAGCGGGCAGATGTGGGACCATGTCGTAGTTGTATCGTGAGAACAGCTCTGCCGCTCTTTCCATGTCGATGACACCGCGATCGACAATATCGCCCTTGTATATGTTCGAGAAGAAGGACGATGAATATGTCGTGTCCCCAGGGGTCTCTTCGGTTCGCTGTCGGTCGCCTCCTTCTTGTCCATCAAATTTCCTCTTCTGCCCTGCCGTTGCTGTCGCTATTGATGAAGCAGGATGGCCGATGTGATGTCGATCTTGCTGTATAGATTGTTCTGTCGATGCTCCAGGGGTAATAGGACTCTGCGTTGATGCCGAAGGACCCCAACTTGAACTGGCCGCATTCCTCCAGTTCATACTCAAGGTCGACGGCGTATCCGGCGGCGGCCGATGTGGAACGGCCGGAGAACCCGCGAGCGCGTTCCCGCCAGAGGTTCTCGACTGCAAGCTCGCCGTCAAGGCATCAATCTTCTTCTCGAGTTCCGCGACCCTGCTGTCCGTCTTCTTCTGGCGCTTGCGCGTCGGCATCGTCACGACGCAGTTCCTCCCTGCCTTGCGGCACCGCTTACACGGGCCCTCGTCATTGGGATCCGGCTCGCATCGTACCTTTAGCCCACGGCAAGCCTCGCAGGCGCGGGGTCGCTTCGGATCGATGCCGTCTGGGTCTCCATCGTGAGGTTGAGAGGTGCCAAGGCCGGCCTCCGGCGCATCGGATGTCTCGGCGCCGTCGCCGTCGTCGTCGTGGGAGTGCGCTATGAGCCCGCCAATGGCCCCCGTTAGCTGGCTCGAGGGCGACGCATTTCCAGACTGAGCAGCAGCGGCCGCATTGGGCGTTAGTGATCGGTCGCCGCTGCCAGCAGCAAGTCGAGGATCCAACTCCATCGGGGTTGGTGAGTCGCGTAGCCGGTGGTATCTGGAGCTGGGAAGAGCTGGGGTGTGGAGGACGGCAATATTTGGCGCCGAGTGTCCGACCATGACGCTCCCAAGAATCGAGGGAGCTGATGACTAAGCCAGCGTCGGGGCCACATCGTCCGATTTCTCCGTCCTTCTCTGGGACAATAGATGATGGAATGACGATGATGATGATGATAATGATGATGATGGTGAATTGTTTTACGCCGTGCCGTTCCTTTAAATAGGACAAAGGGCGCCTGACTAGCCATCTGCATCTCTTAAAGTACACTGCTAAGAAACACATAAGGGAGGTGAGTACCTAGAAAGGGAAAGAAGGGAGTTTTGGGTTCTTTGGGCCATTAGATGTTATACATCCGCGAGTAGGAATGATGGAATGGTGAAATAAAAACACGACTCAAGTCTGATCGCAATATATACCAATTCTCTCAATTCTCTCATTTCTCGGTGGGCGGTGCCATTAATCCAAAATTCTTGTCCAAGGCTACTACTTCTGCATCTGGTTCGATATAATCCCCATTTCTCATCCGTCTCATCCCGCAAATGACGGGCCATGTGCGAACCACCCATAACGCCGTGCTAAACCAGGGCAATATGCTGCAGTTGACGAACCATACATAAGCCTCCAGGTCGCTTTCGGACTCGTCAAAAAATCCTGTGCATCTTAATCGTGTTGTTTGTACATCCGCAGTCTCCGGTGTCTCCCAAGTAACATCCGGCATGCATCTTTTGATTCCAGAGCATCCTCAAAATCAGAGCCTCCCTAGCAGTCATTGACACCTCTTCTCCGGCTCAAACGTACGAGCCGTGCGGTGCCTGCATTAAATTAAATAAAAACGCTGTAAAATGGTATCATCGCAGTTAAAACGAGTGGGTATGTTGTGAATGGCAGAAAAATCAACGGCGGTCCTTTCATGTACAGTTAAAATCGAGTTTCTTCCCGGAGGCGACTTTTCGATCCTTGGTGCTGTGGCCCCACGAGGCCACCCATGAAGATGGCGCTTTCACGACGTCGGTTTGGGTTGAAGGACTGGTCATGGCCGGCTCCACCGTTTCCAGATTCCTCATGGGACGACTGGTAGTGCGGTCGATCGTATCCAGGGGCCTGTCGAGCTGAAGGATGTAGGTTGTGAACCTCATGGCTGGTGTTTGAGGCGTATCCGACATCATAAGCCGCTCTAGCGTTGGCATTTTGGCTTGTATTCGCTTGCCCGCCATAGGATGGCTCATATCCTTGTCGGCCTACTGTCGTAGGCGATGCTCGAGGAGCATTGGGGTTACCCAAGAGTGGAGGTGTTGGGGTTTGTCGCGGGTCCCCGCGTAAATGAGTGTGGGGAGAGGCACTTCCAGACGTGGATGGACGAGCCGGAAGGTCGAATCGCGGTGGCGCATCTGCGAATCGGGCATGCAAGTCGGGCTCCGAGACTGGCGACGGCAACTCGTACACTTCCGGGTCGATGCCGAAGATGCCTTCATAGTTCTGCAAGAACATGGCAAACACGGGCGCAGGGATGTTGAGAGTCGGCGAGAAGACGATACCAACGTTGCGAACCGTCATCTTATTGATGTCCGCATTATTGATGATCTTGATGAGGAATCCAATCAGATATTTGAGCAGAGTGCCATTGGCCTGAGGGAGCCTCTGGACGAGCTCATTGAGGGCGGCAATCTTCTCTGGGCGATCGGTGATCTCCGTCGTCGCCAGGAATTCTAGGTGGAGGTCTCGAGTCAAGATTGTGGTGGGCAGCTCCCGAAGGTAGAGCTTCAACAGACCCGCAATTGCGTGAATGTCGTGGAAGACCGGGTCGGTGACCAGGTTGATGTCGCCCTCCGTGTTGAACCTCTCACGAAGCTGCTTGATAACGAGGTTAGAGCCACTGAGTCGGAAAATTCCCTCCTCCAATATGGCGTCCTTCGCATCAAGGTACTGAATGCATCTGTACATGACTGCGGGGAGAGGCACATTGACATCCGCTGGTGAGCAGAATCGTACTGCTTCAGCCAGCGGCACTCCAAAGACTTGCCGGACGGGTCCTTGATAGCCGTTCTTGGGTGGTGTCGCATTCGAACCAGCCTCGCTACCGCCGAACAGCGAGTCCTGTCCGTCAGAGGACGAACGAGTCTTTGGTCCAAATCCGAAGAAGCTCCGCTTTCTCTGCTTCTTTTCCTCGTTTGATGGGATCGAAAGGCCCACCTTGTTCCCCCAAGAGGTGGAATCGGAAATGACCTGGGGATCCTTGGGGCCAGAGATGAGCTTGCTAGCCTGGGCTGGGAGGCCCTCGAATCCGTGGCCCTGGCTATCAGGAAGCCCGCCAGCTGTCCGGGGTCGTGCGGGAGCTAGCTGAGGCGCGTTCCCAGCCTGCGTTGCGTCGTACCTCACGCCGATGAGGGTGTCTGAATCTGACTGTTGGTGATTGGGCTTGGGGGCAACCCTCTTAACTTTCCCGCCGCCTGTTCGGTCATGAGTGCCCGAGGTTTGACGATCATGACCAGTGCCGTGACCAGTGCCGTGGCCAGTCCCAGGTCGTACACTCGACGTGTCAGTGTCATCTGGATCGCGATAATCAATCCACTGCAAGAGGGCTTGGACCCAGCGGTCCCGCTCCGTATCGCTCTCTGCACATAGGACGTGCTTCACGTGGCTAGTCGAGTCCTTCTTCTTAGGTTCCAGGACAAGGAATGCATGCCGATACTGGTTGTCCAACTCTTCGCCGCTCGCCGCACGAGTGGGAGATTGGTTTTCGTTGTTCTGGGATTGCTTGCCAATCTGCGCATTCTGGAGCTTGATCGTTCCGAGGTGCGCACCTCCGGGCGTCTCATAGTATTTCAAGTGAGGCCCATCTAGAACAAAGAACCTCGCCTTCCAGCCTCCAAAGTTCTTGCCCTTCTTGGTCAGGTATCCACTGCGCAGAGCCCGGCCATCAGGGCCGGTTCGGCTACCGCTGATCTCGGAGCTCGAGTCTCCCAACGAGCCAGCGTCGTCGGAATTGGGCGGTAGGACGTTCGAGGACAGATACTTGCAGACTTCAAGAGCCGTGTTCGTGTCGAATGGTGTGTTTAGCATTTCATCCATGTAATTCTCCAGAATTACCCTCCGAGCATCCAATTTTGCTGGTGCATGCCCGTTGAACAATGATCGGTCTGGAGGTCTGGCTGTGAACGAAGTGAATTGCTTCAACCGCTGGTCCAACTTTGCAACTGACGCCGACTCCTTCTCCACGCGCCACAGCTCGCCACCGTCGGCGCGAGATATCACGGCAAGGGTGAATACGGGGTCTTCCTCGAGCTGGGTGAGCGACATCATGCTTGCTCTTGACGGCTTCATGCGTGACGAGGCAACCTTGACCTCGATGGAAGGTAGCGCGTTGGGTGGGAGCAACAGGTCGGGATACTCGTCCGTCACAAGACCCTTATAAACCCGAGTGCGCTCAGTCGGGCTGGCCCTGTTGGCAGGATTCTCGGCAGTTCCCAACGCAGGCACCGTCGGTGGTGGTGATGAGGGGGCCTCAACAACCAAGGCTGCTGCTGGAGTTGCCAGAGGGGTGTTCGGTGGGAGAGGGATGGGCTGACGAGGAGGACGAGGGGACAGAGGAGCCATGGGGAACTGGCCTCCCCTCCTCGGTGAGAGCGGAGGCGAATTCAGCGGTGCCTTCATGTTGAAAGGATGAGGGCTGGCGGGTAGGCCAGGGCTCATCAACGGCGCTACAATTTCCCTGGTCTTTTGAACGCTGAGCATTCCCGCTAGCGAGGCTGTGCCGATCTCCGGTCTTGGTGGAGGAGGAATCGGCTCGGGCCCGGCGTCATCGCGTGGGGACGCAGGTTGACTAGACTTGCTCTTCTTGGACGCGCTGCGCGCCGCGGCCTCCCTAATGGCAATGATTTCTCGTTCCCGGTCATCTTCCTCTCGAGTTTTTCGTCGACCGCGCTTCTCGTGGACAATCTCATCTACCTCTAGAATGTCGTCGTAGTCCGAGTCGCTCTCGTCGTCATCAGGGGCTATTGCAAGGATTGCAGCTCGATCCTGCTTGAGTTGGAGCGGCGCTGGTGGAGGTTTCCGTGGCGGGGGTGCGGGAAACTTCGAGAGTCCCTCTTCCGGTTGCGGCGTGGCACCAACAATAGCAACAGTCGGAAGTTGCCCAATTGGGGGTTTTGGTGGTGGCATCTTCGGAGGCTCGCTGGGTAGACTGCGCGAAGGGGGAAGTGAGAGGTTGAAGGGGATTTCCTT
This sequence comes from Neonectria ditissima, assembly GCA_001305505.1. Classification (NCBI taxonomy): domain Eukaryota; kingdom Fungi; phylum Ascomycota; class Sordariomycetes; order Hypocreales; family Nectriaceae; genus Neonectria; species Neonectria ditissima. The sequence continues at coordinate 2,752,049 of LDPL01000172.1, forward strand.
GAGCTGTTGGTCGGCCTTCTCCTTGCGTGCCAAGTCGGCGATTCTCTCTTCCTCTTCGTGGTCAAACTTGTCCCGGGCGTGATCCTGGGGTTTTGGCATGGCGTGTGCTGGGTGGAGGATCTCGGCGACAGCAGAAGTAGGAGGGTTGGGCTGATCCGCTGGTGGTGTAATGGGATAGGGAGCCAGCCTCACCTCGATGGGAGAATTCTTTTGGCTGTCCGAGTCGAGGGTCGGCGAGTCTGGAGTAATCATGCTATCCTTGGCTCGCTCAATGTCAACCCGGGGAATGGTCACACCAGTGGGCATAGGGGCGGTTTGCCCTCTTCCTCTTGGACCAGCGGCCATGGACACGGCTGAAATGGCCATGACCTCTTTCAACTTTTTTCTGTACTTCTCCTTGTCCTGGAGAGCCCTTTCCAAATCTTTGTTCAGCCCCAATATCATAGCTCTTTGCTTGTCGACCAAGCGCCAGAGTTGAGTGTTCTGCTGTGACTGTGACTGCTTTTCTTTGAGCAGATACTGTATCAAGGCCTCTGGGCTTCCCGCTGTCTTTATTAGATGGGCAATATCCGGTGTCCCATTTTGGACATCCTGAGAGCGGCTGGCTCCTTGTGACTTGGCTGAAATGGCAGATATAGCGGAATCAATCGACGAGTTGCGGGGAGGGCCCTTGGAGGCATCTGCCTGGGCCGCAGCTACCGGACCAGCCATGGCCGGCCGGAAAGTCGAGAACGAGCCTGGGGAAGGCTTCGAGGTTACGGGATCGGAGACGGTTCGCGAGTCATTCGGATTGCCAAGGTATGGGTTTCTGTGAGGAACTGACTGTTAGTCGAGGTGTAGCGGCACGAGATGTTGAGGGTCACAGGGCTTGTGAGCAGCGGTTGTCGCAACGAACCTGGGACTCCGAGGTTCCGGGGACCCTGAATCGGAGGAATCACTGCTGTAAAATGCAGTCTCTTTGGGTTGCATACGAGGCGTCGTCTTGGCGAGAGCCCGATCGGCTGGAATTGTTGGATGTGGCGTCTGTCGCAGAGGGAAGGACGTGGAACGGGGGCTGGGGCTCGTGGGACCGTAGGCCAAACTGTTGCCGGCTGACAAAGGACTCGAGATTGGTGGCCTGGGAGATCTCGGGCTTTGAGAAGCGTCAGTCAAACAAGGCCTGGAGCAACGATTTTATTCCACGACAAGGCCCTGGAGGATCGTGGGCAACCGAGGGGGGAGACGGGAAGATGGCGCGAGACAATCGGGCGCCTTGCACGACATTGACCAGGGGCAGCAGAGCCGTGATATGAACCAAGGTTGAAGACAAGCGACGGGTATTGAGGGAACAAGTGTGGAAGAGAGGAGTGTGTGAGTGCGAGCAGGAATCGAACGGTGAATGCGGCCAGGAGGCCCTGGGATCAGCGGCGGCCGGGGGGGTGTGGGGATGGAAGACGGAGGGTGGACAGAAGTCTGGACTTGGGATGAAGAGGCTCACCTGGGAGCGGGCGACAGCGAGCCCAGCGAAGAGAAGGCCGAGCTGGAGTATGTGATGCGACCGACGGTGGGACTATCCTGGCCCAAGAGGTCTGGTTGGGAGTGGAAACGGAACTCGTCGAGGCCAGCATCCATGATAGCTCCAGAGGTCATGGAACTTGTCGAGGCGGAAGCGGAGACGGTGGATGACGAGGAGGAGGACGTCGTTGTCGTCGTGGTCGTCGGAGAGGCAGAGACAGCGCCAGAGACAGAGCCAGAAGCACTCGGGGCGACTTGTGCGCTCTGGAGCGCAAGCTGCGACATGGTCCGCTATCCTCATGCACCGGGACACATCAGCCAATGGGTGAGCTCCGGAGCAGGAGGGTGAGGTTTCGAGATGGCCGCTGCTTGGTTCAGACCGGCGGAGCAAGGTTGTATGCGACACGAGGCGATGCAGCGCAGCGCAGGTCAGCACAGCACACAGCGGGACGAGTCTGGAGCCGGGTTTCGGTTTCGCGGGTGGAGATTTGTTGTGGTGGGTGGTGAGTGGTGAAGGTGGTGTGGTTCGCTGGACAGTGCAACAGAACCAGACAGAGCACCACAGCCCTTTCTCGACAGGAGGGAAATAAAGAGGGAAAGGGAAGCCCGAAATACACGAGGTGGCACCAAGGCAAGGCGAAGCGGAGGCGAGGCGAGAGGCGAGGCAGAGAGAAAAGCCAGGCCAGGGGAGAGAAAGCCAGCGAAAAAGAGTGTGCAAAGGTTGGTAGGGACGGGGGCGGGACAAGGAGATTTGGGACGGCTCCGGTTTGGTACTAAGGTCCAGGAGGGCGATACCAGGTGCTACTCGGCCATTAGAGGCTGCAGGCAAGTACACAAGGACCTAGCCACGAATACAACGTACAAAGAGCAGGCTTCGGGTCGTGCAAGAGTTGTGCCGAGGCGATAGGATGGTATTACTCGGCACTTCCCAGCGTTGAACACAACTTATGAATCGTGTGGTACGAATATGGGGCAGCGAATGGGCCGAGTGGCTTTTGCTTTGTTCCGTTGCCTCGATGGAGAGAGACAGAGACTTGACTCGCTCTATGACGACCTGCTCACGGCTAGTTCCATGTCATGGGAGTCTGGTTCCCCTATTTCGTCTTCCGCGTGCGTGGTTCGACGGGAGTGTGTGCCAGTACATACTGCGTACGCGGTAATTGCTACGTGTACGGAGTGTCTGCGTCCTTTGTTGATTGATGATCCAGAACCGCAAGATAGTATGCAGGCAAGACAATCAACAACATGCGACCCTAGCAGTGATCGGCTGAGGCGACGGTGGACGGATGGATGCAGTCGTTCGTCGTCGTAGGCGCAGGGAACCAGGGGTAAGTAAGGACTGTTCCTCTTCGGGCGCCTTCAGAGAAACACTCGCTGCTAACAAGAAAGCCCAGAACCCCCGGAGAGGCTCCAACGAAATAAGGGGTAACTTATCGACGTTTGGTAAAATAACCCAGCAAATAGAATCGCCCACGGGACGCCATCTGAGCCAGGGGCGCGCCCGAAGTCAGGGACCACACACGCCTCCATCCCCTGCCGCCCGCCCAGAACCCTCCAGCGTCCCACTAACTGCCACTAACACCAACGGCGAGAGGCGCTAAAAAGAAGTGCCCTGCAGGTCACTGGCCGTAGAGTGTTCAACCGCCCAGGGAGCGCGGCACCTGCGGGGGAATCGATAAGTACCTATGTTAGGGCATGTTGAAGATGATGATAGATTGACGACTCTCCAGGCTTGATGCCCTTGTCTTCCAGTGTCTGCCATCCTCAGGACCCGTTCTCTCGGCGAGGCAAGGGGCCAATCGGGCTCGATTTAGACACGGAAGAACCCTCCGAGACCACGCCTCCGACTGGAACTCAAACACAAGCTGGAACATTAGCTAGAACACAGGTTGGAACATTCAACTGGAACTCCTCCAGCATTAGCAACGACAAGCTGTAACTGGACCTGGAACTGGGACATTGCGCAAAAGGTGGATCGCGGGACGTTGCAGCTCCCGTGCGCGTCCAGGGGGCAGCATTCCAGCGACCTCGGGCTAACAGCGCCATGAGAAATGTAGATACAGGGGGCTTGCTCAACAGTCTCATCATCATGGCATGTACGAACATGCTGCTGAACGGCGAGTAAGATGATCAGGCACAGTGGTGAACAGAGGAGGCTGGATTAGCTGGTTGCTCCCAGGAAGCGGTGTTTCCAGTCCCCCTCACTCTCCAACTTCAAACACAGCTTTCTGTTATTACGTTGTCTGTCTCTCTCACGTCGGCCAAACACGTTGACTTACACCACTCACTCACGCTCCCCGACAGTCGTCACTCGCCAGGTGTCAGTCACAAGACGGCCATTGAGCTATATTAAGATATCCCAGGACCACACTGATGCAGCTTTGATTCCAGCCATCACGCAGACAACGGAACACGGTGGATTTCCCACAGCTTCACTTAGCGCCTTCATGTTGTCTCTCGCAGTTCTGCAACCACTGATGAAGTGAGTTGCCAACAACAATCTGCGAATTGCCTTAATTAAAAGTGGACGAGGCCTTGCCAGGATCGTGCTCCATGTCCTCGTCCCCTGGCGTGCTTGAGACGCTTCTTCCAATCAGCGCTGGGCGGCCGGGGTGCCCCGGCTGTCCCGACCCCCAGCTCGTTGCCGCATCCGGCGCGTTCAAACAGACCAGTCCGTGGCTCCTCCTGGCCGTGGACGACTATGAGTGTTCAGACAGCGAGTGAGACTTGGAACGCTTGTCACAGCTGCGTCCGTGAGGGGACTCGAGCGGTTTGTAGGGCGGGTATGGGACGGGACGGGGATGAGGCTAACGGCAGAGACGGGCCAGAAAGCAAACACACTCGATGCTAAGGAAAACAAAAGCAAAAGCAGAAGCCAAACGCAAATGGATGGAATGGCCTGAGATGGAAAAATCACGTCGAGATCCACTTTCCCCTTTTTCGGCCACCGCCAAGAACAAGGAAGCCAAGACGAGACTGGACTCACCACCAACGAAAGCATCCCGACTCGCAAGTGTCCAGCCATTGGAGGCAGTGGAAAGCAACGGCCAGCCGCTGCGGCCCTGCACGTGTCCCACCGCCGTCAGTCGACAGCTCCGCTTCCTGCAGGTACCATCTTGGTCCCATCTCGACTAGCCCATATCTCGACTGGCTCAGCCCCGGAGATCTATCCCATTTCCATCTTCCATCCGGCAACTCTCCAGTCCTCCATTGCCCGACAGCAGCCATGAGGCCACCGCCACGGTGCGAGGAAAGCCGAGGCCGGCCATGCGCGACGAGGCCGAGCCGCCTGCGTCAAAAGAGAGGCCAATTTTAGCTACACAATTAATAGCACCACCACCTCCGACGCGGTTCGCCAACATGAATCACTTTTGGGGCGGCGGCGAAACAAATACCGGCGCGTATCCGCCCGAGGCACTGCCCACAATGCAAACACGGGCTGCTCTGAATCAAACTGCAAGCCACGCTGAGGACGCCACATCCGGCGCCCGGCCCGTCTACGCACGCACACAAACAAACTCACCTTCTCGCGAGACACTCGGCTCGGCTCTGACCCTTGAGACAAACAGAAACCTGGGGCTCGCGGAATCCCAAGCGAGCGCCACCAGGCCACCGTGCGGCCGGCTAGTCAGAGGGAACAGGTCTACCCGTGCCATCCGGCCCAGGCCATCTTTGCGCGGAGGAATACGTCCGTGTCTCTAGGATACTTGCAACCTGGATCCAAGTCCAGGCGGATGGATGGCCATGCCAACCTTTCGAAGATTCTTCCTGCTGAAACGCACTGTCTCACAATCCCAACCCAGCCTCTTGCCAATGAGTCCGGAGTGAGCGGTGATCCCCCTCTCGGCGTTTTGAACGGCAGTTGCTGTGTAGTATTCGAATCCTGGCGGACTGGGACTTGGACCCAGACCGAGTGAGACTACGGACTAGCGAGGCCCACGATCTGGCGCCTCCAGTATGAGCTGCATGAGAAACATATCAAAAGGACCACACAGCTCCCGTCTCTAAGATGGGGAACTGCAGAACCCCACCCGCGGCCGTCCGCTGTCCGCTGTCTTGAGTCCTGACTCGCAACCATCACGAGGCCGAATAAACATTCTCTCGACTCCCGATGTTGCAGCCCCTGGTCTCGGCCCGCATTGGACTGCGAGAAAGACACTCAGTCTCTGCTTGCGTGCTTTCTTTTACCGGATCGTCTACAAATATTTTACAAAATACAGAAGAGATGACTTCCTGGTCCCAATCAGCCACAGACTATCCGTAGATGCCTCATGGCCGGTGGCGCAAAGTATCAGATGCCTTCATCAACCTGCACAGACAGCATCGGCCATCCGAGCTGAGACCCGTCAACCCTGGAGAACCCGAATACAACGTCAGCGCGGGCCTCCAAAGCTCCGAGCGGCGAGAGATTCTCTCCAAGACAAGATACCCAATCACCATCACCAGCCGCCCCATCGAATAGCACAGCACGATATCTCAACCCATATATCCCCCAGTCTCGATAAAGCGGTGTGATAGACACGATGCCAGCAATGCGCCTCATTTGCCATTGCGGGATGGACGAGGAGATTTCCAAATTCTCTCCCAGCAAACGCGGGCCTTTTTTTCCACCACCTCCAGACGAGCCATGATGAGCGCCTTTCATCACTAGATACCCGCCCGTTTTTTTCCTTCTTTTTATTTTATTTTACTTCAGGGCCCCTGCTGCCCCCATCGCAAGAATGCAACTAAACTGGTCATGATGATCTGGATCTTCAGCACCGTTGTCGAACGGAAAGTTTCGGTATTAGTACCAGCAAACCCCTTATTAATGCTCTTTGACCTCGATCTGCTCGTGGACTTTTTATTGCACGGGTTCGTTCAGCTGCGGCCTCGCGGCGAAGACAGCGGCTGCTCGGGCGGTGATCTTGGCGCCGTTGCCATGACGCAGTGTAATTTCACCAATTTCTACATCCGTATGTAGTATTGACGTGCGTATAAGGTATCTTGCTGTATCTGCCGCACCGTCTATGGGTTCACCTTGGCTGTCAATCGTCACAAGCGCGTAGAGTACCGGATTATCCATCAAGATTCAGGGGGCACCTCACACGCACATCATCAGCACCTCTCGTCTGGACTGCTGTGCCGTATCAGCTCGGTAACGATGCTTGGCTCTGGCGCCTGGTGTTACTGGGGGTCGTGCAGATCGGCAAAGCAGTGCAATCCCGTTTGGGTTCCCTCGAGACTCTACAACACCGAAGATCCCCAGCTTTTGTCTGTGCCGCACAGCTGGACGGGCGTGCTTTGTCATTGTTGACGCTGCTGTTTGCCCGGGGTCGGGACTCGACGGCTTGACAGGCTATCTAATGCGCTGCACTTTGGACGGGCGGCAACGCACCTTTCGGCTACCTTGCTTGCGTGGCTAGAGGCTGAAGGCGCTCAAGAGATGGGCAGGACCCTCGAATCTAGGATTATGTCTGCAGGCTCTCTCCAAGCTCGTCCCTTTCATTACGGATGTTTTCTTTTTGGATGGTTCGTGACCATCTCAGGCCCCTGATCATCATGAGTTCAATCCCCCCTTTCCGGGAGCTTGACTTGGTCGGGAGAAGCTAGATGTGTGATGCTATTCTCACAATTGCCTACCCCTCAAGATCCTCATCTTTTTTAGAAGCTTGCCCACCATTACAATCCCTCGATACCACCGAACCCTGGCATCTTGTCCCATCCTCAGACACCTCCCCCAGATCCAGGAGAGATGGCCTGTCCGACAACGGGTCTAACACTTCAGATCGCCGCTGCGGCGGCCATGCTGAAAGCGCACCTTCTCCTTCCGGCAGCAAACCCCGTAACTATATATACAAACGGTATCTCATGCCATGCAAGAGATGGCGAAGTCTGCGCGTGCTCCTGTCACTCTCACCCCCCGTCCTATCCTGAAACACAGGTACACCTCGATAGTCGCCTCGGTTGTTGAGCCGGTTTCAGGGGACGGCTTCGGTGGGTGGTGGTGGCAGAGCATGGGTTGAACAGAGCCGAGATGAGAGGGGCGTGCTCGGGGTTAGAGGCCCCCGGAGGCCAGGACCGTCGGCAATGGACCGGATGCGAGGCGGCCGGTGCTCCGCATATCCCGGGACTGACTTGGTGGGCGGCTGCCCCGGGTGGAGGCCGTTCCGGGCGGAAGGGGGACGGACGCCGTGGGTGGCCGGCGGGCTGGCAGCGGAAGCCACCGAAGACAGCTCCAGCATGCGGACCTCGCAAGTGGTGCCCGGTTAGGGACAGCCTCGGCCTTGACAGGCATCCATCTGCCGGCAAGGGATGCTTCATGGAAGGGAGGTTGCCTTTCCCTAGGTGTCGGTCGCCGGCGGCCACATCGGCTTCATGGCTGTCCGAACCCAATGCAGCCCAACCGGCGGTAAACACACAAAGTCCCGAGTCTCAAGACAGAGAGGCTTTTTTTGTTTTTTTGCCTTGTCCTTTCCTCGCTCGGTATCATGCCTTCGGGCCTCTATCGATGAATCAGTTGGTTACTTCCCTGGCCCGTCTCCCAACGCGACCGGCCCAGCCCTGCGACAGGACACCGGTTCTCAGGGTCCAGGGTGCAACGGCCACGGCGCGTGACTGGCCCACCTCATGACCGAGTTTTGTTTTGGGCTAGACCGGCTTTTCATTTTCTTCGCGAGCCCTTCTGCACTGCCACTGACTGCCCAACAACTAACTCCCTCCAGGCGGGAAATCTTGTTTTCTGCGGGTGAGGGGGACCCTGACGTGCATGCCATGCCATGCGCATTAGGGCCGGCGACGTCATCGTCGCGACCTCTTGTTCTGTCTGCAAAGACCGGCTTTGATTCGGCGAGCTCGGCGGAGACGGCTTGGGAACTGGTGATGGATGCCCCGTCGTGGTTGGGCTTCGCTTCGGCTTCCTGTGTGTCTGTGCTAAGCCAAGGCAGACCGGAGAACCCGACCTGAAGGGTTGGCGTGTGCGCGTGCATGGTCTAGTTCTGATTACATATAAGATCGTCTCTGTCGCTCCCTCGCCATCTCTCTCCCTCTCGTCGCCCTGGTCCTGATCAACCGCCGCCACCATTGCATCCAATCCAGCCAGAAACATCCCACTCGTGACCCCACCAAGATCTCCATCTTCGCCTTTGCCGTCCTCTCGCGCCCAGACAGCCCGGTGTTCTCATCGTTTCGCGCTTCTGCCAAAAGTCCAACGCGCTTGTGGTTTTGCTCCTGATCCGCCTTCGCCATGGGTATGTCCCTCACCCTCACTCTTCCCTTCTTCCCCGCCATCAAAAAGGCAGCCATCGCTGACGTCACCGCCCGCAGTCACCAAAGATTACCAGAAGAAGAGGTTCTACCTCCAGCACCCGGAGCCCGACTACGCCCAGGTCCGCACCCGCATCACCACCCTGATCCCTCCGCCCGCTCCGCCGCCGCCGCCTCCTCCCCAGATCATCGTGCGGCCCGCCCTGCCGGCCCCGCCACCTCCGCCGCCGCCGCCTCCGCCCCCGGTCGAGAAGCCCAAGCCCGAGAAGAAGCCCGAGCCCGCGCCCCCGCCGCCTCCTCCCGTCATGAAGCCGGCTCCGCCCCCGCCGCGACCACCGTCTCCCCCGGACGACCCCATCGAGGTCATCGCCGTGGACGTCGAGCCGTCCCACAAGAAGCGCGCCAAGTCACGATCCCACAGCAGGAGCCACAGCAGGAGCCACCAGGGGCATGATCGCGAGGTCGTCATCGAGCGGGAAAGGCTCGTCCCTTACCCGGTTCGCGTCCCCGTCCCCGTCCCCGTCGAGCCTCAGTATGAGACGTTCCGATACGTCGACGGCCCGCGACCTCGGCGACGTGCCCCTTCGCCGTCCCCTCCAGCACCTCCTCGCAGAATGATCACCGAGGATGAGCACACGAGGGTGCACATTCACGATCGGGAGTATTACCGACGATGAATAAGCTTCCTTGAAAATGATGTTTCTTTATCCTAACGGCCTTGTATGATGTAACGAAGTTGGGCGGTTTATCTGATGGAAATTATGGGGTCTATCAAGACGGTGGAATACGCAAGGAGTTGAGGCAAATTGTCATTTATATCTGTACAAACCCATCTGTCCCACCTTGATCTGAATACGTGACTCCACAACCGCTGTACTTAGTATCCGACAGACCGGGCCCGGCCCTGCCATGCAGATGTGGGCGGCGGCGGTGCATAGTGGCCCTGGGTCCAGACCCTGTTGACGCCGGGAGACGGAGCATACGGCGGCGGGCCGTAATCCATCATGACGGCGCCCGGCGGAGGAGCCGATGAGTAATACGCCTGATCCACCGCCTGGGACATCATGACCGGTCCTCCGTATACACCCTGCGACGTCTGTCGCGGCTTGCGCATGAGCCATCGCGCAATGTTGCCCAGCTCGCCCATCCACCACAGCCCGGCGCCTATGACGAAAAACGTCAGCGGCAGCGCCACGGCCCAGTACAGCCACTGCGACGACTCCATGTCGCGGACGTCGGTCGTGTTCATGCCGAAGATGCTCGACACGGCGCTCATGGGCAGGAACACGATGGTCACGAGCGTAAAGGCGAAGATGGCGTTCTCCTGCCGGTCTTTGGCAAAGTTCATCTTGTAGTTGATGGCCCGCTCGAGGTCGTTGGCATACTCGGCGTACCGCCGGAACTCGAACTCTCGTTGCTCGATGAGCCGTGAACATTCCATGAAGAACAGCCCGCGGAGACCGCCCGCGTCGGTCGAGGACAGTTTCGACGCCACGGCGATTTCCCGGATGAATTCGTCGTCGAGCCCCATGTAGTCGTTGGCAGGTCGTACCGGCGCCGACGCCTCCAGGGCCACCCTCGACGTGTACTGCGTGGCTGGAGGAGGAGGAGGAGGAGGCACATCCACGTAACGAAGATTCTCCCTCTCCCTTTCCGCGTACCTGTCCCGCCTCATAGCCGACTCCTCTCTGCTCTGCACAACTATGTTGCGGGTGTCGAGGGCCGTCAGGGAGCTTCGGATGCTGGAGATGATGTTGCGTTGCTTCCACAGCGTGCGCTTAATAGCCGACATTTCCTGCTGCACAAGATCAATCCGGTGCTGATAGGACCTGTCCGACTGTTTTGACATGATGGAATTTTCCTGTTAGTGTTAGCGGGAACTTGACGGGTTTTGTCTCTCATATTGACGTACCAAGGAGTTGAGATACTGCGAATAAGTTTCACAGATATCATCCGACTTCCCGACCTGGTCCTGAAGCAGGCCAAGCGCAACCAATGAAAGGACCTCGAGGGGGAGCATGCTGGTCCTCTCCAGCAAGCTTTTATCCGGAAGCCAATGCATCAACTTCTTCATACCCAACTCGGTAAGATCTCTCAGGCGAGAGGTCCGAAACGCCCATGCATTGTTATCCTGAGAGCCGTACACCATAGCCATCACTGCGTAAAGCCACGCCGTCACAAACTCTCGCGGTAGCTCAATAGCAGCCCGCTCCTCTTCAGACGCATGAGATATCACGTTCTGGAATGCAATGAGAATCGGTGTAAAGGTTCTCAAAAAGATCCGAATCTCAGACACTGTACTGTCGATAAATGCACGGATGTAGTTTGGTTGCAAAGCTCTCAACTGCCGTTTTCCCATGTCAGTTCGATCATGGCCATGTTTTCATGTGCGCACTTACCTCAAGCAATCTTCTGATGGCTCCCCAAAACTTGCCCGACGTTGGGTCTTCAGTGTCCCGGGGCAGGAAGAACCTATACAAGGTCTCTGCTGCGTTAAAAATGTCGATCTTCTCCTCATACGCGCGTCGCACTTCATCGGTTCCATTGTCTTCGACTTCGCTTGCAAGACTAGACAGATACTTATGACACTCCTTTCTTGTCGATGGCTGACAACTCTCATAAGCCCTGCGGTTCGAGTACGATGTGTCTGACATCAAGAACTTGTGGGCGCCATCAAGCTGTGATTTGAAAGCCGTCTTTTCAGCAAAAGCAAATGTGCGCTTACGATCAGCCGGCGCCAAAGTCATGACATGAACAAACTCATCGATCTCACTCTCTCGCTCTCCATCATCGGACGCTGTTTCATTTTGGGGCTCTGATTTTAGGATTGCACGTTGAGGGGCATCCGGGAGGCATCTGCCATCTAGTTAGCATCATCCTCACTCATCTTTGCCCGTAACGCAGCGTCCTCTTACCCTATTTTCATCGTAATCTTGACGCTTGAACGGACATGTGAGACCAGTCTAAGAATCTTGGGCCACTTCGCGGCTGTGATTGCCTGGCCTTTGTGCCAGAACTCAAGATTCTTAGGCCAGAAGGCTTGAAATTTCGATACGAATGCCTGGTAATTGTCAGAAGGATATTCAGCATAGGAATTAGCTTGTACTTACAAACCATGTCTGGCACTCCTCAGCTGCCAGAGACCAAGCCACCGACTCGCCATAGAACACAATGATCTTGCCCTGATCCCCAATTGCCAGGTCACGAGAGGGCTCGGCATGCACTTTTAACGCATCCCCTTGCAGATCGGACTGCGTCATTGTTCCACAGGTCACCAACAAGCCTACCGGTTTCAGCCACGTTAGCTACGTCTTCAATCAAGAAACAAATCCGGGTTCCCTACTGTTGTCGATGACGACACACCAGATCTGAGCTATGTGGAAGCATGCTCCGCGCTTCGCATTCCCTAGCTGACAGACCGCTTGCTCCATGTCTCTCTGAAGAGTGTTTCGCGAGAACTGAGCTTGAAGTAAGGTCTGGGCCGGGAACGACGCCAAGTTGGACGCTGAAAGCAACCCCGAGTACTGTTCCAGGGAAAAGTAGGGTATGCATATCCATCTAGCAGAACCGGTCGGTGGGTCTCCCGTGGCGTTCTTGTTCAACAGTGACTTCAGAGGAACCTCGATGGATCGAGGGTCTATGTATCCGACCTTTTCTCCTTTGGGATTGTGTCGTGATTTGAGTGAGCTCTTGACATCTGCCCTAAGCCTCGTCACCGCCCGCTTTTCGAGGTCTGAAAGACCAGACACGCAGGATATTTCCATCTGGGGGGTTTTTAGCGAGCCGAGTTGGTGTGAGGTTTAACAAGAAGCATTACCCATAGATCCTCGAAGTTCATGATCTCTTGGCGAACATGCCTTTGAATAGTCAGCTTTGATAAGCGCAGCCAGATGATTTGCAAAACTCACAACCACCTGAAAAGAGACTGTTTTCGGTCGTTGGGGCCATGAACCACCGTCAGGTTTGCGCTGTGTGAGCCACCAAGCTCAGCATTCCCTGTGTACACCGAAGCCTTGACAACTATGGCAGGAGCCGTTTTGGGTTTCCCCCTCTCATCCTTGGGTGGCGCTCTGTCATCGGGCTCTGGCGACTCGGTGTCAGAGTCGCCATCTTTTGATGATTCTGTGATGGATTGGGACGGGAGAGAAAAGTCAAACTTGTCGTAGGGGTCCCCGTCGTCGCTCGATATACTGGGCGGCCGATAGAGGCGTTCGACGCCGTATCGATCAACGTGATATGAAGGATAGCGGCTGCTTCGAGAGTTTTGTCTTTCTGGGATTGATGACCTTTCTGGAACTACAGTTTCGAATCTCGAATAGTGCGGAGATCTGGATCGAGACCTGGACCGAGACCTGGACCGATACCTGATGATTCTAGGTGTAGGCGGGGAGCGATCGGGATACGAATAACCGTCGCCGTCGTTGTGAGAGACACGACTTCGTCTGCGATTGTTTCTATCGTCCCAACCATCCCAGTCGTCCTCAATGGGTGGAGGGGATTCAGTCAGCCTCACTTCTTCAGCCGGCAGAGACGCAGTGGTAGTGCGTGCAACCGAACGCCGGGCAAAACCTTGAGTAAGATCTTGGGCGGCAATTCCCTCGAGAATGACTTGCTCCTCGGGTCTGACGGTCCGTGATTCGGGGGCATGAAGTGGCGCGCGCGGGTTGGGTCTGTCGCCGCTCTCACGCCTGTAACGCGCTCTTTCTTCCACAGGGCTGTCGACGCTCTCATATGTCCCGCGTCTGGGGTAGCCTCTAGAGGAGTCCTGACGGCTTGGACGCCAGTCGTGCTGTTACGCATCAGTCCAGTGTCATAGTTGACGGTATTCGGGGTCTAGAGAAGTGGCCAACATACCCGGATGACCTCTTCCCGCTCTGCGAAGCGAACGTGTGGAGAACGGCCATCTTCGTCGCGTTGAGGCGTTGTTAGTGGCATAGCTTGATGGTGCAACTAGGCGCGACTCGAAACCCAGTGAGAACTCTGTCCTTTTGACAACTTGCTTTGGTAGATAGCAGGCAATTAGCGTATGAGCAGCGAGGTAATTAGTACGTCGAAGTCGTCTTCCTCCCGTCGTGAGCGCGTCTCAATAGTGGCAGCAACTTCAAGCAGGCGCTGCAGGCACCAAGTCAGAGCGCTCCAGTGTGAGGCTGCGGGAGGCGACAGTGGACCTAGCCTAGTCGTTCTAGCGCTTACTGCCTCGGACCAGCCCGATTAATCAGTGGCTAGGTGACCACTAACAACCCTGGCAAATTCAGCTCCAGGTAGTCTAGCAGGTCATCTTCCAGACTCCTCTCTCAAATATTTCCAAAGCTGAATATTGGTGTGAGATATATACAAATGGCTCGTCCGCGCAAGAGCCAGCCTTTTTTCCTCCCACTCTCGCTCCAGCCATTTCCCCCAGGTGGCTCCAGCATGTCATTGGAGCGGTGTCTTGCTTCTCGACTCGATTCAAAGCGAACTGCCTCTTGGGCGGCGGTTCCTGCTCTTAGCTCTTCCTCTTGATGCTACTACGTCTCGGCACATGGGCATATCCTCAGTTCCGGAGTTTCCAGCCTCGTCCTCAGCAATATTTTCCATTTCATCGTTCGCAAACAGCTTCTTCAGTTCGGCTTCGTCCGGTATGGGGCTGTTCGTGGAGGGGTTGAGCTCCCTCAAAAGTCGGCGGTATTCCGCCTGATCCAGCAAGAGCGTGTACAGGCAGCGTTGCCAAGTCGTGCGAAGCAGGTGCATAAAAACCGGCTGCTGTGCCAGCCAGAAAAGAGTGGCGTCGAAAATGCCAGCCATGGCCAGTCTCATGGGCATCATGAGAGTATGAGGGCCCTGGTGGTACAGAATATCCAAGGCGTTCTGGTAGTTCCAGGAAAATTCCATCCATTCGGAATCATCCAGTGTTTTATGTAGGTAGTGCGTCGTTACCATCGTTCCAAGCTCAGTCGACGTCTTTTCGACGATTTGGAGAAGGTGAGCTGCCATCCTGCTCACGCGCAAGAAGACTGCAGCGCAGTACCCCAAGACACAGCGTGGAAGGTGGAAAACATTCCAAGGGTGGTTTAGATCAGGCTCGCAGATTTCGGTTCCTGAATTTGGGTCCATCAGTCAGTCAAGTGGCCTCCACTGTCACCAAAAAACCTGTTCGATAACTCACTTCCCGTGTACATGAATCTCAGGCAGTGCGCGGCAGCCTCGGCAGCACAGTTCAGGTGAACCTTGACCGGGGATCCATCCTGTAGGCGCCCTGTCAGATCCAGTGATTCGCGGTCGGGGGGAGTATTGGACGTCCTACTGGGTTTGGAGGGGGCAGGTTGTCACGAAACCAGCCTGACTCGGGTTCCACAATGTTGCGGTGGACTCGAAAGGTCATGGTGCCGGTGTGTACCACCACATCAGCGCCAAAAGGCCGCTCCCAGAGCCTGTCGACATTATCAGCCGTTGGTCGAAAGACACCGGCGCACGGAGAGGAGCCTTACTTCTCTGTGGCCCGCGGGGCAGCGGCCTCGAGTATGTGACGAGAGGCGTCAGAGCAGGTAGAAACGGAGCGAGTTGTAAGCGCCACCTGCGAGACGTCTCCGGTTTGGGGAAACGAGGATGCCGAGGACGACGGAGATGAGCTGCTAGCTTCATCCTGGGCCACGACGGCGGAACGGCTGGCGTTGGGGAGAGGCGGGAACTCATCACAGGCAACAGTGGTTGCTTGCCTGCGAGCCCACGGGCTGGTTGTGGGAGGAGAGGCTGGCCGCAGCTTCTTCGAGGCTTCGGCCTTTCGCGAGGCCGCAGTCGATGGTACAATGGGCTTCTTCCAGGGCCTTCCGTCGATCGACGCCCGATTCATGGCAGAGACTTGGTCTCGGGCAAGGCGTCAGTGTGTTGGGTTGAAACCTCTGCTCGAAAACTCCAGATCGAGAACAACTTCAGCTTGACGAACAGGCGAGACAGCGAGCACAGCCAAACGGCACGGCGCGCAGGGGTATTTGCAGTTGCAGTTGCGGTTAGGTGTGGTTGCGGTTGCATGTCGCACGGCTTTTATAGCGACGCGCTTCCATGGCCCGCGGCCCTTCTGGCGGTGCCCTTTTTTTTTTAGCTGTGAATCATACGGCCATGATGCTATGCGGGCCGTCGCCAGCTGTCGGTCTCCTGTCTGATCTCGGCCTATTAGCCCGTGCCGTGAATCGTTCTTGTTGGAGCTGCGGATGCGGAGGCGTCGTGGATCGCGGGTGCTCGCATATGCGCTGGACCAACGGGATGAAAGCCTGGGTGCGGTGATGGGGGTTCTTTGCTGTTTGACAATGGTGATTGTGGGTAAACTGGGATTGGTTCTACTTGCACAGCAGTATTTGCCATGAGCTTCCATTGTGTCTTCGAGGTAATCTCGCTCGTGACCTACACAAGTGTGAGGGCTTTTTCATGTCTAACATGGCCAGCAATACGAAACAGCAACAGGTTATGTATATGTTATCATCTTGTGGGTATCAAAACTCCAGTCAATACCGATTCCCTCCATACATGATATCCTCTTGCTTTCTAAACCCTCAATTGTGACACAACTGTCAACAACGGCCCTCCTATCTAAGTGACGAACCCGATTTTACTGGTCCTCATCGGTTTGTATTCGCTTTTTTATGACTATACTCTTCGGTCGTCAATGCAAACTTTGACTCACGCTCATCCTCACTCCCTCGGTCACACACATGTTAAAGAGCATTTTCTCCACATAGCATATCCGACTTTCATCCTACAAACAGCTGTCGCAGAATGTCTAACCCTGACAGCAAGCTGGATAAGTAACACATGAGAGTTGCAAACAGCTTTACCTAGTTTGGTGTTTCATAGTAGTCCTTGGGACCGTTCTTTTGTAATTATACCCTGTCCGCGGTGGCCTTTACAATGGTTTGTCAAATATCCTCCGGAGTAATGAGTAAGGCAAATTACTAAGTGTCTACCGAGTGACATGTTTTCACTTGGAAGTTCATTGCAAAAGTGGGTATTTGGCTCAAGACGTCTTCTGCAGGATAACCGAGACAATTGAGGGTGAGTCCAAGTTATTGATTACCTACTTGGATAATTCCCAGTAATCAGCCTGAGGCTCGCAGGCAGCCATTATTGGCTGCGATGACGCTTGCCCCGGTAAAGCGATGGCCCCTGCAGGCTTGGAAATCCAGGTAGACTTTGGAGGGCTCAAGCGCCCATCCCATCCCGTGCTCCTGCTTCTGCCACACCGTCATAACCGCCAGACAACCATCGCAAGTAGCCTTCAACATGACCGACAAACCAGTTACGATAACCTCCAAGGAGCAGTTCAACAGCCTCCTCAAGTCCTCGCGCATCGTCGTCGCCGACTGTAAGCAACAGCCCCGTCCATTCCCCCGGTCCCTGCAACCGACAAAACTACCCCGCCACCCGCTCCCGCGAGGTTGTTGGGAGACTCGAGAGTCCAGATGCGCCTCGTCCCCTTTTGCTTGGCAACTTGCTGATAGGTACTGGAACTGCAGTTTACGCCGACTGGTGCGGTCCTTGCAAGCAAATTGCCCCCATTTACGACCGCCTGTCAGAGACGTTGTCCATCCCCAACGCCGTCACCTTCGTCAAGATCAACAGTGATGAGCAGGGCGACATCTCGAAAGAATACAGCGTCTCCGCGCTGCCGACCTTTCTCGTCTTCCGCGATGCAAAGGTGATTGACAAGGTCCAGGGCGCAGACCCGGGCAAGCTGCAGGCCGTCATCCAGAAGCTGGCCACCGAGGTCGAGTCTCTTGGTGAGACTTCTGGCAGAGGCAGCGGCGGCGCTGGGCAATGGAAGGGAGCCGAGATCCCGCGAGGCTACAGCGATATCACAGATCAAATTGAGGTCCGGAACTGCGAGCTGCTAAACGCCGACGAGGAATTCGGCCCCGTCAAGGTTCTCTTTGAAGGCTCCAAGCCGAGTGCTCTAGACAAGGGCAAGGCGAACGCTTCGACCAAGGATTTCGTCCAAAGCGGTGCTGATGACCAGCTGCTCCTGTACATCCCTCTGCAGGGCATTGTCAAGGTTCACACTCTTCAGGTAAGCTATTCATGGGTCCCGGCCAGTAAAGCTCCTGTGTTCTGATCGCATGCTACAGATTACGTCCTTGCCACCCCAAGACGATGACGACGCGCCGATGAGACCCGCCATCATTCACATCTACATCAACAGACCCCAGAACCTCGATTTCAGTGAAGCAGATGACACGGAGCCCACCCAAGCTGTCGAGCTGTCCGCCGAGGATTGGAACGCTGAAGGGACCGCCAACATTGGCTTGCGGTTTGTCAAGTTCCAGAAGACATCGAGCTTGATCCTTTACGTTCAACAGGGCGATGGTGATGGAGAGACTGTTCGCCTGGACAGGGTCAAGCTGATTGGTGAGGCTGGCGCCAAGAGAGACATGGGTCCGCTACAGAAGGTTGGCGAGGATGAATAAGGATGGACGACGGATCGATTGTGATCTATTACATTATCATCCGGTAGTGAACGACGGACATTTGAGTGCATCAGAAACGCTGCTCCGGAGAGTAGCCGGCGATGGAGTTCAGGGAGCACGGCGACACCGGGCCGCTCAAAAACAGGTAGATAATAGACTGGGAATCACGCCTAAAGATCGAAGTCAGACGATATCGAGTTTTACTCTAACACGCACTAACATTGGGCTGGTCACTGATGCATCGCTACGCTAGGCATTATTAAGAAGTATCAAACAAGAGTACTGAAGATGGAAATGTCCTGCCTCCCAACCACGACTGAGGTGCATTAAAAGCATCAGAACCAAGCGATGGTAGGGCGGGCCTGCAATTTTGATTGATCTGGGGCGTAACCGACGCTGCGATGTGTATCCATGGATGAAGGATTCGAGCAACACGGAGAAAATTTTCGGGTTACGCCAGCCGCACTGAAGATCCAAAAAAGGTGAGCTTTGCTTGACCACACGCTTGGGAATTTATACGGTTGGAGAGCGGGTCCAGGCCCACTTCTAGCCGGAACAACTTTGTAGCCGTGCTGGTATAGGGTATGTCCCTGAACGAGGGCGGGCTGCTATGCCGCTGCGTGGTGATTGTGCTTTGTTGATACTATGCATTAGTTTACATCTCAAGTCTATTTCTAGTTTCAGGTTTTCCTTCCTTCCTATCTAGTCAGTCAGACTAGCTAGATACAGCGGGGGGCTTTCTCAGGTTGATTTCATGTGAGTGGTGTAGAGACTCCTGCCCGGCGTGAGTTCCTCCAACGGACGGACCGGAGAAAATCATCAATCTCAGACGCATCTCGAC
This sequence comes from Neonectria ditissima, assembly GCA_001305505.1. Taxonomy (NCBI): domain Eukaryota; kingdom Fungi; phylum Ascomycota; class Sordariomycetes; order Hypocreales; family Nectriaceae; genus Neonectria; species Neonectria ditissima. Next base: position 2,771,063 of record LDPL01000172.1, read on the forward strand.
GGCGACATTGCTGCGGGCCGTCAGATCGGTCCCGCACATCAAGACGTGGACTTACGTACCTACCTACCCTCCTGGGATACGATGGTTTTGTCTTCGTAACAGCCCCGGCCATGAGCGTCAATTAACTACAAACTAGCTCCAACTTGGGGTTGTCGGCCGTTTCTACGGAGCACAGGAGCCCCTGTTCAAGCAAGCTTGCAAGCTCGGTACCACAGGTTGTTTGTTCGACAGATCGGACGCCGCTCGCGCGCATACGGGCAACAACCATCAACCCATGGCCAGCCTGGTCCTGCCTCTCTCGCTAGCGCCCGGATAGCTCCACGATCACGTATCTCGCCAAGTTCGTTATCCGAAACGACGTTGTCATCGCCGTCAGTGCAGTTGGACCGCGTATGCGCAAAGGGCCTCTGCCATTCGTGCAAAAACCACCTTCACCACCTCTGCGACTCCAGCTTTCGCGGGAGCCAACACCGCCCCTCCAAGCTCCCCCATCTCCACCAAGTCGAGCGACTTTGAGAGCGGGGATGGGATCGTGGGGTGATTGTGCACGTCCTGGGGCGCGCGATCATACCAGGGTTTGGGCCACGCGGACCGAGGAATATATGCCTGGCTTATCAGAGCAAAAAGAGAATACGCCATGTATTCGTGCCTTCGACTCTGATGTTCATCCATGGCTGTGAACATGGCCTCAAGTTTCCCAACCTTCCCCAAGCTGCCGCCAGAGCTTCGGTCCATGGTGTGGACGTACACCCTGCCAGGACCCCGCGTCTTCGAGGTCCTCGACACTCCTCAATCGAACCTCAAAACCCCAGCTCAAGATGGCCTCACTTTTGCTAACAGCTGTCACGAGCCGCCGCCGCCCATGGCAGCCGTGTGCAAGGAATCGCGAGCATTCGTGCTCCGCTCCTACAAGCCGTTGACGCTCTCTGGCGCTACAAAATACATCGACCCTTCGCGAGACATTATTCTGCTTGAACCCTATCTTCTGATTAGACGACTGCTTCGCGCGCTGCACTTTCTCGCGCAAATATCCCACGTGAGGGACCATATAAGCCAGGTCGCATTTGGGACGTCGTATGGATTCAGCACGGGAATTTTCCATCCCATCCTCAGTGGAAAAGTATCCAAGAACAATATCAAAATGCTTCTTATCAAACTATCAAGCTTCCCCCGTCTCAAAAAGGTCTTGTTCATCGTCCACGAGGAATTTCAATTCACAACCCCGAAACTTGCTTTCCCTGGCTGGTCTTATGGGCTGCAACTATTCCACCACAACTACTCGCGTAAATCAGACGGCGAGTCCGACGCAAGTCTACGCCATCGGTGGCGCTTCCACCGAAACGAGCTCCAATCGTATCCCTTGAAGATCGAGGACGCCAAGGATGGCGAGCCTGACCTGGACGAGTTTGATGAGTTTGACGAGGACGAACAACGTGATCGCAGGCCGACGAACGAGGACTGGAGGCGATTCAGGAGACGCTTCTTAAAGGCGGTCTACTTGTCTGCGGAGAGAAGACAATATGCCGACGGACGATCGGAGCCGCCACTGTTTAAGGTCGAGGGCGCGAACCTACTTTGGAGATACAGTTCATACTAAGGCCTCAGCTACTATACCACCGATGTGATCTACCAGTTCCGAGTCCCTTTTACGCTGCTTGTTGACCAATGAACCGGGGTTGACTACACTGCAAAGGCGCAAAAGAAGGATTTGTGGATGAGACAAGGCAACGCAAGTGCACAAAATAACTGGATGAGAGATGAGAACTTGATCCGCTGGAGCAGAAAGAAACAGTCAGGTCCGGGGACATCAATGGCAGGGTGGGGAATTTGTCCATCTCTCGATTCAAGAAGTCCAGCTTGAGTTGCCGCCAAGGAATCGGTCAAAGCTCCGACTCAAGAGATGCTGACCTAGTGCCTGAGATGTCAGGCCCACGGGGGACATCGCGGGAGTCGACATAAGAGTTTAATGCGATAGGGCTGAACGCTAATGTCCCGTCTGCATGCCTACGATTGATCCCCCACCCTCCCCTCCGTCACCAGCATTACCACCTTCGGCGTCAGCGGAGCGATCGTTTGGTCTCGATTTGTGGCGTGAGATGGGCTTGGAGCCAGGTCCGCAAGCGGGCTAGACGCGTGATCTCATGCACGGAACTTGGCTGCCCAATCAGCGTCGGGCCGCCGCGATCAGCGTGCCTCTTCAACTTCTCCCGTCTACAAGCAGACGCTGAAGAGCAGGCGCTGCGACATGTCAAGTTCCGCTCGCCATGCACACGCAACGGTCCGGCATTCCGATGCCGATTTCCATGCCGACACCCATACCGGTACTGCTTGCATCCTTTGAGCCTCCCCGTGGCGGGTATCCAAGTCGCGGCGGCTGAAGTTGCCGTCCTTGCGCCCGACGGGACAAAGACCAGAACGCAGAAACGCAGAAGACCGCAGAAACCAGCCCCGGGCTCAAGCTCCATCTCAGGCTCAAAAAATCTCGCTCTCCGATATGATGGCGGCACTGCCAATCCTGGCGCCCCGGCTCCCGGGGTGCCCTCCCGCCGTGGACGACAGATCTTACCCCAAGGAGCACACCGAACACGAGTGGGAGTCAATGAGAGAGCACATCAAGACCCTGTACATCCATGATAACCGCAAGCTGAATGAAACCATGGCCATCTTGCAGGCCAGGTATGGCTTCGCGGCCACGTGAGTCCCGTCCCGTCCCATCCCTCACGCCCGCCTCGCGTAACCGTGTAACTTGACGACGGGCCGCGCTGACTGCCGTCTCATTAAAGGGAACAAATGTTTAAAAAGCGGTTGAAGAAGTGGAACCTGAGAAAGCGAACATATCGCAGGAGTCCGCCGGGGTCCACTGCTTCCACCCCTACGCGGACCGCAGAGTCTCCGTGTGTCGCCTCCGGGGACGGCCACCATGCATCGGACAAGAAGATCCCGGAGCAGGCCAAGACGTCCATGGCCCTCATTCGGCCGTCAAATACCGGGCAATATGCAAATCTTGAGTTGGTTCTCGGCAACGTCTTCACCTGGAGCCAAGCCAAGTTGGACTCTCATCACGTCACCTCCGATCCCATGTCCAAGTATTTGGCAAATCCAAACCATCCCCCTATCCAGGATAGCCGCACCATGTACCGAACGTTTGAGCTCGTGTTTGATCTGTGGTACCACGGCAAGGGGAACCTCGCTGGCATGGCAGCACGAAGAGGTTTCTATGTTCTAGAGTACGTCTTGACCGACGATCACCCCGATCTGGTCTGGCATTTCTTGGACACCATATTTGACATGGTCGATCGAGGGCACCTCCAGCTTCTGGCCATGTTTTTAGATCATGCCACCACGTTGGCGCAACATCAGCTTCCTGCCCAGCACCCACTTGTCCGGATCCTCCAGCAACTCAGAAAGTGCGATTACCAGACCGACCAAGGGAGGAAGTACGTCTGCCATCTCTTGCGCCTGGCATGGCTCCGAAACGTCGACCTCCTGGCCGAGCACATACCAACGTCTGGGGCTCAACGACTATGGCTTTACGAACAGCTAATCTGGGACGGGCGGACCCGGTTGCGGAAAGAGAGTGACCTAGCTAAGAGGAGAGAAGAGATGAATAGTGCTTTGGAGGCCATGGCGGAATCCCCAGAAGTCGTGGCCGCCGAGGACGATTCAGATCTACTGCGAATCGAAGCCCTGAGGCTGGAATTTACTCAGATGGACCTCGGTGACAGGGTCAAAGCAGAACAGCTGGCTATCAACCTACTAAGCCGGACGGATTCCGACAAGGCGTCCAGGTCGAGTGACAGGTTTCACGCGTACGCCCGCAAGATGTTGGCACGAGTTCATCAGGACAGGCAGGAATGGGACACGGCGGAGAAGAATCTACGATGCGCCGTCAGCAAACGGGAGGCGGCGCATGGTACTAACAACAACTTGCGGGTGATACGCGATCTCTGGGTGCTTGCTGCCCACTTCCAAAAGGCCGGTCGGCTTGAGGATGCCGAGGCCATCACGGCAGATGCGCTCTCAAGAGCCCAGAAATACTTGGAGGGCAGAATCGAATAACATGGATTAAATAACACGGATGGAATTACACGAATGGAACGACACGGATCGAATACCGAGGATCAAAAAAGCACCTGTTTTTAGACGGGGGGTTCTGGGTTATGGGTCGATTACATCACAGCGATGGGGAGTTGGAGATACGTTTGCATAAATATACCAGCTTATTTGTTTTGTAAATACCCGGCATCGCGCACTGTGAGCTCGTCGTCCTGGTTCAGTTCAATCTGGGAAATGTCGAGATTAGATTGGCAAATCACTCGCATCATGTCTATGCCGTCATGTGTCCGTCCTGTTCTTCAGCCAGTCCCACCTTGAAATTTCGGTGCAGCTGCCTAGCCACAGCAGCGCCACAATGACGTTGATACTTCTACAGCGCTTGATCTCCAACCTTCTTGGCTATCAACTTATCGTTCTTGGCTGACCTATTGCTCGACTAAAACACACCTATCCCTTCGTTTGCGACAGAGCACTCCCTAATCCATCCTCATTTCAACCGACCATTTTCTTCTAAAACTACAGAGGCATCATGGCTACCGGGGCCCCTCCTAACTATTGTATGATGCGACAGCCCCGCCATTTGCGATGATCGTCCTTGCTAACCCGTACCTGTCCAGATGCCATCCTCGAGGTGTCAGACTCGGCGTCGACGCAGCAGATCAGAGATGCCTACAAGCGGTATGCCTCAGATCCCGCGCTGTAATTCCCCCTCTAACGCCTAGAACCCAGTGCCGCCTTGAAGACGCACCCAGACCGTGTCACGACCGACAACCCAGAGCGAGCTTCACGAACCCGCAAGTTCCAGCTTGTCAACGACGCCTACTACACCCTGTCGGACCCCACGCGCCGCAACGAGTACGACATCCAGCGCAAGCTCTTCAATACCACCACGCCGGCAGACCCCTTCGACTCCGACGCCGAGACCGAGGTGCCGCCCCAGGAAGGCCAGAGCCCCTACTCATGGGCATGGAACTTCTTCACCAAGAACGCCGGCGGAGCTGCTCCGCCGCCCGAGCGTGAGCAGACGGAAAACGCTCAGTTCAGCGACGTGTTCGAGGAGATGATGCGCGACGAGGGCATGGCCGAGGGAGAGACTAACCGTCCGACCGGCAAGTTCTGGAGCATGCTTGGCGGCGTGAGCGGTGGTACGCTCGGGTTTATTGTCGCCAACGTGCCCGGCCTGGTCGCCGGTGCCGTCGCGGGAAACAGACTCGGCGCCGTCCGGGACGCCAGGGGAAAGAGCGTGTACTCTGTGTTCTTAGTGAGTTATACAACAACTTGACGGATACCCGTATCGACAGAGGGCTAACAGCGACACAGGAACTTCCCAATGACGACAGATCCAGGTTGCTCAGTCAGCTGGCCGCCAAGGTTTTCAGTCACGCGGTTGGAATTTGAAGCTGCAGAGCCGTTTCGAAGCACATGGTTCGTCGGGATACCAAGGAGTCACTGGAGTTTTGCAATGTTGGATGATTTTATTGGTAAGGTCTTGGTGCGGCTATCGAGGTGTGCAGTGTGTCCGTTTCCTGCTATAAATATACAATGCTCCGTCAACCAATATTATCAAGAATTTGTCTAACTATGGATACCCACCGCCGGGATTGAGTACATGTTTTCGTTTGCCGTATTGAGAGGATTTAATGACAGCCGTGAGATTGCGTCGGGTATGAAAACATTTTGAACCGAACCAAAATGGACAGGGGGAAGGGAATCCGTATCGCCATCGTTGCCTAGACGGGGAAATAAAGTTGAGCAATATTTCCCCAGAAATGCACCAGGGAATTGCTGATGCCAAACGAAGCGTCTTGCTATTTCCTCCAGCTCCAGAGGCCCTTGGATTTTGCCACTTTGGACTGCCGCACATAGATCCGTTGAGAAAACGTCCCAGTCTTCACCAGTCTCATAGGCTACGGCAGATCCTATCAAGAGACACCATATGAGCCCGTGCTGGAATTCCGGGCAGCTGCTGATGATAGGAATTGCGGTGTCTAGCTGTTTGCGAAGTCTCCGGGCGATGATACGTGGCAGAAGGGCGATAGGAGGGACGCCTCGGACGATGGTATAGTAAGCTATATGTGCTGCAGTTAGGAGAATCCGCCCCAAGCCCGAGATGTTGTCGCCTCCCAAAATGTCGGCGAGAAAATGGTCGACTGCGTTGATCAAGATACCGAAATCATGTCGAGGAACCTCGTCGTTTCGCACCGAGTATTGGCCTTGCCGTACCAAGGAGAAACATGATTCGATAGTTGAACTGCCAGAGTCCTTCTCAAAGATCTTTAAATGCGATAGACTTGGTTCTTCTGCGGCGGCTATGACACTGGTGGGTAGTGTGATGGAATTGAGAGAGAAAATCATCGGAATCAGTGGTCTTACACCCAGACCGTTTGCTGCTTGGATGTCCGCCCTAGGAGAGTCAGAGACTTGAACTTGATTGTGTTTCTATCGGTCTTACCAGTTTACTACCCTCGCCACATTGATGTTGCTCTTGAGCGCATCGTACCCCCCAGCCCACGTTTTGACGAGGAGGTCCAGCCCCATTAGATGAACGCGAGCGGTTGCGAAAGCTGCTTCGCACCCCTGGTATGAACTTAGTTATGTCCGATGGCAGCAAAGGATGAGGCCAAGCTGACCTCAGTGCTGGCAAGGTTAGCAATCGCGCCAACCAAGGCCAAACTGTGGCTTCCCGTGGTCAGCCTCTCCTGGACCTCGCGGAGGGCCATGCCCTTTTGCTTGTATCCCTCGTAGACTAGTTGCTTTGGAATGTAGACGAGCGTGGACCATGTTGCCGCCGCTAGACCCAACGTTGCGTGCATCACGAGGGGATCCGAAAGCGCGTAGTCCCACCACTGCCTCTGGATAGATGCGATGGGCACTGGGAGCTCAAAGCGGGATATGACTATGAGAGTCAGCGGTTACGAAGAACGCAAGGTGATAGAAAGTGACACACAGAATTTGACCAGTTTCTCGGCATCGCTTGTCAAAGGGACCAGAAAGGTGCCGAATGGATCACCTCTTCCCTGACTGGGAGTCCTGACTACTTGAGGTTGAGTGCTGGGAGGCAAGTGTTGATCATGTCTCGTATCAAGTCCTGCATCACCTCGCAACATCACAGAGTCATCGGCCATTTCTGGTTGCATTGTGACGGGCCCATGACTCTTTGATTGCGAGGACCGCTCCTCAACAACCGCCTTGACATTTCTCTTGGGATTGCTCGCCCCGCCCGAGAGCTTGAATCGCCCTTTGAGCGAGTCCTTTTGCCTGACTGTAAGCTGGGAGTCCCTCGGCCCACTTGCAACCTTTGCTTGGCTCTTGCGATGGAGACCACTCTTCACGGCGTGGCTTCTGAGAGCGGCTGATGGTCGCTTGACAGTACCATCAGACACCACGAATTCGAACTCTGGCATGGCAAACAGACTTGGTTAGGGAAGGGATTTATAGAAAAGAGGTATCTTATAAGACCTAAGTTCCAGTTATCCATCGACAAAGGAATGTCTTTACCACATCAAGCATGCCTGCAGTTAGTAAGCGCTAGTTGAAATCCACTAAACGACTTCCATTGGCAGGGGATTTCTACAATGTCTGACCGCAAGTTGGCAAGCTCGTCGTTGAGGAGGCATACAGTTCTTCTACAGAGCTACGATCACTTGGATCAAGATTCGATATAGTTCGGCGTATACTCATAAACATGTCTTGATCATCAATACAACGAGCGTCTTCCCATTGCCACATAACACTTAACCACCCATACAGGCGCCCGGAACCGATAGTCTTGGCAACGTGTGTCAATATCACGACGAGACAGTTGAAAGACCATGGAGAAGTTCACGTACATTTTGTTTGACCCAAAACTCATAATATTCCACGTCGCCTCCTGCACTCAATGTTGTCTGATCTACAGGAAAGCGGCGTCTTTCGCTCGTGGCAAGGTATCATCAACTCTCTCAGAACATTAATTCCCAGTCTATCCAGCGCCTACATAGCCTATCGTCGAGGAGGAGGGTTGAAGCCAGGAGGGCCACCGCCCTGGTTGAAGCCAGGGGGAGCGCCGAAAGGAGCATTTCCAGGGAATCCAGGAGGAGGGAAGCCACCAGGAAATCCGGGAGGGGGGGCTTGAATATAGTTAGAGATCGTTCCTGGGTACGGGGGATGGAAAGACCTACCACCTCGGCCACCAGGGAAACCGGGGGCTCCAGGGAAGCCAGGGAAGCCTGGAGGCGGAGCACCGCCAACACCGGCGGCAGGGCCCTATCGAAGGTTAGTGAATGAATCGAGAAAGTAGGATATAGGGTATCGTACAGCCAGAGATGGAGGAGCAGCACCTCGACCGGCAGGACGAGCAACACCGGGACCCGCAGCCAAGGCAGAAGGAATTCCACCAGGAGCACTCTTTCCAAGTCTCGCACTAGGGTCGCTCGGAGGAGGCGACTCGACTGAGAGCGAGATGATATGGGCACCGCGGACGATCGTTAGGCCAAGAGTTCGCTTCTCCTCGGACTCGATCGTTTGGGCGGAAGAGCCAGCCGCGCCGGGTGCAGCAGGCTTGTTTTGCTTGCGCTTAACACGTCGAAACTCCTCGGTGTCGGCCAGAACCAGGTTCATATGCTACTACGGGTTAGCAGTGAGGCAGCTGGAGGGGCTCGAGTGGCATTACCTTGTCGAAGGCCAGCATCTGACCGGTCATTGACCTGCCGTCGTTGAGAGTTACCCGCATCCGCCAGTTGATCTAAAAGGGACCACGTCAGTATTCGGCCGATATTCTGCGAATGTCATGATGCGACAGAAGTCAGCGCATCGGGGGGGAGACGTACGTAACCGGCCTATAGAGAGTCACAAGCTGGTTAGCATCCAGATCAACAACGGGCACTCGAACGCGTAAGGGAGGGGGCTGGAAGGACGAACCATTTTCCCTTGTTTGTTCGACATCTTGAGTGGTATGTTAAAGACGTGCTGACGCAGTGCCTTGGATGTTCAAAAATTGGTATGTGTACACGGAGCTGTTGCGCGACCGTGACGACCTTCAATGCCTGGAGCTCTGAAGGTAAGGATGAGGTCCAAAATCTGCGGAGCCTGATGCGAAAGGCTGAAAGGTACCTGGCAAAAGTACATATTGCCGCTAGGCGATTTACGGACAAGCACCGCCCCACTTTCGTACCCGGTCGCTTGAGGGCAGACAAACCCTCGAATTTTCGAGCTTCACAAAATCCACAAACGCCTCTCCACCAACTTTGCGATCTTCGACTCTTCAACTAACCCCGTCGACGACAACCGAAGCCATGGCCGCCGAAAAGACTAGCAACCCCATGCGGGATCTCAAGATTCAGAAGCTTGTTCTGAACATCTCCGTTGGTGAATCTGGTGACAGACTCACCCGTGCCGCCAAGGTGCTGGAGCAGCTGTCCGGTCAAACCCCCGTGTACAGTACGTTTGCGGCTCCATAATCAAGGGCGAAGCGACTCGATCTGACTCTTCCTCACAGGCAAGGCCCGCTACACCGTCCGAACCTTCGGTATCCGACGTAACGAGAAGATCTCTGTCCACGTCACCGTCCGAGGCCCCAAGGTAAATTGATCAAAGGTTTTGTGCGAGGGAGGAACCCCAAGACTGACAATGCATTTAGGCCGAGGAGATTCTCGAGCGTGGCCTCAAGGTCAAGGAGTACGAGCTTCGCCGCCGCAACTTCTCCGAGACCGGCAACTTCGGTTTCGGCATCAGCGAGCACATCGATCTCGGTATCAAGTACGACCCCTCTATTGGTATCTACGGCATGGACTTCTACTGCTGCATGACCCGACCCGGTGAGCGTGTCTCTCGCCGCCGCCGCACCAAGGCCAAGATCGGCTTCAGCCACCGCATCAAGCGCGAGGAGACCGTCAAGTGGTTCAAGTCTCGCTTCGACGGCATTGTCCGATAAATGGGTTCGGTTCTTGTCTGTCACGGATGGTTACGGCGAATATAAGGGGAAAATTACATGGGCATATGTATATCTTGTTGCCTTTGCATCAGCCGACTTCGAATTGAGTCGAGCTACGGCCTTAGAGACCGACCGGCACCTCTGCCGGCTTTCCAGTATTCACTGTTGAATGTGACAGATGCCATTCTTGCCTGACAGGCAGTACTTCATTTGATCTTGCCCCCCAACGTCCGACACAAAACGTCTTGACTCATACACAACTGAGACCCTTGTAGCTGCCGCCACCCATCCATCCATCTGAGACGAAGGGCTTGCCTGCGTTTTCGCCGACTCATGTGCCCGTTCGTTTGCATTGACGACTGCGTGGCATCATGACATCGGAAGCATTGCCCTTGTAACGTAGACGGGCTCGATATGGGAGGCTCTAACCTACCAGACCTCCCTCAAAGAATAACGTCTAACAATTCCTATATTAATGGCACTTATATGCTGGAGAAGGGCCTTCCTTTGTTTGAGGCCTGGAGTTGATGGGCACCGTGCCGTTGAGTGCACTGGCTCTCTCTTAGCACAGTGGGAAAGAGCTGTGTTGAAGCCCGTTCTATTCATATCTGTCTTAACTATTATGAATCGAAGCACCCCGCCTAGAGTGCTCTGGACGTCCAGTCGGTCTGATCGGCTCAGCTATACCTGCAGTAGTTTGTGAAAGATCTGCCAGCCGTCTCACAACCACTAAAGCATTCGAGTTCGCTGGGATTACACGATGCACTTTGGGGTCAAATGATAACTTTCCCTTTGTTGGAGAGATTTCCTGGGCGCGGCGACATCTAGCGGGAGAAGCTCCCCACGGCGACAACTGATTCAACCCTAGAGTTGCAATCAGCAATGGACCATCACTGGTGGGCGAAGAGACAGCATACCGGCACACCCCTGTTACAGTGAGCTCGTGTGCGTCTCGGGATTTCCCTGTGCCAGTCTCGTCGACGATATTTAGGGTTTCGCGCGCTCCTTTACTGTCTGTCTCCGTCGTACGGATTCAGATGACCAGTTGCTTTTGCCGGCCTGCACGGCCGGTATCATACCCGAAGAGCCTTGACCTGATGGCTATATATATGGAGTTCATCGTGACGAAGTACGAAGGTGTTGAATGTGCAAGGCCGACGTCAACCTAGCTCTTGAGACTGTTGGTGTTGGCGATCTTGCTGTGATCGAGACGGGAAAACGGTCGAGTAAAGTCTTGCATATCATACGACACGGCGCGCTGGCCGCTCGTGGACTTTATGAAGGTAGTTGAGGAGGCTACAGCTAGGTTTAAGGCAAGGACTTTCCTTCACTGAAAAGGTTGAACGTACAAGGTCACAATCAAATTTCAGGCGAGGGTTTCCCGTAAGTACTGGATATTACTGCCGTAGTCAGGCTCCGTGACCAGTCGTATGAAGGGCATCCACAACACATCATTTTCCATCTCTGCCCGGGCAGGGGGGTTATTATTCTTTGGCACACGCATCATGAAGACCCATTGCATGCTGACAGAGCAGAAACCCACTGGTAACTGCAGGATGGGTATGTCCGGTTTATATGGGCCGGCTTGCCAAGTCCCATGTGATCCTGGCTTTCATTGGTTGGCTTAGGAGGATTGGATGAGGTGCTCTGTCTCCCGTCCACTCTCGATATCACCACGCGAAGTCCGGCCAAAGCTTCTGTCCACTGATGCCTCTCTCCAGATTCTGGGATTGTTTGAGGACGTCGCTGATGGCGATGGGGCTTTGCCATCTGGGCTGGACAGTGATGTAGATTGGGCAGGACTCTCCCATGTTCCTTGGTAAGAACGATAATACCTATTGGTTACATACCAAAAGGATGGTCTCTGCGAGATATCCCAGCTGCATTTCAGGGAAGATGATAGACTTGTCTTCTACCATGAGTGGACAGCAAGCGACCACTTTCCCCAACATCAACTTCGGAACACAGCCTGGCGCCGGAACGGGGGTGATTTTTGCGCTCAGTATATTCAGGAACACCAATACGATTTCTTGGACACATTGAAATGTTCGGCACTCAGGCCAGCAAAGGGTTGGAAGCCCCTGGTTGACCCGTTAGACTCGCTCAAGTCTACTATTCTCAAGAGCGTGGCGATGTACCAGGCGACCGGCAGCTCGTCGTATCTGAAACATATCACCGATGAGGCATGCAAGACACTTGGAAAGGCCAAGATTGATTGAGAGGAGAAGCATCGGATCTTGAAGTCCAGCACGCCTCCATCGGAAACCTCATGAGCGGAATGGATCGATTCGACAACGACGACGCAACGGAAGCACTCGCAGCCTAGCGGGTAAGTCTCCTCATGTATGATACACACAATCTCGCATGTATCAATTAATTAACAAGATATGCTTCGGCCCACCCGGCTTTGAAGCGGAAACGAGCTGGGACTCAATGCCCGACCCTGCTCCAGCGCGTGGATCATGCAGCAGATCATCATACAAGAGGCACTATACAGACCCTTGATTGTGATATTCTGCCGCTCCATCCCACGCAATGAAGGCCTGCCGGAAGCCATAATGGAAGCCTATGACCATGCGACATTCTCCTTGTGCGGTTTGGCCCCGCCACCAACGACCGACACCGTCGACACTCACGATCCCAAGCACGGTTTCGTACTCATTTTGGAGCACCTCTCGAGGATCCGGCATAGGTATATCCGATCGTTCTAGATTTGGATGGAAATCGAGAGCAAGCAGTTTACAAGCGAGCCTGCTGCCGATAGGGGCTTGGACGACCTTGGCCAGCCGCTCAGTAACCTTGCAGACCAGACTAAATGGGACATGACGCGAGATCACGTTGGGTCCATCATCCACTCTGTTCACTTGAAATATCAGTCTTCAGTCAATGGGTTACTGAACCTGCTCCAGGCAGAGGGAGAGATAGATGACCTGATTCAGTGTTTTAGTGAGGGTTTTGACGAGACTGTTGAGTGATGGGCATGATTTGGAGACTCCTGTATATGATTTACGGTCCATCTATTATCAATCACACTTCTTGTAGTTTGCTGACATTTTGCCAAGGTCCTCGTCTTGAGAACCAGGCTGCAGGATCTCCCCTCTGGCTAGTTTAACGACTTCACTTGCTCATCTTCGCTCTCGTAATGGCATTGTTGTCATCGCTGTTCAAAAGGTTTGATAGAGCATTGTTCAGTGATAATGTGCCTGTACCTCTTGTGCAGATGTGTACTCTCTAACGCCCTCAACGGACCCGTCTGTCTCGACCGCCTGCTACTCGTGAACAGGAGCATCGGTAGCATCGTTTGAACGCAGGTCAATCAAAGTAGATAAGCCTGGTAGTTACGATACGGTACCTAAGGTATTATCTAATATTAAATAAATCTATATAAGTCTCACTATTATGATAACCCTCAACGATTGCATATTCTTTCCCTCTGGCATCTCCGGGTCTCACTTCTCCTTTTCCATATCGAAGTAAATGATGGTAGCGACCAGGGCTGGGTCGAGGGGTATCAAATTGTGACTGGGCTTGAGGAGGAAAGCACGAAGTATGGCAGTCAAGGCAGCTGGTGCATCAAAAAGCCCCAGAGGAGGTGACATCAGGGTTGAGCATCGTGTTCAGCCGTTGTTGGGGTACCAGGGGTATAGATACGACGGGAGTTACTGGCAGTTCTCTCAGCCAGGCCAGGTGAGTAGCTGATATGAACTCGTGGGGTTGTATCTTCGGCTTCGTTCTCCCAAGTGGCCGAATTTTCACTTGCAGCAGTTCCTTGATCGCTTGGAAGTTGTCCGGAAGCACTCTGCATGACTTTCTGTGTTGCTTCGTCCTCGCCATATTCAGACTGAGGTCTACCATCTGACTTATCGTCCATCGTGAACGTCTTTTCATCAGTGGCCTTCTGTCGATCCATGGCTTCAACCATAGCAGCCACCTTTCTTGTGCCACAGGTTTGGTGGATCACCATCCCCGTACACACGCCGTCAGAAAGTTCGCATTCCATGCTTCCTTCGCATCCTCGCCATAAACTACACCAAATGACAGGGGCAGACCTAACATTATGCTCCAGGAGAGGTCCCAATGAAAAACAAAGGGGAGGGGTCTAATGATCTTAGGATTGAGAAGTCCAAGTATTAAAAAGAGAGCTAATAAAAGGGTATAGCCAGCTTATAGTGGGATTAGCTAGGTGGTGTGCGGTGTTTTGTTTCACCCGCTTGCAGGGTCGCAGCACATTACAAGGTATTTACAGCGGTCGCAACGCGTTAGCCGAAGTGGTCATAGTGCTGTTTGGTAAGGGAGAGGCGGATTAATAGCTTGGCCGGGCAGGATGAAGTGGCTTGTGTCAACCCGGGTAATGCCGGCCGGTCGGTGGTACGGGAGGGTCGTGGCTGGCTGGCCGGCCTGATGGAGGCTCAGACTCAACAGTAGAAACACAGAAGAGGACCATGGAGCAGGAGCATCAGGACGATGACGTTACGGGAGTTGCTAGGGATACGGGTTTCGGCACTGGCGACGCTGCACCCACGACGAGGGGCCTATCTTAGTAGTCCCCGGATCTGCCTAGGTTCAATTGATCGTGGAATCAGATCTGCCAGCCATTGCCAATTGACGATGCCTCATCGCCGCAGTCCGTTGTCCTGGCTGCTGAATACCCGGCGGTGTCGGACGTGGGCTCGGCGGGCGAAATGAAGCTCCGAAATGGAGCGGCTAACAGTAAGCTAAATAATTGTTAAGGCTGCCTCGGGATTTCCAGGCAAAACCGCGCAGTGGACTCTGATTGGGTGGTCGGACCAGCTGAGCCCCACTTTCTCCCTCAGACAGACTCTGCTCTCCATCACTGTCCTTTCTCAAAAATCTCCATTTGACCTCCTGCAAAGGCAGCACCAGACTCCCCAATCTCCCCTCCCTCCAATTGCACCTCGTTGCAATTGCTCTCCTTTCATCTCCAAAACCTCCCGTACCTCTCTTAATATGTTCCGGAACGCCCTCCGACAGTCGACGCGCGCCGTCGGCGCCGTCTCTGCTGCTGGCAGAGTGGCCGCGGTAAGTCTGCTCCCGAGCCCCGGACCGCCATCCAGGCCATCGGCCATCGACCACCGCCCCAGAACAGCGTGCATCCATCGGCAAATAATCGAGGGAGCTCAATTGGGTCGTTGGACCACTATCCAATACACTCAATGAGCTTTTTTGAGCTGTCCGCTGTTGCTGTCGTTGCTCGCCTGGCCGTAGCATTTTCGGGCTTCGGCTAACTTGATTTTCGTCTCAGACTCGAAATGCCGCACCCGCAGCCTTCAACACCTTCCGATCATATGCCTCCGACGCCAAGGCCGCTCCCACCGAGGTCTCTTCCATCCTCGAGCAGCGAATCCGAGGTGTCCAGGAGGAATCCGGTCTCGCCGAGACTGGCCGTGTCCTCTCCATCGGGTACGTGGAGCTTTGAGAGCCCCGGAATCCCGGATGCAGTTGGCCTCGAGCCAGCTCATCCATCAATGGGGCTCTGGGAAACGCGATTGGGGATCAATCAAACTGACACCGTCTCTCTAGTGATGGTATCGCCCGTGTGCACGGTATGGCCAACGTCCAGGCCGAGGAGCTTGTCGAGTATGTTATGAGCGAAAAACTGGAGCATCGCAGTTCACCGGGAAGCTAACAAGCTATAGGTTCGCCTCTGGCGTCAAGGGCATGTGCATGAACCTCGAGGCCGGCCAGGTCGGTGTTGTGCTGTTCGGTTCCGATCGTCTCGTCAAGGAGGGTGAGACCGTCAAGCGTACCGGAGAGATTGTAAGCCTCTTCACCTCTAATCGTCCAGCTATTCATCAAGATGAAGGCTAACTAGTAACCAAAGGTCGATGTCCCCGTTGGCCTCGAGATGCTCGGCCGCGTCGTCGACGCTCTGGGCAACCCCATTGATGGCAAGGGTCCCATCAAGACCACCGAGAGGCGCCGTGCCCAGCTCAAGGCTCCCGGCATTCTGCCCCGCCAGTCCGTCAACGAGCCCGTCCAGACCGGCCTCAAGTCCATCGACGCCATGGTTCCCATCGGCCGTGGTCAGCGTGAGTTGATCATCGGTGATCGTCAGACCGGAAAGACCGCCGTCGCTCTCGACACCATCCTCAACCAGAAGCGATGGAACAACGGGAACGACGAGTCCAAGAAGCTTTACTGCGTCTACGTCGCCGTCGGTCAGAAGCGTTCCACCGTCGCCCAGCTTGTCAAGACCCTCGAGGAGAATGATGCGATGAAGTACTCCATCATCATCGCTGCCACCGCCTCTGAGGCCGCTCCGCTTCAGTACCTTGCTCCTTTCACCGGTACGATTTTACCTTTCGTTGATTCTTTTCTTGAGTTCACCTTACCTCCCGTTACCTTCTTTTTTCCTTCCCCTCGCACAGCACCGCGCAGAACTGCAGCATGACCCCTCATGTCCGACGATCGGAGAGCTCGTCGACGAGTATGCGCGATGCACCATCACAGTGGAGGCATCTCCAGCTGGTGGCTAATGCGAACCTACATGGCCCCCCATCTCAAAATGCAACCTCTATACAGCATCCCAAGCACCTGATTCCAACCCTTGTCGGCTTCTTGACTATCTTCGATCTGATTCTAACTATCTTCAAACTAGGCGCCGCTATTGCTGAGTTCTTCCGCGACTCAGGCAAGCACGCCCTGATCGTATTCGACGATCTGTCTAAGCAGGCTGTTGCCTACCGTCAGATGTCCCTGCTCCTTCGTCGCCCCCCTGGCCGTGAGGCTTACCCTGGTGATGTCTTCTACCTTCACTCTCGTCTTCTCGAGCGCGCTGCCAAGATGAACATCAAGCTTGGCGGAGGCTCCTTGACTGCCTTGCCCATCATTGAGACCCAGGGTGGTGATGTGTCTGCCTACATTCCCACCAACGTCATTTCCATCACCGATGGCCAGATCTTCCTGGAGGCCGAGCTCTTCTACAAGGGTATCCGACCCGCCATCAACGTCGGTCTCTCTGTCTCCCGTGTCGGTTCCGCTGCCCAGGTCAAGGCCATGAAGCAGGTCGCCGGTTCCCTGAAGCTGTTCTTGGCTCAGTACCGTGAGGTGGCCGCCTTCGCCCAGTTCGGTTCCGATTTGGATGCCTCCACCAAGCAGACCCTCAACCGTGGTGAGCGTCTGACCGAGCTCCTCAAGCAGAAGCAGTACTCCCCCATGGCCGTCAACGAGATGGTTCCCCTCATCTACGCCGGTATTAACGGTTTCCTCGACAACGTTCCTGTCGACAAGATTCTCCAGTGGGAGGCTGACTTCCTCGCCCACCTCAAGACCAACGAGACTGAGCTCCTGGCAACCATCGACAAGGAGGGTGCCCTCAGCAAGGATCTCGAGGCCAAGCTTAAGAGCGTTACCGAGACGTTCGTCAAGAGCTTCTTGGGTTAAACGATAATCAAAAGCATCATGCGCGGAGCGTAATGGGGGCTTTTGGAGATGCTGCTGTCTATACCGAAGTACTGTAGTTGTTTTTTTCCTCTTGCGGAGGGAATATTCGAGGGGTTGCGCCTGACGGAGCGACGGGATGAGTTGAGGGAGATTCGCCGCCTGTCGTATTGCCACTTGTAAAATAGAGCACAAAACTCAATGAACGCCCTCGATTCCTTTTGTTCATACCACGTTTTGTGACGAGCTGATAGTTGGGTGTAATTTCTGAGGCTCTGTTACTAGGCTATAGTTGCGCGGAAACAAAGTTTCGAAGGTAAGTGTCAGTATGTGCGCCGTTGAGCTGCACCAGCGATTCTCGTTCGGCGTGACTACCGGAATGTAGAATACACATTAAGAAATGGAATATACACGCAGGTTCATCATACAATTTACTAACCATACACATAAATACATGCACTAGCTAAATTTAACACTAGCCTTGTTATCATCTCTAATCACGACTCCTGATTTTTAACCTCTACCTTGGGATTCTTTTTTTTTATCTTCTTAGAATCTCTCTATCTTCTACTGTCAAGAGTGCATATCTAACAGGGGAAACTTTACCGTGTGGGGCCTTTAGATGGGCTATGTACATACAGTAATGTGATTTAATTGATCGAAACCCTCCTAGCAGTTGTGCACATTACGGTAGCCGTTCAGCGTGAAAGCTTCTCCAGAAGTGTGACATCATACGTATGTCAGGGCGGACGGACGCCCAATTGTATGTGACTTCACCAATAGCAATTCGGTTGAGCACATGGTACTGTGGCGATAGCTACTACTTTATACCTACATAAGTCCAATTGCATTGACTGGGTGCTCCCAGGGTTCTTGTCTGGCTGTTACGTTGCTTACCTAGTTCTTCCAACCCATCCCACCGAAACCGCCCTCACCCCACATCAGCCATCTCTCGCCTTCCAACATCTAGAGCTTCTTTCTCGCCCTTCGTCTCCGTTCGCTCTTCGCCACTACTTAGGTACGCCTCTTGACATGTCGTCTGACGGCACGACGCCCAACATGTCTGCCGCAACAAAAGACATCCTCGGTCGCGTCCGGCGGATGGTCCCGCCGATGCTGGAGAAGTTCCATAAGGGTTCGTGGGGTGCCTGTGTCGCCGCAGCTTGAGACGCCGTGGACTGACGCGCGCAGGCCAGCTGGGACGGGTGGCCGTCATCGGAGGCAGCGAGGACTACACGGGCGCGCCGTACTTTTCTGCCATGGCGAGTGCGAGGCTGGGGTGCGACATGGTGCGTGATTGACTGTCCCTGGATTCCCTCGGTTGCTGGCTGTCCGTCCGTCGCTGATCAGATCCTAGTCGCATGTCATCTGCACTCCGGCCGCCGCCGCCGTCATCAAGACGTACTCTCCGAACCTCATGGTCCATCCGCTGATGCGCCAGACGCGGCCGCCGAGCCAGTCCTCGGACGCAACACCGCGCAAGCCCGATGCCGGCAGCGACCCCGACAGCGACCCGGAGCACATCTCGGCCCAGGTCATCGACATGCTCCCGCGCCTCCACGTCCTCGTCGTCGGGCCCGGCCTCGGCCGCGACCCCCTCATGCAGGCCACGGTGGCGCGGGTGATCCGCGCGGCGCGCAACCGCAACATGCCCATGGTGCTCGACGCCGACGCCCTGCTGGTCGTGCAGAAGGACCCCGGGCTTGTCAAGGGTTACGCGGGTGCGGTGCTGACGCCCAACGTCGTCGAGTTCGGCCGCCTTTGCGAGGCGCTGAAGCTCGACGTCGACGAGGACGCCGGCGAGACGGCCAAGGTCGAGGCGCTGGCCAAGGCGCTGCAGGGCGTGACCGTCATCCAAAAGGGTGGCAGCGATTACATCTCCAACGGCGAGACGACGCTGACGGTCGATCTCGTCGGTGGGCGCAAGAGGAGCGGCGGGCAGGGCGATACGCTGACGGGTGCCATAGCCACTCTCCTGGCATGGAGGAAGGCATACCTGGATCGTCTGTGGGATGTTGGCGATGATCCCCTCGAGGAGCATGAGACGATGGGTCTCGCTGCCTTTGGCGGGAGTGCCATCACGAGGGTTAGTCTTGCCAAACCTTTGCAGCAGCTACCCACAGCCCTTTTCCCGCCAATTGTGTCATATGCTAACATGCTTCTCAGGAATGTTCCCGTCTAGCCTTTGCGAAGAGGGGACGAAGCCTCCAAGCTAGCGACTTGACAGAAGAGGTGCATACCGCGTTTACGAACTTGCTTGACGAGGTTGATGAGGGCGACGTTGGATCTAGGCTGTAGCTGGGACGGCAGGGAATGTTTACGACGATCCGATCTCGAAATACGAGCAAAGTCAAGAATGCCACGTACGTGTAATGAGTAGGTCCATGCCATCTCGTGTGAACTAGTGCAGAGCCATAAGGGAACGTGAGGGTCACGGGTAGCAACTCTAGAGGTGGTTCTTACACGAGGACTTTGACATTTTCGACCAAAAGGATCGAGATTTGAGCAACAGATGAGATGAAGTCTGGCTAGCATATGTGATCCAACGCGCCTCCCGTTGGAAGATCCCTAGAAAGCAAGCAAAAGATACACACCGCTAGGAAACCGTTTCCCCCAGGTACGAACCACATCCCTACTAAATCAACGTTGCCGTCTCGCGTGGAAGCCTCACCACCCGCGACGATGCAAGGCAAGCCACCGCCGCCTACCCGTGCAGCGATTATTTCCACAAGACCCCACACGTCCCACTGAGAAAACAAGGCGACGAGCTGTCAGTTATGACGGCCAAGAGGTGACTTTTGTTAGCGAAAGAGGCGTCGCGAGACCACTTGTTGAGCTGCAGCGGGAGGACACGACGAGACCACATGCGGCAAAGAGGATCGTCCCGCGGCGCATCCGGTAGAAAGCTGGCTGACCTGAAATTTAGCCCAAGAGCTGATGGATCCTACGAGGGGGGATTGGGTGTGATTCGAGGCGAAAGCGGCTTGGTCTTGACGCGATGTCCGCCTGCGCACGTGAAAGCCAAGCAAGGGAGAATCAATGTCGCAAGAAGAGGAAATTGATGATTCATGGAAACGGGGCCAGAATGCCGACCATGCTCTAGCTCCCGATGCAAAGACACGAGAACGTGGTCAACGTCGCCCACGAATGCGCCCCAAAAATGCTGATCTCAACTGCAGTCGAGTCCACTTCAAATGAGCTCAAGAGTCAAGACTGTATGCAGCCGTCGTCAAACCCCCACTCGCCTGCAAGGCAAGAGAGAGAGGAAGAATAATGGCCACTTCGGCGGGGATCCGATTCAGCACACCTGCAGCGAGCCAAGCAAGCATCCCGGGAAGACCTGATCGCCGTGCTCCCTCGTCACGACCTCCTTTGAGCATCATCCTCGTGTAACCGGCTCCCGCAAGATGCCGTAATGTCTTTGAGTCGCAGGGACCCGAATCAAGCAGAAACAGAGCCAATGATTTGGGGCAGAAAGCGAACAAGGGGGGGCGGGACGCGGCAGGAGAGCATGGCAAGGCGAAGGGAATGCTCTGTGTCAGTACCTGGGCAGAATGTACAATACTGCAGGTTTCCGCTGGGTTCGTCGTGGTGACGCAGCGCCAAAGTGAGATATTGAATTGGGCTTGTTTGGGGATGCTCGATGGTTTCATCGCGAGAATCGCACACACGAAATTGACCAGGGTTTGGTCCACGAACGGGAACAGTTGCGACATGGGAAGTGGTTTTCTCGTTTCGAAATGCCCAAAGGCTCATGGCCCCTCTTGTTATGTGACTCGTCGGCGACGACCAGGATGAGGAGCTCAGCTTGGCGAGGTCTGTTCGCATCTAGCCTTGGGTCTTGCTGGGAAGAACCTTACAGCCGGCCAGGGTCAAGACATTGCCTCGATCCGTCCCTTCTGTCAATTCTCGTCGTCCTGCTTGTCTGCTTCGCGTGTGGACATCCATCGGAAAAGCAGACAAGACGGGGTTCCCTGACTCGGTGCATGTCTCGCTCCAGAGTCCCACGGCAGGCAGTCGGAAGCCTCTGTTGGCTGTGATAGATGAATGAGGAGCCGAGTGGGTACAACAAGGAATGCCCAGTAGGACAGAAAGCATGAAAGCGAAATCGCAACATCGTCTCTTCGGATCTATGTGGCAAGGAGTCAAAGGCCTCGGAACTGACAGTTAGAGATGTGTAGCTAAGCAAGTATTTCCAGGACTCAAGTCTCGTTCGGGGATGGGGCCCAAAGCCCCTCCCGAAGGAAAAGGGACCATCTCCCGATTCTGTTTTGTCTGACTGAGCGGTAACCTGGTTCGTGTTCTGCGAAAAGGACCAATGCCCCCGCCAAAATAGGACCAAGGTAGCAAGTAGCTAACGTTAGCCCAGTAGACCACCTCATGGACTCTAAATGGACGGTCACTGAGCGGGGTGATAGAGGCAAGGGAGTCCGAAAACGGGAACGCGACCGACCGCAGGGTGACGGGGCCGATGCATAAGATGAACTCTTTTATCCCTCGTTACCACTCACAGTCAATAACAACCAGATCCGGCTACGTAGCCTGAGACAGTAAATCAGAGTTCTCTTCCAAAGGGCTGCGCAGGTGGACAGGCATCCTCTTACTCCAAAGTAGCATGGGAAATAGCAAGGGGGAAGCTCTCAGGCAATAAATGCACCGTGCACTGAATTTAGCCCGCTCGCTCACTGGCAGGGGTGGCCACGCCATCTGTCTCAGCGATCGAGACGACCTGCGAAACCTCCGTACTCAGTCGGTATCCGTAGTTCAAAATTCATACGAAGCGCCCGCCCAAGGGAAAGGATTCGGCGAGCCTGGATCGGGGGATAGCCAAGACAGCCTTCATGTAAGAATCTGACGGGCTGCCAACAATGGATTTCGAGGCGGCAGGGGGGGAGGCAGGCAGGCCCAGCTGAGGCTAACGAGGGACCCGCCTGGACAGCTGAGTGTGTACGCAGTAGTGAATCGATTATGGCGGCCCTAAACCTCAAGTTGGTGTGTGAGTGTGTTTGTACAATCAGGAAATGCTCTCACTTACTTGAGAAATCTACTCGAGGTCTTGTATCTCGACTACAACATGCCTAGATAACAATCAGGATGGGCTTCAATGTCCTTGTGCAACCACTGGCAGCATCGCCACTCCAAATCAGTGGGTCAAATGGTCCGAGAAAGCGTCACTTCTCGCACCGAGTAGGCGTTCGTGCGGAGGGGAAGCAGAAGAGGGGGGGGTAAAAGAAGAAGGCTGTTGCCATCTTCGTCATGGGGAATAAACTAGGTCTTCGTGACTTGTTGGCGACGTTCTGAGCAAAAGTTGAGCAGTCAGAAACCAGCCACACTAAGCGGGGCTCGGGCTGACTGGGTTGGAAGGGCCAGGGCCAATGAGGTGAGTAGCAGGAAACCAAAGAAGCAATATTCTCTCCACCAAGTTGTGCTATGGTGGAGTAGGGGGAGCAGGGACCGATGAAAACCCATCCGCGGAGAAGAGTTGGTTGACACTGGACTGGCCTTAGCTGGCGCAAGTTAGTTGTTAGTTCTTCCCACACGGCAGCGAGAACCACGTACACACCCACAGATAGGAGGGGGCGGATGGCCCGCACTACCGCGATAACGGTCGGCCAGACAAGACACAGCCCGTCGGGCTGGGCCCTTCTTTTAGATTCGTGCCATCGGGAGTGCGACAAGGAAAGTCCGGGTCAGCCAATGCATGCAATCAGACATGTTTGATGACCATGTCTCGTGTCCATGATGCTTTGCCTTTGTCCGTTGCCATTTCGGGTTCACAGAAGACGGCCAAGCACGATAGATTGAGTTCGTCTTGTTCCAACGCTCTGAGGCTCCCGTTCAGCATGCGAGACCCGTATCCGGCGGCCGGACCTTGATGTCTTTTCCCCGGATGGAGATGGCGGCGTCTCCCTTCCCGCCGCAGTCACGCGCCATGTGCGGCCTTCTTAGTTCAAGGGCCGGGTGTATGACTGAGTTTTTATTCCCACGTTTGTAGGTGTTGCCAGTAGTTTCGAGCAATGATCTGCCGGCGGGCCACTAGGAACCCCGAGTGATGCTTGTGCATCGGGGGAACTGGTACAGCTGGCAAGGAAAGACCTTAGGCCGAGCTTGTAGGATATATCGAGGCCAGTCGCGGCAATGAGATTGCTGTAAGATCCATGTTTTCTCTTTCGGTCTGGGCCTGTTGAGCGTGTGTGGCAGGACAAAGTGCCAAGACCGACCACCAATTTGATGCGAGGATTTGCAACCCTACCCGGACGGTGTCTCCTTAGCTAGCTCTCGGGTGGCGGATGCATGTAAGTGACAGCTCCCCCGCAGGACTAGCTACAGGTGACTGTCCATTAGGTTCTCTCCCTTGTTGGCTGGTTGGTTGGGTCAGAGCCGGTGGCCATCCTTGCGACCTTGGTCGTCTCAAGCCGGCTGAACACTGGACCGGGCTTAGGTGTGGGTGGGAAGCTATGGCGGAGTAGTTGTTTCTTGGGCATCACAGTTTTCACCAGTAACCAGCCCACGCTGCTCTGCATCTCGTGCTCATCCTGACAGAGCGTGCGGGCGTGAATGAATGCTGTTGTTGTGCATTGGTTATGCAGTGGTTGTACAGCAACGTGATGTCATGGTACTGAGTGAACATCACAGTGAAACCACTTCAGCTTGTTTAGTCGCGGGGACCCCGAAGCAAGGCCACCTGGGCACAGAGTGTGTTCCCGCCGGACATGGTCAGGGAAAATGTCTCGCTAGAAGTGTTGGCTGTCTGGCCTAACTGGTCTCTGGGGGGAGAAAAAAGGCAGGGACGATTATTCAGGTTCGCGCATATGGCCTCGAAGTTAGCCTCCAATCAGAAGATGGCCCAAAGAACTGCTGCACCGCCCAATCGTGGGTATGCTTGTCGCAAACAGTCCAGGTTAGCAATTGCTTTTCATCTGGAATTCAGTGACAGTTGGTCATCCTAGCATTTGATAGAGATGAATCTTGATTTTTGACCCAAGACGCCCGAACCCGGCGTCCAGATTCCCGTGTGTTGAACCCGTCCATTTCAGCTACCAATTAGTAGGCAAAGAGACAGGGGCGGCCGACGATGACGACAACGAGCCTAGGAAGTGCACCGTGCGGGACGCGAAGCCGGGGCGTCGGATGAGCGCCGTTATATCCACCTGCAGGCGGAATGCTCGGGTGTTGCCTCTGGGAGAAACACGGTGGTTAGGCATGCGACGCATTGGTCTCAACCGATGAATGCCACTCACCTCCCGCAAGTTCACGGGCCACGCTTCGGTCTGACACTGCTCGTAGCGTGGACGCCAGTGTGGTTGTCAGGACTAGCGGCTGCGGTCCAACGAGATGTGGTGTATGCTGCCGCCCGCGAAGTCGGAAGCAAGCCATCTACTGGCAGCTTGGCGACAGGGTAGGGCCGTGGGAGATCGTGGGGAGGAAACAAGCCACGGACAGGGTTGTTTCCAGGGCCGACAAGGCGTGCTATGTAGCTTGCAAGGATAGGTGCTCCCTGCAGAGGAACGTGAGAGGCGGACAGACGATTTCACGACTCCCAGCCATGAGCCACACAGCAGCAGGCCACAACCAGGTTTCTGGCTGCCTCATCCACCAACGAGCGCATCCTCTTTCACCATCAATTAGTCAAGTAACTTGGATAAGATGGGATAGAAACACCGAGGAGGAGTGCCAGTAAGGAGTCAAGTGACGGAGTGACAGAACCAAAGGCCTAGAACTCGCGCTGCCGCACCCTTCGATCGCACCCTAGCAGCGCATCTTGGTTTCGTCGCGAGGTAGCAGTGGGCATGCCGTGGCGTACTTCGTACACGGTGGGCACTGGGATGCTCACTCGTCACCTACGAATAGAGAGCCGTGGGGCCACGACGGAGGCGTCTGCGGTTGGGGCGTGTCCGTCCATCCGCACGCAGCGAGCCCGATGCAAAAGCGGGCGCTGGTGGTGTGGGTGGTGGCGTGCATGTCTCGGTCGAGTCTAGTATAGACTGTAGAGAGCCTGCGAGACATGGAGACGAAGCAATCCAGGGAGGATCCAATGGATCCAATGTGGCCGTACCAAGTACATAGAGCGTGCCCTTTGATGGGATGTCCGAGAACGACGTTATCCCTGCTCCCGCATCAGCCACTGTCGTCCCCTTCCAACGTCTCGGCACGCGGCAGTGGCATTCCTCCCCAGACGATGCTTAAAGGCCCCCTTGCACCCCCGAGGATCGCGCACATCCGATGATGAAAGGAGTAGTTGACTGCAACTCTTTGATGACACTGGCAGCATCCATAGCTCCACACCATATCTTACGTTCCCGCCTGCTCCCTTCCTCCTTCATCCTTCCTGGGCTACTTGGTTTCCTCGACGTCTTTGGGGTGGTTTCGATTCTAGGCAATCAGCGAAGGTCCCCAGCGCCGTGGTTCCTTCCCCGGCCAACCATCTTAGATTTCCTTCCCAGACACAACTCGTCACTCTCACTTCACTTTGGCTTTCACTTCCACTCCTGCTCCGAGGTCGCGCTCACTCGCTCGCTCAGTGCTCAGCACCTGCCTGATCGGCCACTCCCGTCACTCCCACTTTCCATCTTTCACTCGCCACGGCCGCTGCCACTGCCTCCACACCTCACACCAGGTGCACCGCACTCCCTCTCACTCTCACTTACACCTGCGACCACATCCGCATCGCAACCACAACCTCAACCTCCACTCTACCACAAGCCGGCTTCCTCACGACGCACAACACAGCACCGCACAACGCGACGCAGAACCCGAGATACCCTGATACAGCCACTTCGACTCTGTCACAATCTCCAGTACTCGATTCCCTCGTCGTGCAACTCTCGTCTCGTGCCTCTTTCGCCCTTCCTTGTTGGGCGGTTCGAGGTTGCTAGGTGCGTTGAGTGCGCCTTCGCATTCAAAGCCACACGCCTTTGGTTGCGCGCTGGCTTCTCGTTCTCTGATACAACCACTCCCGGTCTCTTCCAAAGCCAGCTTGTACCAATCTCCAGAATTGTGCCCGTCTCGATTTCGCCATTCGAAAATCTCCCAGGCTTGATTCACCCCATCGTCGCCTGCTGACCTCGCCTTCCACCTTTGCCAACCCGAACTTTATCACGTCCCTCTCGATACGTCAGTGTGCAAATGCTCCTCGCTCGCGCATCTAAGCCTTCTGTGGATTTCTCCCGCTTACACAAACTCACCAGACATTCTGCGCAACCTCATTTCCTATCCCGACAGTTTCATCATCACTCAACATGGCTAACGGCTTTGATCGTCTGGAGCGCTTCTTCGCCAAGAGGAAGGCGTCGGCAGCATCTGGCAGCGACGCTATCCAACCCATCATCACCACGGGCCCTGTCACCGAACCTCAGTTTCCTTCTCCTTCCTTTATTCGCCCTAAGACCACCCGCATGGCTGCCCGAGAAGAAGTTATAGTCAAGCAGCCTTCTTCCACCCGATCACCTTCAGTCGCTGATGGGTCGTCTCCTAACCAAATGGGATCCATCAACGCTCAAAACTCAACCTGCTCATCAGACTCCTATCGGCTACAATATTCGCCAGTCCGGACCTCCTTGGTCAGACAGCGGCAAGCACAGCTACTCATCGATGGATTCGGGGACTATGAGTTTCCCCGGCCTCCAACCCACACTGGGGAAAGTTCTCCCGTTTCCTCGACTTCAAGCCCAACATCCTCATTTGAGCTACCCGATCATCGCAGTCCTCGCTCTCGCTCTCCACGGAAGTCGAGATGTGGCCTTGAAAGGCTGGATACTCCGGTTTCAGATCCTGAGGATGACGATCTTCGTTGTCCTCGCTACTTTCAAAACAAGAAGCTCCCGGACCTCCCACACGGTGCCCTACCCACCCCAGGCCCTTCCCCCGAGCTCCTCCCCGTTCTTGACTCCCAACTAAGCGAGTCCCAATCCATCGAGGTTTTGAACAGAGAAGTTTATCAGGATATTCGCCGCAAGTTTGACGAGTCTTTGAAGTATCCATCACTTCAGAGGGCTTCTGGTCAATCTAGCCTGTCACAATCACCTAGCAGAGAATCTCTGAGCAGCTCGACCCTACGCATGCCCAACTTCAACGATTTCCTGAGCCTAAGCGACGATGATATTGCGGAGATAAGTCCAGAAGGCCCTGATCATGTTTTGGAGCCAGAACCTTCTACTCCATCCACGTTGGCACCGGCCATTTCATCGCCTCAAGACCAACTGCTTCTCACACTCACACCACCATACGCCAGCCCCCCTGCCACGGCGGCCGCATTCGAGGCTGCAAGGATTGCCAGCCGGTATAACTTTGATCTTGTTTATGTGGTCAATCTCTGGCCAGACGTCTCGGGGCCTGCAACATCGGGACCGGGGGAAGATTCTGCTTCCTTTGACCACTCGGCCAAGTCTCCAACGAAAATGACTGGTCGCTTGCTTGCCGCATATGGGCTTCACAACGTGAAATCACCGTTCCAAATCTCTTCTGAGATTCATGGCAAGATCCTCCGCTCTAACGGTTGGATTGAGTATCGGAACCATGAGGCTCGAGACGACGAGTTCGCTCGCGGGTTTGCTTGTGCTTTCTACACTGGCCAGTACTCCAAAAATGGGTCGTTCCTGTCAGGCGGCGCACCGTCCCCGATAAAGACGAGACAGAACAATCGGGGTATTGTGTTTGCAGCCTACCGAAAGCCGAGAGTCGACGGCAGCATGCTCGGAGTTGGATCCAGCAAGTCAGAGCTAGCAGACGTCCACCAGGACGCTGAAGCCTTGGTTGAGATGCTTATCGACATCCACGTGGCAAGCCGACTTCGCCAACCTCTACCACAGTCTCAGGATTTTGAGACAGGTCCTATGCCAATGCAGGCAGTTGAACTATCGTAAAACTGCCCAAGACCGTGGTTTCTCTAATTTCCATTTGTCCTGTCTATCAAGATACTGTCACCACCATTTTGGACCCTATGCCATGGCTAGGTGCTACACGGTCTCTTTTCGATTTCAAAATACTGTCGAGATACCATTCGAGGGCGGATGATTGTCATTTTCCAAGTCAATGACTTACGACTATGAGCGGCGTCACGGAATGCTTTGAAAGCCTCAAGTACACCTCGAAGGCTTCAAACACAACGATGATGGCTGCACAACGAGATAACATGTTTACGAGGCTTGGGCGAGGAGTAATAGTCCTTTTTTTTTTTCGGCTACGGCGCATAGTAGAAGATATGTTATCAGCAGTGCAGAATGCACGGTGCATACTACCGACGGAGGCATAGATCCTTCAGGGGAAGGGCGGGCCCAACGAATCTGTAGTAAATTGACATTCTCTCAAATTCGACTCAACTTGTGCCCTGTCTGTGACTACTGAGACGTCTATGAGTATGAGCTACGCATACCTCAATGAGGAATGGTGTGTACCCAGCCATTTGTCATGCTATGCTTTTCAGGCAAGCGAGTGATATTGCCTGTCTCGAGAATAGTCATTCATGAAATGACTTTCTAAATCCAGGAAACCAGCGAACTAAGCCGTCGGAAAAGACTTCGCAGGCGGCTACTCGCTATCTTGTTAAGAAGTGATAAAACTGGTCCCCTGGGAAGCACCACAACTGACTGCCGGCTTCGGGCTCCGATGAGTCCTTCTTTCACTAAGATCACTCATACACAGCAAAGGATACGAGCTTGACATGTGTTTCATGAACAGGGACTGTATATGACGTGAGATACAATATCGTATCCTGGTAGACTTTAAGAACCTCGTTCGGCTGGGCCTTTGAAGCGCGCTTAATCGAAAGGGATCCGTCGGAGGCCCTCTCCCATGCCCCTTTTCTTCATCTCCTGCGCAGCCGCAAGACTGCTTGGGACCTTGATGCCGCAACAATCGCCCCAGCCTTTGCCCTCGTGCACATGTCCCGTGTGCGGGTCTGACGACTCCGGTGCTTCTTCGTCTTCGCCAGCGGTAGCGATATCTTCCTCGCTCATGCCGTCAGCCGCCGGCACTAGCGATCCGAAGAGGAAGTGCTGCATGACCGGGAGCTTGCCTAGCACCTCCGACACGAACATCCGGCGCATGCCTCCATCGATCTTGGTCCATGATTTAGCGGATGAGATGTCGTCGAGCATTGGGCTGTGCCATCGCAGACCCTTCACTGTCTTTGTGCTATTCACAAAGCTAACCTGGCCCAAGTACATGTACTCGGCTCCAAACTCTTCCAAGGAGAGGTCCTGGTGAATAGCTCGTGGGGTGATGAAGGGGTGATATAAAAGCTGAACCGCACCGAAAAGAAACGGCAAGAACTGATAA
Organism: Neonectria ditissima; assembly: GCA_001305505.1. Taxonomy (NCBI): domain Eukaryota; kingdom Fungi; phylum Ascomycota; class Sordariomycetes; order Hypocreales; family Nectriaceae; genus Neonectria; species Neonectria ditissima. The sequence continues at coordinate 2,800,707 of LDPL01000172.1, forward strand.
TCGTCGAGTCCCCAGACGCCATGAGATCCGGCCGGCTCCAGGTAATAGGTCATCTGGATGACTCGCATCAAGGAGAGATAGCGTACAAAGACACGTAGAATGACGGCCTTGAAATCGGACTTCTGCAGTAGCCCAAGCTGGTAGAGGCCAAGAAGCCAGATCATAAAGTTGAGCTCGTGGCCAGAGCCATAGTCTATGCGGCTACCGTTTCCGAAAGATTGACAGAAGTAGGTGGACACCTCAGCAACGGCGTCGTCATTGTCCAAGCCGAGCTGTCGATGCCACTTTGGGCTACTGTCCTTGGCGAGATCGAGGAACCCCCGAAAGGCCTTGTTTCCGAAGCGTGAGCCGCCCTGCTCGTTCGGAGGAGACTCGTATACCAGCTTCTCTGCTTCGTCGAGAATGTTTAAGATTGTCTTGATCCTGTCGCTGAGGTCGTCATCCCGGACTGCCGAGCATGGGGTATCAACCACAGCCTCCGCGAGGCCAAAGACCCAGGCCGTAATCAGCTGGTACGTCGGGGATTCCAAGAACAGCTCATGGTCCTTCCTTGACAGTATCCTGCGCGAGGGTATCTTGTAGGTCCAGTCGGACGTGTCGGGTGGCGAGGGAAGGGCGGGAGTTCTAGGCACGGGAGTGGGATTCGACGGCGCTTGTCGTCGCCTGCGAGGTTCGAGCTTTGGGATGCGGTCCTTGAGGTTTGGGATTCCAGACGCCACCGGTTGAGAGGGCGACGGCGAGGTTTGCGTAGGAGCAGCAGATGCCATTATGTCTGTAGGAGAGTTGATAAGGCGATGCAGATGTTGAAGGGTTGTTCCTGTCCAGCCGGGACGCAATGGAATGGTTCAAAGCACAAGTCGGCCTCCTGCAGCCGGAACGGACCCCACCCGACGGCCGAGCGCCACTGGAAGGTGCAGCCACCCACCTTGTGAGCTTTAGAAGCCTACGGATACGCCCGCTACAGTTCCTAGTGCGGGGCAACTTAGAGCCGCCCCAGGAACTAGAGGAACTGAAGGTGCCCTGCAAACGCCGCAACCTTTCGAACCCGCGAAATTTTTATCAGCCTTGCAGCGTCGCGATATCGCAACAAATACAGCAATGGCTCCCTCTGCCGAACCGGCCGCCGAGCTGTCGCATCTGCCCAAGGCCGATGGTTCCGCCACTTTTTCCTACAGCGGCTACTCAGTAATCGCCGCCGTCAACGGCCCTGTCGAGGCGCAGAGGCGAGACGAGAACGCCTTTGAGGCTCTGGTAGATGTCATCGTGCGACCTGCTGCAGGGGTGGGAGGTAAGAGACCCGACAAGAGCATCAGGATGGGACAAGCCATTCTAACCAGTCACCGATCATAGGGACCCGGGAACGACAGCTCGAGTCGCTTTTGCAGGCTGCTCTCCGCCAACTGATTCCCGTGCGGGACTATCCCAGATGCGTGGTCCAAATCACCCTCCAAGTGGCCGAGACGCCAGAAAACGCCTATGTAAACACCAAGCTAGTTCAGGCTCAACTGGTGAGGCATCTGATATGACTACCACTCTCAACCTACTTGGTCGCTGATACTCGACAACAGAACCTTCCCATCATCCCTGCCTTACTACACGCAGCCATTCTGGGGCTTTTGACAGCCGCAATTCCTCTCAAGGCCATAGCTGCAGCCACTGTCATTGCCATCCCAGACGGTGACCAGGGCGTCATCGTTGACCCCACTGCCGTGGAAGCAGACCGTGCAAGATCCCTTCACGTCCTGGGCTTCACCTCTCAGGATGAACTTCTCTTGTCGGAGAGCCAGGGCTCCTTTTCTGCCGATGAGTGGAGCAAGATCCTAGAACTTGGACAATGCGTATGCTGCCAACACCAGCAACCCGGCCTTGACACGGCCATGGCGGGCGACAATCACGAGTCCCGGAGTATGAAGGACTTCATTCGCTCAGTCATAGAGGCTAAGGTGGCCGATGACCTCTACTGGAAATGAAGGAGTTCCTGGAAGCTGCAATCACTGAACGGATCGGATTCCATGCTAGAGCAACGAGACTAGTAGCGCCCCCCAAAGCGCTTACTGCTTGCCCTATCATATGTGCGGCGAACTTTGTGATATCTCACACATCGCTTGCCAGCTACAAGGTTGACAGCATTAAGATAGGGCGGATGATAATGCAGAGGGGGAGCTTGTCACGCAATGAGACGATCAAACCGCAACAACATATGCCTATCAAGGGGAAGGTGCCATGGGAATAACCGCGAGTCTGGTATCGGGGTCTGCGGGCGGCATTGCTGACTACTAGAGGCTGGCACGGGCCGAACTGAGGCATGAAATCGAGGTGGCGTTTCATCTCAATCTCGAGATTCAGGAGTGGTTGTTATCAAAACAACACGGCATCTTCGCGATTTAACAGGACACACAAGGGAAAGGAGTAAAAAAACTCGGGCAAACTCCAGAGGCAGGATCTTGTCGATGCATTCTGTCCTTCTGTCTAGACGCTCGGGTCGACGTATTGAGCTCGACAAAGAAGATGATTAGTTGAATATTATTTGCCTAGTTACTCGAAAGCGTTGGCAGGCTGAGCGGAATCGATTTATGAGATAGCCGCCAGCCAATTCACATATACCCCACCGCGTCCACCCAGAACATCCCCGAGCTTGGCTCAGGTCTAGTGCGGCAGCTTCTTGCCGTCCACCGTCCACCATCCAGCATTGGCACCGTCACGACGCGGTGTGCTTTATGCCGAGGCCTCGATTCTTGGTAGACAAGGATGAGTTGAGACGAAAAGCAAGCCACAGTGCCACGGCGTTTCGAGTTCGGAATCACCAGCCCCGTCGATGCGACACGGACGCAGGTTGGCGCAAATCCCCCCCTCGTGGCCTATCACGCACCCATGCGCTGTGACGCAGCAATGCTCGTGGCCCTTGGCTCCAAGGAGCCGTCGACATGCGACGTCACAGCTAGCCGATACGACACAGCTACCCAAAACCCCGAGCTCTCCGCACCCACGGCGAATCGTGTCTTTGGTCTAGGTCAAGCCCATGCTGCTCCGGTTAGCGCCAAGGAGGGGGGAGCGTGCCCAAACTTGGGACGGCAGGCCTTGCTTCAGAGTGGGAGGCGAGATGCCGATATGCACACGATCTGTCTTTGACGGTATTTCACAAATCGTTCCGTTCGCGATAACGCCAACGGTACCGTTTTCGAACCCAGATTCGAGATGAATGCACCCAGTCCACGAAGGGAAGCCCTGTCCGCCGGCCTTTTTTTTCTTTCTTCTTTGGTAGATAGCTCCGATCTGTCCGGGTCTCCTCCGATATTGGGACAATGCCAAACCCGACTACATCAGTTACTCTCAGACACAGAGACAAAGAAGTCCATGTCGGGTACTTGGCTGTACATGGATGCTCTTTGATATAGGTAGTAGGTATAGCAGGAAGAGGACGAAATGCGTGCGTCGCTTAACCGTGGTGCAGGATTCGTTCAAAGGGATCACGTGGAAACGTGGGAAAGTCGATTTATGCAGGTCCTTCTAGTGCCGTCACTCGCAGTCCCACCTGTTTTGCTTGTCTCGGTCTAACAAACGACAAAGTCGATGCGGGCGCACTTGATGCAAACCAAACGTCGTCGTCACCAAGTACCTGGACCTACAGAGCACGAGTAGTAGTACGTCGCTGCTATGCAGTTACAGGTAAGACGGGAGGAGGCAGGAAGGAGGGGGACAAGGGCATTTCAGGAACCTTTCAGCCTCTTCGGGGGCGTCCCCATTGATGCCACCGTTTTCACAGCCCGTGGCGTTCCCTCGTGCATAAGACAACACAAACAAAGGGCAGATGGTCGAAATGGTCAACAAGCCAGCCTCCTGAGTCCTAGCAAGGGCAGCAAGGGACGGCGCTAGGCCGAATTGACCCCCCTGCGACGTCGAAAAGCCGTTGCAGAAGCGTGGAGCCGAGCGGATGGGTCGCGCCCCGAACATTGAACACTGCAACCCCGGCGGGCAAGCGGTGTTGGAGAGCGGTGTTGGAGCGCGGCGCCTAGAGGGATCCATGACGGAGGCTTCGTCTCTCGTTTCTCGTCTCTAACGCGGGATCGACAGGAGCGAGAAGGGAGAGCAACATGACAGCCAAGGTAACGGAATGGAAGGCTACGACTTACAGGCAATACTACAACAGGTTACAGATTACAGACTCCCTGGGCTGCAAACTAGGAGAGAATACGGGTTTGCAATGGCAAGTATTAAAAAGCCATGCCCCCATCGCACACAGAAAGAGAAGAGCCAGTTGCCGGTACATCTCACCACCCACTCTTTCGTTGACCTCTCATTTTCTGCGTCTTCTTCTTCTTCCGTCCCTCCCCCCACCCACTACGACGAGAACAATCACATCATCGGCAAAGTCGCGCGCACAAGAGAGCTCTGGGAGCTTTTCTTTTCCTCTGCAACGCAACCACCAGCACGGCAAACTGCGCCCATTTGTTTCTCGTCTTTTTGACTTGTCTCGGTTTATTACGACTTCTTTTTATTACTTTTATTACTCTTTGTTCTCCTTCTTTTACTGGCTGCTTATCCTGGGGTTAAGTCAGTCGTTTTCCCCGTTTTAATCACTTGTTATAATTTCTTTTTCTTCTTCACCAACCAACCCACCTCCCTGCCAGTGTACCTATTTACGGAATTCCCCCTCCCAGTCGTTTCTTCTGGTTCTTTCTGCGCTGGTCGTTGGAAAGGTGGTTGTGTCTTTTCATCTTGCATCCTGCAGGCTGCATTACAAGTGCGTTGCGTAACGTCGCATCCCTGGAACCCTTGCTCGCATTTGCATCCGCATCCGCCGGATTTGGGACCCATCCTTGATTCTTCGTCTCAAATCCACGATTTGTCCTCCCTCCCCCCTCGCGGACTCGCTTCCGTCTTTGGGTCTGTACATCCGTCCCCCAGGTTCGTCAGCACGGACAAGGGACATCGTCATCCGCCATCCGCCATCCGACCCCCCGGAATTAAGCGATATTCGTGCCTACGACCAACAGTCGTAGCCGTTACCACCACCACCAACAGCAACAGCCAACAACCGACGACTAACAGCCAGAGGCGTCAATTCACAGCCGCCTGGACCTCCTGCAGACTACTGAGGCCCTTCCCGCTGCGTGCTAAGGGAATTGCATCGGCGAGATCCATCACCTTGCAGTTGACTATTTGCTGGTTACCGTCATCCACGTGCACTGTGACGCTGCGACTGGATCCCTCTCATCACAGACGGCCACCAATCGCGGCCAATCCCTCCCGCTCGGCTCGGCTCACACCCACCACCAAGTCACCCAAGCCCATCGAATCGAAGACCAAAGACGCCTTGCGTGTGTAGTCTAGCAGGTCTATGCAGGAGAGAGGAAAGAAGGATTAACGAGATTCGACATCGCTCCAAAGGCAACGAGACAAAGTGACGGTGAGTCGACAGCCCGTCCAATTGGAAGCCCCGCCGGTGCCGAGAGGGAGAGAGGGAAAGTCGGGGAAATTATTTCGGGGGACATTAACTAACGTGCCCGTGTGGGAAGAAAAAGACCAGGTGATTGATTCATCGGTACCACTTATCACAGTTCACTGTCACGGTACTATCACGGTACTAACACGCCGCACCTCCTATCTCCTTTGGCTTCCGAGGAACCACGGATACAAGAGGGAGATAGCGGAGAAAAGCCCCGAGTCTCACCTTTTCGTGTGTGTGAGAGAAGATACCTGGATAGGTGCAATTCGTCAGCAAGAAAGAGGAAAGAAAGGCAGCACAGCAAACGCAACGCAACCACAACCACAACCACATTCGCGGATAGGCTAAAACAAAACAGCCTAGCCCCAGACCCTTACAAGGAAGGAAAAAGACTCCCTCCACTTTCTACGATTGCTTTGACTGTGTGGCAAACTGTATTTCGGTTACGGTGCTCCGCAGGGGACTCCGCCAGCAAGCAGTAAAGTACGAAGTAGGGACAATCGGAGCGGACTTTACGGATACACACACACACACTCACACACTCACACACGCACTACACACACTTGTCTGCTGCTAGGTACCTACCTAGTCTCCACCCCCAAATTTCCTCACCCTCTTCACCAAAAAAGAAAAGCCCCCGGCGCATGATGGAAGGAGACATGCCATCCATCGCGGGAAATATGACAGGCGTGCTTCGCGCCTCGTCGCCCACGGCACTCCACCCGACTCTTGGCAGCCCGCGGCGGGACCGTGAGGGTTCTCCTCTTTCTATTAAGAGCGCACCTGTCGCTGAGAGAGACGGAGTGCTGCTAGTGGACCTCCCAGCAGCTGCGACTTCTTCGTCTTCTTCTCTGTTGACAACAACGGCAACTAACGACAACACACTTACACCAACAACCACCACCACCACCACCACCACCAGCTCTCCTAGCCCTAGCCACAACTCCCAAGATAACGTCGCCGACAACTCGTCCACACTCCCCGACCCCGAACTCCTCCTACCCTCGTCGTCGTCGGCTACTTTCTCGGTGGCGGCGGCTGCAGAGGATGCGATTGATCCGATCCCGGGTCTTCCTTTGAGACGTTCCGCGCCCACTGCTGGAGCTTCTTTCGGTGGATCCTCGTCGCCGTCGTTGCTGGTATCCCCGTCTACTATTCCTTCTACGACTCCGCTGGAAGCTCCGGCTTCTTCATCAGTGGGCACCTCCCCTGGTCGACTCCAGTCGCCTTCCCTCTCTGTAATCACCCCTTCTACTTCTTCTTCTTCGTCGTCGTCGTCGTCGCCGTTGGAGTCTGAGGCTGCGATCACGACCACGACCTTGGTCTCTTCCACCCCCTCCCCTTCTTTTCCGTCTTCGGCCTCCGCCTCGGCCTCCGCATCTGCTAGCTTCCACCACCAGCAACAAAGCGGACATCGTCGCAACACCCCCTCTCGCGACTCAATCCCCCGGCAGACGGTCATCAAGGCCCTGGCCTCGGTAGCCCGACAACGCAAGCCCGACGCGCTGTCGCTGGTTGCTCCGTCTCACTCCAATTCGCACTCACACTCGCGGGTTGCTGGTGGCTCTTCCCACGCCCGAACCGGCTCTCAATCGCGATCGCTCTCGCTCCTTTACGGCATGTATTCCGCCCAGGGCGGGGACGGCGAGTCCCTTTCCGAATCTCTCTCCGAGGCCCTGTCCAAGGCCCGGTCGCCAACTACCGGTGCCGGTACCGATGCCGGTACCTCTACCTCTACTTCCGACCCCTCGTCGCAGACCCTGACGGATGCCCTGAACGACATTGCCAAGTCTCGCATGGCCCCTGCGCCGCCGACTCCCACGGCCACCACGCCCATCCCGACTCCCACCACCGCCGTCCGCTCGGCCCCGGCCAACAGCTCCCATTTCAACGTCGCCTCGCCCGCCGCAACAGCTGCCAATGCCAACGCTGACTCTACTTCCGCCATCAGCACCGCCGCTGCCTTGTCTTCTGCCGCCGCCGCTGCTACGCCCACTCCGGCAACCGCCCTCTTCCCCTCGTCCCTCCAGTCGCCGTGCTTCTATCACGAGCGCTTCGCTGACGCCGTCGACATCGGCAAGGTCCTTGAGGAAATCAAGAACGATGTCTCCATGTCGCACTCGCGCCTCGTCGCCACTGCCACTGGTGTCCGCGAGGTCTCCAAGCAGCTCCAGCGCCGCCCCGTCAAGCGCGCCGTCCGCAACATCATGATTGTCACCAAGGCTCGCGACAACCAGCTCGTCTATCTCACCCGCGAGCTCGCCTCATGGCTCCTGCGCACCCCGCGCTACGGCTCTGACCTCGGCGTCAATGTCTACGTTGATGCCAAGCTGCGAGGCTCCCGCCGCTTCGACGCCCCCGCCATCCTCGCCGAGAACCCGCGCTTCCAGCACATGCTCAAGTACTGGACCCCGGACCTCTGCTGGAGCCAGCCTGAGAAGTTCGATCTGGTCCTCACCCTCGGCGGCGACGGCACCGTCCTCTTCACGTCGTGGCTCTTCCAGCGCATCGTGCCCCCAGTCCTCTCCTTCAGCCTTGGCAGCCTTGGCTTCATGACCACCTTTGAGTTTGAGAAGTACAAGGAACACCTCAACCGCGTCATGGGCGACGACGGCATGAAGATCAACCTGCGCATGCGCTTCACCTGCACCGTCTACCGCGGCGGGCTCCTCGGCGGGCCCACCCTTGAGGAGGGCGAGCAGTTCGAGGTGCTCAACGAGCTCGTCATTGACCGTGGCCCTTCACCCTACGTCTCCAACCTCGAGCTTTACGGCGACGACGAGCTGCTCACCGTCGTCCAGGCCGACGGGTGCATCTTTTCCACTCCGACCGGTTCCACGGCCTACTCACTCTCCGCCGGCGGTGCCCTCGTCCACCCAGACATCCCAGCCATCCTCCTGACGCCCATCTGCCCACACACCTTGTCCTTCCGGCCCATGGTCCTCTCCGACACCATGGCCCTGCGCGTCACCATCCCTCGCAACTCACGCGCGACGGCCTACTGCGCCTTCGACGGCAAGGGCCGCCTCGAGCTGCGCCAGGGCGATCACGTCACCATCACCGCCTCTCAGTATCCTTTCCCTACCGTGACCCGCACCGACACGGAGTGGTTCGACAGCGTCAGCCGTACCCTCCGCTGGAACGTCCGTGCCGCTGCCCAGAAGCCTTTCGACGCCGACGCGGCATCCCCCAATGACGACGACCAGGAAGACCTGAGCTGGGACATTGACACCGACAGCGCCTTCTACGGGAGCGAAGAGGGCAGTGTCAGCGCGAGCCCGATTCGCCGCCAGATGAGTCTGCTGGGTTTGTAAAGGGGACGTTGATTGATTATGAATGATTAGCGAGCCGTCTCTTACGACGTTGAAGCGCTGTTTTCCGCCTTTTCTTTTTCTTTTTCTTTTTTTAAGTGCTGCGCACGGAGTTTTTGGTGTTAGTGGATGATGGAGGGTTTCTTTTGTCAAGTCAGCCGGAAAGGGCTTCGCGGACGGCAACGGATGTATCTGTGGCTCTAGATTCCACGATGCGCATAAGAGAAGGAACGGGTTTTACACGGGTTCTCGTCAGACATACACACTCATAGAGACACGCACGCAGCCCCTGCTGCGCGTCCCTCATAGATAGACCAATTTGGGCCAGGCATGGTGGACAGCCACCAGTTTCCCCATTTTCCTCAATGCAAGACATAGATGGATCTACTCTTGCGTTCCATTTGCTACGTATGAGACACGAGAGGTTCACCCGCCCGTGTCTCAGGCGAATCACTCACTCGTTACCCCTCACAACGTCATATCAACACATGCCACAGACAATAAATAGAACAAGTTAGTAATTCGCTTCGCTGCAGAGAGGCGTCAGGGGCTGTTTTTGGCTCATGACAATCTTTCATTTCCACGCCAGAAGTCGAGTCTAGCTGTTCCAGCTCAAACATTCTCGGTCGGACAGATATATCTACATTGAATCCAACATGTCCATGTTGCCCCCATCCCCGTTCAACCCAAATGATAAAACACCGTACTGTAAGCTCAGAAGCAGTAAGATAACCAGTCGTTCCAAAATGCAGCAAAGAAAACACGTTTTTGTTCCCAAATATGGGTATACACAAGAGCCTCCAAAAATGAGGCTCGTCATTGGAGGCTTTCCCTCACGGAATTCGTTCCAGCGGGTACTGTGAGACCGGTGAGACACCGCCTGCACCACGTGGTTGGTTGGTCATGATGACTGGCCTTCATCGCCAGGCACCCTGGCTCAGGGACAGCAGCCCGGCCACACAATCCATGTCGGGCTTCTTGCTGGGGCTCACATCACCACCTCGCATAAATCTCTCAACATCATCCCCGCGAGGAGGGCCCTCGGGGCGTTTGACGGCATCCTCGAAAATCTCGACGCCTTCCTTGACCAAGCTGCGATGTCGGGCAGGGGCTGTGTTGGAACGGTTTCCAATTAGGTTCGGGCCCTTGTGCTCCTGCAGCACTCGGCCGAGTCGCCGGGGGTTTAGGGCTTTCGGAGGCGCGGGTGGTAGCGGTCTCCTGTAGGACTCTGCCGCATTTCCGTCCTCATCCGGGCTCCAGTTCTCCTTGTCCGAGTCTCCCGAAGGCGAAACCAGCATTGACACCTTCACTTTGCCGTATTCCTTCTCGGGCTTCTCAACCTCTTCTGCGTCCCTCTCCAGCCGGGCCATGCTGGAGCCGCTGCGGTTCAGCTTGGCCCTTTTTGCCGAGTGAGGTCGTTGAGGCTTCGAAACGGGCGCATTCCGCTTGCCGCTGCTGGGTTGGAGGATTCCACTGGATGATCTGAGGAGACTAATAGCCGCAATTGCTGAACCGTTCGACTCATGTTCTGCCTGGGCCGTGAGCTCATCGCGTTTCTCGGCGTCTGCACAAGATTCCCAGGCATGCACGTCACGAGAGCGGCCACGCATTAGCTGCGGGGGCAGTGAATTTGTGAGGGCTGAGATGGGCGGCAGAGTAATGCTTGGAAGAGCACTGTGGCTCCGCTGGAGACTTCGTTGGCGCACATGGGGCAGAGTTGGGGTGGTGGAGGACGGTCTTGATGGAGCGATACGAGTGGGAGACATTTGGTTGGAGACGAGTTCCGCCTTTCCTTCCAGGGATAGTGACAAGCGGACTTTGGACTGGCTTGAGGGTTGGGATGGTTCAGAGGAGCACGAAGACGGGGGGAAGGGCTCGAGCCTGCTGATCAGTTAGTGTACGTTCCGATATTCATCAAGGACAAGACCTACTTGAAAGAGTCATCACCGCCACGTCCAATAGTGGGCGGTGTAGAGAAGGAGCTGCCTAGGTTCCACCTATTTGCTAGGTATCCAACAGAACTAGACACAGAGGCGGATAGAGAGTGGGAGCCATCGTGGGGTTTGTGGGACGGGGAGGGGTCGTCGTGGTTGGGAGTTACGTCGGGGTAAGAGCGTGTGATGCCCTCTTGGCTCGCAGGTAGGGGTGTACAGAAGATGAAATCTGAGTGCGATCGTGAAATCGAGGGTGTCTGCGCAAGCGATCGGGGAGATGCAGTGGTAGGATCCGTAATTCGAGAACTGGCGGGGTCAGACGCCGGGAATGTCTTTTCGGGTTTGTTTGGTGTGCGGTTCGTGATTGGATCCGACGTGATGACGTGCATGCCTCCATATCTGAGGGCAGCAATCTCTTGTGCGGACAGAGGACGCGATTTTCGTCGGTCGTTTTGTCGTCTGTTCTGGAACCAGATCTGAAAGGATATGTGTCAGTCGATGGGTGTTTCCCGGTCATTAGATGAGACGCGTTGTGATGCAGTAGGTTCAGGTGGACGTGGGTAGTGGGCATGAAACCCAATGGATTTGTAAAGTAGACGTGGACTCGGGCGTACCTGAACTTCCTTCTCATTTAATGAGACACGCTGTACTATTTCGAGACGCGCTTGCTTGTCGGGTTTCGGGTTACTGCTGTATGCCTCTTCGAGAATCATCTTGTCCTTTGCCCTGTATAGCCCAATTGGTCCAGTATTAGCTCATCTGAGGCTATCGCAACGACATCACGCCGAAGGGGATGGCGGCATCAACATACGCAGTCCGCTTTCGCTTGCCCTTGGGGTGCTTCTCGGTCTCTGAAGACGGGCGAGTGCTGTGGGCGGCACTGGCAAGCGGGGGGAGGGTCTGGGGTGTGAAGGATTCGTCATGGCGGCCGGCGGAGGAGCTCGCGCGCTGGTCCGGCGAGACGGCGAAGGAGGCGATGGGAGAGGTGTCGGCCATGGCGCGGGGAGGGAGGCGGAAGATGGAGATGGCCTTATGAGACGACGAGAGGCATTACTGAGGGGCGGTCAAGATGGGCGAGGAGAGGATGTCGAGGAGAGGAGAGCAGCGGACGAGGGGAGAAGCGTAAGCAGCACGGAGGATGGGAGGAGGCGGAGGAGGGCGATGAAGAAGAAGAGCAAAAGGAAAGAGGTCGTCGTGTTGAAGAAGTCGTGGTGCAGCTGGCGACGTGTGGGCGTTGGGCGTGTGGGATACGTGAGCGTGGGTGTGGGCGTGGGCGTGGACGTGGGACCGCGGAGAGGAGGAATGGATGCCAAATGGGCAAGTGCTAGAACGAGGCGGCCCAGGCCCCATCGTCCCTTCCCTTTTTCCCTTTCCCCCCTCCTGGCCCTTCCCGCCGCCTTCCTCCTCCGCGTTTTTTTGCCCAGATTCTGGCCAATGGCGTCGCGCTCCTACAGTACCCATATCCCAATCGGGAAACCATGTCAACACGCGTTGCACGTGCCCCCCTGTCTTTGTATATCGCCCGCCTCTCCACTCTACAAAACACATACAAAACTGCATGCGCATGGGCGAATAGCGATTCCATACGTACGGTCGAAGTGCGTCCCAGCCTCCCGACTATTCACAGCATCCTCTCTTCTCGCCTCCCGTCATGTTCGCTTGCGCTGACCGCCTTCCCGACCTTCTCTTTTTTTTTTAAATCTTCGTCTTGAGTGGCCTCTTTTCCTTTTCTTCTCTTCGCGTTGAGGCCCAAGACCCATCTGCGTCCCAGCCATGCTATTCCCGCGGCGGTGCGGCAGCTCAGGTTACGTCGCGGTTTCAATTTGCCCTGATGCTCCGTTTATTTTGGTCCCGATACGAGATTTGCCTCGACCCATGTTGTGTGTGTACTTTTTTTTTGTTTTTGGCTTCTTGACAGCTGCATCTCCCCCGCAACCAACCGAGAGAGACGCGCCGTCCCTCACGCGCGCGTGCAGCCTGGGTCCCAGTCTCCGGGGGCGTTCAATTAGATACGGATACTCTCTTTCGATGCGTTAAATGGATTCATGCCCTTCCTAAGGCTTCTCAGCCCCCCCCCCCCCGGTCCTTCCCGTCGCCTCGCCCCGTCCGTATGCCGTTGCGCTGAGACTGCTCCAATGACGGGCCGCCGTTGCAGGCCATTCTCGCATCTCGTTAATGCTCGGGATTCTTGACCCGCCGGTGTTGACGCCGGAGAGGGCCAAAAACAATAACAACAACACACACGCCGTCCACTCATGTCCATCCATCGCCATCCTTCGACTCTTCCATTCCCCCTCCGCCCCACGCTGAGTGAACGGTTTGATGATCCCTGGGCCATCTCAAGGCCATGTTCGCGACCCCTGCTTCATTAAGTGGCTGCATGCGCCAGCGTCAGGGGTGTTCTGCGCGCCATCCATCCCATTTAACTAAATCACGACGCCAAGTCTAATCTCATTAATCCGATCCTCAACCCATCCTTGCCATCATGGTCCTTGCCATCTATCTTCGACGAGTCGCGTTCCAGGATCGGAATACGTAGTTACATGGGAACCAGGCATCTACGGTACGTGCTTCTGAAAAACAAGGTAGCAGGCATGGACCGCCAATCACCTCTAAGGCTGAGATGGTCGTTCGAGTATAGCAATACTGTCATCTCGGTAGCTATTAGATGATTGGAAATAATCAAATGCGACATGATGTGAGAGCCTGCCAAGTCGGGAAGCCTACGAGTCCAAGTCGGGCCACCCGTCGTCACAAGCGGTGCCACAATTAAGATCATCCTTGATAGGTGTGTAGGGTAGTTGCAAAGCCGACGATGATAATTGGTCCCAATGTCAGTCAAATATTTAAAACCCGTCCAAGGTAAAGCTTTGTCAGTGCATTTATTCGCTGATGATGTCATTGCCATACCATTTGTTGTTTCCAGATAACTGAAAAGGCAGCAGGAGAAGGTGTATCGCACGCACCGTGAACGAGATTGCCCCGGAAACCAGCTGAGTACAAGACATTGATTCGGGTCGAAAACCTGAAACTTGCCCAACCAGAGACAGTAATCCCGAACCACCAATTGAAGTTGTCTCGGTAAGTTGCAAACGTCGCCTCGAAAGTCTCAACGACCCAAGTAAGACTCTAAGATGAGCATTCCTAGAATAGACACCAAACTCAAGACCGAGACGCCAGCACCAGTAAATCAGCGTTCCATCGAGGGCCGGAACTTTCACCGTTGCCATCGACAACAATCACCCTGCGACAGGACTACCATCAACTTCGGGAGCAATTATGTATGAAGGAAAACTTCTTAGCCAAGCCACGCAAACTTGGCCGTGGTGTCGTTTTTGAAGGACATCTAGCTAACTAAAGAGGCCACTGCTCTGTACAGTGGCACCACCCCTTCTACCTCAAGTGAGGGATGACGGCCGTCTTTTGTGCCGTTCATAATCACGCTACTGTAAACCCCAAGACTTTCGTCCTGTATCTCATAAATGGTCATTCCGGCTGCCTATGTGCCATCCTCAAATACTTCCCACGTCCCATTCCCCGGGAGCATGGAGTATCCTCCTCAACAAAGTTTCCCGTGACCGCGAGTCATTTACAGGTCGTCATCGGAAAGCTCACCAGGCAGGGGCAGAGTGGCGGCCACGTTCATCTCGTTCTCGTACTGCGCGAGGAGGTCCTTGTCGACCTGGGCGGTGGGGGGAGCGAGAGCAGGGGCAGCAACGAACTCCTACGTCACTAGTTAGCAATCTGACCTGGCATCCAAAAGAGCCAAGAGGGAACGCACGAGTTGGGGGTTGCCGACGAGCTTGCGGGCAAGCCAGAGGAAGGGCTTCTCGAAGTTGTAGTTGGACTTGGCGGAGATGTCGTAGTACTGGAGGTTCTTCTTGCGGTGGAAGGTAATGGTCTTGGCCTTGACCTTTCGCTCCTTCACATCGACCTTGTTACCGCAGAGAACAATGGGAACGTTCTCGCAAACTCGGACGAGATCACCTGGAATCGGTTCGTGAGCTGGGGCCTCGAGATTTATCATGGGCTGGAGTAGAACATACGGTGCCAGTTGGGGACGTTCTTGTAGGTGATACGCGAGGTGACATCGAACATGATGATACCGCACTGGCCGTTGATGTAGTAACCGTCACGGAGACCACCGAACTTCTCCTGACCGGCGGTATCCCAAACATCGAAGCGGATCTTGCCAAAGTTCTGGCAGAGGAATTAGTACCCCGCAAATCCGACGTGGGGTCGTGAAGACTTACGGTAGAGAAGTCGAGGGGGTGCACCTCGACACCGAGGGTGGCCATGTACTTCTTCTCGAACTCGCCAGTCAAGTGGCGCTTGACGAAGGTGGTCTGTTGGACACGAAATAGATCAGTCAGCGTTGGAGCTCCTCGGACGATGGCATCTCCCGCCGCTTCGGGCGGGTGGCGGGGCGAAAGGACGGCCCCCGATAAGGTCGCCGGGAGGGACTCGCGACAAGGCGAGGGATGCTACACACCTTTCCGGTACCGCCATCACCGACAAGCACGAGCTTGAAGGTGGGAGGGGCCTCTTGCTGTTCAGCCATTTTGAAGATAGATGGTGTAGCGACAGGTGCGCGGGAGGACGTAAACAAGCGGGGTGCTGGGGTTGCGGGAGTTAGCTACTGCAGAGCGGACGGGATCGCGTGAGGGAGTCGGTCGAAGGTAGAGGGCATCTGCCCGAGGTCGAAGCCGGCGAGGGGAGGGACCCTAAATACCTTGAGATGCGTCGCTGGATGTGGGTACGCTGTGATGAACGAACTTGACAGAGCAGTCAACCTGATGTTTTGAAGGCGGCGGGGAACTTTGGGCAGGGGAAGGGCCTTAAGCGAAAAATTCAGTCGCCCCAGGGTGGACTGGGCTGCACGTGATGTCGCAGCACGGATCACGGATCACGGACATGATCACCTCAATCCGGGAACCAGCAGCGAGCGGGAGACTTGACTCAATTCTTCAGTCGTAAATTTACGGGTACATTGCCTTACCACGGCGCTGGGCTCTCTCGCCGGCGCCATGCTACGAGCTACCTGGCACGGCGCGTACCTTCTAGGTATCCGGTATTCCTGATTTACCACCTACCAGCCTCCCCTAGACGATGCCCACAAGCGTCACCGTTACCGTCGCCGCCCGTCACCGTCACCGCCTTGTGCCTGTGGCGTGTGGTCCTGCCTGTGCCTGGAAGATTCCACCGATTGGGCACCGCTGGTTTTTCTCTCGATGGGCGCTGGGTGCCTTTGGGTCGAGCACTGCCTGCTGGAAGCCTGCCCGGTGCCTGCCGACGGAGGTAGGCATTTTCTTCGCTGGCAGCAATGGAGTTGACCAGGGGTTTGGATTGTTCGGCGGTCCACCGACTCCCAGCTGGTATCCGTAGGCTACGAAGCGTTCGCCCACGCCCACGCCCACGATACGACACTGCTCTCAGGGTTCGGGCTCCCTGCTGATCATGCTTAGGCACGCAAGTCCGAACAGCTACGCTGTGGTCTTTCCTCAATGTGTGTCTTTCCGTGTTTGGCTAAATTGGACGTGGCAGAATACGCCGAAGTGTAAGTAGGTATGCCGGAGCTGCTGTGGAAACAGCAACAAGCCCGAAGTAGCTATGTACGAATACTTCGCCAACACCTTTGGCACGTCATCTCGCATTGCAAGGATATGACAGACGGGTGGCTGGTTGCTGGCCGATGCTGAAAGGGCTCGAATCCCACCGTCACCCGGCAGCACTCGTCCAACCAGTCATCTTTCGTGATGTCTATATACGCAGTTGATCTCATGCAAACCACCTCTGGTGCGAAGCATAGTTGCTTCCATTCCCATCGGGCCTGTATCTCGGGCTCTTACAGTACCTAATCCTAGCCTTGTGCTCCAGAGGGAGGTCCATGGTGTGTGGGTGTGTTTGTGCAGGGCAGCCCAGCCCAAGCTCCTAGCGCCTTTACTCCCAACTTTCGTTTGTATCCGTACTATGCAGCCTACCAGAGCTCAGAAAATGTGCCAGCATTCTTCAGCTGGACATTCAACTTAGACAGTCAGTCAGTCACCTCGCCACATCAAGGACCACTGCACGTGCTAATGATGCGAGAGATGGTGCGCCCGAGTCAGCTTTGTAATCAATCATCTCTTGCCCAATGATTACCAGATTTCTTCCTCGAGAATCACGCCGTTTGCAGCCTGCCTTGTCCCCTGCCTAAACTTCATTAGGCTCATCGCTCGATCTGCAACCCAACGCCTTTGTTACTCGCTCCTACCTAGGCCTAGTAGGTAATAATCTCACTTACACAGCCCAGCGTAAACGTTGATTACATGAGCAGCTCCAAGGCAGCCCGTCCAGCACCGTTCTTGGGCTTTACTGAGAACTTCAGGTGCATTTACACATGGGTGCATGAGTTGAACGCTGGTCCTCAGAGTGGGAGGATATGACAGCCCAACATTCCTCGTCCACCCCAATCCTTTCTTGGGGTTAGGGTCAACCGTAGCTCCTCTCGCTGTGCTACGCCCGATGTTCGTGACACTTTGATGAAGACGTTGCTCTGAGTCAAAATTAGCTTGCCATTGCATCGGCCGGGACAGAATTGGTGCACATACTCCCTCGTTCCCTTGCACGCACTCAGCGACCTTCTTGAGGCCGTCGTGGTTGGATCGATTCACGTAGCCAAAGTTGCGAATCTCGTCCCCGGGTTTCAAGCCAGCCTGTTCAGCTGGGCTTCCTGCGGCAACTGTGTTGACCTTGGCAAATGGCGGGTCCAAGGCCTCGGGCTGCGAATCCGGAAGAATGGGTTGCGCCTCGCTGGAATTGAGAGCCAGTTCGCTGTCGCCGTGATCGAGGCTTGCAAAATGTTCATGGAGGAACTTTTCGATTCGGGCCATAACTTCCTTGTAATCGTTTCGGAGACGAATGATTCGAGCCCTCGTCGTCCGAACTAGGGATTGTTAGTTGACTAATGCTAGGGAGGCTTGAATTTCGTAGTACCCTGAGCAACATCGATGTCGGCGCGAGGGAAGCCGTCTCTCGAGATGAGGGACGTGTTCATGTCTACTCCATGCTGAGAGGTTATTAGAAACGTAGGACTGAGATGAAGCATAAAGATAGCTTCAGAAATATACCGAGTCGAGGACGCCGCCAAGCGCCTTGAGTTCTGCTTCGATGTCGTTCTTCTTTCGCTCGAGCTCGTTGAAGCTCAACTGCCCCGCATCACCGTTGCTTGCGTAGGAGGTGGTCTGCCCGGATGGCACAGTGGGTGCGTGAAGATTCTCCATTTTGAGAGGAAGTCCCATAGCTCGGCGATACTTTTACGAAACGTATGATGCCTGAAGCGGCTGCGCAAGGCTGGGAGTAAGTTGTCGTCAAGTGTTGCAGGCTACCTCGGATGACGCGCCGCGCAAGAGCTTCAGTGGATTTAGCAGTGACACAAACAGCCGTCAGGCGGGGTGTCGGTCCGTATCTACCTGAAATTCTTATTAGAGCAGCTTGTTGGCCTGAAAACCAAAAGAACAAAGTGGCACGTGCACGATACCGGCATTGGCCAGAGTGAACTCCGAGGCGCATCCCCGTTCTGTTGGCGACGTCACTTTTTCATCTCAGCACCTTTGCCCGTCAACGCGTTCTCCTAGACATTGGCACTGCTATTCGGCCCATCATGGCTACCGGGGTAGATGCGCGACTCCTGAAGTCAACAAAATTCCCTGCTGAGTTCAGTCAGAAGGTCGATATGCAGAAAGTCAACCTCCAGGTCATGAAAAAGTTTGTGGGCGTCTTCGTCACCATCCGTCCCCTTTGTCCTTGCTGACCCTCGTTCAGGTGGATCGCCAGCAAGATATCTGAAATCCTCGGTAACGAAGACGACGTTGTGATTGAGCTCTGCTTCAATCTGATCGAGGGATCGCGATTCGTATGTCACTGCCGATCGCTAAGAAATACTGGGTGTACTGATCACGCCCTCACAGCCGGACATCAAGTCCCTACAGATCCAGCTTACTGGCTTCCTCGACAAAGACACGGCGCCCTTCTGCAAAGACTTATGGAGGCTACTATTGAGCGCCCAGGGCAGTCCGCAAGGAGTGCCCAAGGAGCTTCTGGAAGCCAAGAAGCTTGAGCTCATGCAAGAAAAGGTACCTATCGAGTCATGTCGCCGTCATGATTAATCCCCCCCTAACGTTGACCCGTTCTAGATAGAAGCAGACCGCGCCGCCGATGACGCTAGGAAACGACGCGATGAGCTGGACCGCCGAGATCGCGAAGTGAACAATATGAAAGACCGGGACCGCCGAGACCGGGGGGCTGGACGTGGTGATACCTGGCAGGGGAGACGAGGCGGCCGCGATCTCGATACTAGAGGCCGAGGTGGTTTCAGAAGGAATGGAGACCGATCTCGATCGCCGACGCCTCGGTTCCGCGATCAGAGAGATCCATACGGGCGTGACAGCTACGCTCCACGAGGTCGACGTGGTGGGGGGCGCGATCGTGGCACCCGTCGACGGTCACGCAGCCGCTCGGCTTCGGCTTCGGCATCGTCTCGGTCAAACTCGCGCAGTGGTAGTGCGTCTCGCAGTACTGATCGATCAGACAGTCGGAACCACCAGACTCGACAGAGGTCACCGGGAGGACGACGAGACCAGCGCAAAAGATCAAGATCACCTGCTGCAGATGTCTATCGACCACGACAGAACCGTGACGGCAGAGGGCGTCGATATGCCCCGAACCGCCGATCGCGATCCGCCTCCTCGGATAAGCGTCCACCTACCGCAAAACGAAGAAGATACTCTTCTTCGCGAAGCCGATCAGTCGATCGTCGCAAAAGATATTCGAGAAGTGTCTCATCGTCAAGGTCTAGGGGCACATCTAGGTCTCGCAGTCGCAGTCGCAGTCGCAGCGCCTCACCCAAGCGCTCGGGCAAGGGGCAAAGAGGCGCACGAAGTCATTCTTCAGACGTGGAGGATGATGGTCGTGGGCGGAAGCGGACCAACCTGGGTGGACGCGGTCGTCGCCTTTCCAAGAGCCAAGAATCCCGGAATGGTCGTCGACGGAACAGTTCTTCAGCTTCGTCACTTTCCAGAACCCGGGGCAAATCAGCTGATATTTCTGAAGATGAACCTCGCGCTCCGCCATCCAAAGCTGTCACCGAGCCTGTAAGAGACGACGAAGAGGTGGGTAAGGAGTGATTGTCCGGGGCGCAGAGCAGTTGTGTTGTCACGAACTGATGAGTTGGCGTGACGCTGACAAATCCACACCCACAGAGCTCAAGTTCATGAGGATGGGAGTTGATAGGAGACGATCGTGAAGATGAGGTGCTCGTCAAAAGGCCCTTCAACAGTTGAGGCTAACTATTGTCGAAGCGCTCCCTGCCTCCAGTGGCCTATGATTTTTAAACCTCGCTTTGGAATACGGCAACGTTTTGTTTTCAGGCAGAAAAGCTTAAATGCAATCGTAGAATAATGACTGAATATAAAAGGGACCAGAAAACCCAGATATTTTTTTTGATATCGAATTATGCCTTGATGGGATGCGAATTTACATCTAGAGTGATGAGTATTGTTGGCCGTAGCAAGCAAGAACTGAACTTGGGATGGATTCATTCGGGATAGTGATGATAAATACCTCGTGCTTTGGGTAAGATAAACACCCATGACAGCGCTCACTGGTATAGATACAGCGGTTTCTTGTATGCCGCTACCGCCGTTATTTTGGCATGTCTGTTTGCCAAATCGTGGTTGAGGGAGTGCCTACCAATGTGCCTAGTCACACTTACGTCCCTGTTAAGCGCACTGACGCGGGTCAACCGCTCCCCGCGATTCCGATGCGCGCAGCCAACTTTTGGATCCAGCATCCCACAATCCAAGAACCTCAACCCTTGAAAACGCCAGCCAACGACCTCGACCACCGCCACTGACCAAATCGGACTTTCAGAAAAGACGCGAACCCCACAGATAAAGGTGCATGGCAGAAAGCAAGCAAGGAAACGCCGGTGGTACTGGGGCGGGACAACCAACAATGTCCGAGTATAAGAAGGCGCAAGCTCGGGTGCGGGAGCTGGTGGAGAAGCGCAGGCTCCTGGAGAGGCGCCTGACTCAGGTGGAGGATGGCATCGCACAGAAGGAGTCTGCGTATCTCGAGAGCACGCCGGCTGGGAACATCATCACAGGCTTCGACAACTATATGAAGGGGACAAGCGGTGCGGCAGCCCAGCGACGGAAGACGGGACCCGTGGAGCAGAACCGGGTTTTCTCGCGGTCTTCCATCTCGTACCGACCGAACAACCTGGTAAGAGCTGCAGCCCAACTGACATGGTGGGAAGCAAGGGACGCTGACCAGTTTGTCTCACGTAGGAGGGAATCGCGCCGGGTTCGGGAGGCTCGACGCCCGCGTCGCACGCCACGCCATCGTCAGCGGCCTTTCGAGACGGCGGGTCGAACCACGCGACGCCCACGTCGGTGACGAGCAAGAATGCAAATAAGTTGAAGAAGAAGGACGTCGAGGATAGCGAGAACGACGCGCAGACAAGCAAGAAGCGGACCAACTTTGGTGCGCAGCGAAAGTAGACAGGGTTGAGGAGGGACGCACGTACACATATATGGGATTTTGGCTTTGGGCGTTTAGGACAAGACGGAAAGCATCATCTCTTGGCTTAGGAGAGCGATGCGTGGCGTTTGTAAAGACTGTTGATATCCACAACGAAGAGAGTTACTGGTGTATATTCTGTGACGTATTATTCAAAGCAGTTGGTGGGTGCATGAGCGGAAGAAGGAGCTTGGACGAGCTTCCTGCTGTAGGAATTCGATGCGGCTGATGACCGGGGGCGAATTGCAGAAACAGTTGACAGCTTGGATGGGAAATAGCAGAGGTTAGGCAGATGGAGCCATTGATTCAGGTATGGTTTATGATGAGGATATACTCCGTATGAGGGTGATACGTGGGAGTCTGGACTGCTGTCTGGTCGGCGGATTCCAACCTTCTAAGTCGTAGCTCGGCAAGTGAACCCATCATGGTACCTATTGGGGGTCACGACGGCGCTAGCAGTACTGACCGGGGAGAGGAGCGGAAGGACTGGGATCTTTTGCAGGATGATAATGTGACTTGGCTTGGTTGTTGGCGGGCCCTTTGGAACGGGTAGGACATGCTGGATTGATAGGCTAGGCAGTCTAGGTAGGTAGGTACTCAGTGCTCGTACGACGATGCCAAGTAGGTATCTACGAGTAAGTAGGTAGGTAGGTAGGTACCTCTGGTGATGCAGTGTTTTGCTGACGACCTAGTCGATGAGCCGACGGAGTACGGATACTACTGACCAGGTAAGTTAAGGCAGATGCGGGGTTGGTACGAATTAGAAGCCGGCGTGGCTGGTGGTTGGGTTCGGATGCGGAAAGAGGAAGAGGAGAAGAGGAGAAAGGACAAGGCAGGGATCGCGACTCATCAAGCTCCATCCAAGCTCCGTACATTACTACGGTATCAGGCATAAGTAGGGGCATATACCACACCCTACGAGGGCCCCGCCTAGATGTCAATTTACAGTGCTAATTGCCCCCTGTAAGGCTCTTTATGCAGGGCTTATATAATATTTATAAAGTTTTATACAATAGGATAATAAAAATTCAATAGTACCTAGTCTTAGATAGAATATAGCTAAGAAAATATAAGTATTTTGTAATTTTTATACCAATTGTATAATTTAATGAAAAGGTATACCTTATCGATAATAGCAGTGCGAATAGCAAGGGTACTTAGCACTGTAGGTTGACCTAAAAGTGGGCTTTTCGTAGGGTGTGGCATATGCCCCTACTTATGCCTGATACCGTAGTAATAGCTACAAGCTCCAGCTCCATCTCGCTGTCTTTACCACCTCCTCCTCCCCCTTCCCTCAATTGACCTTTCCTCTCCTCCCTATTCCTCACTCTTTTCTCTCCCTTTACCGAATACACATCCCTTAATCCCTCCTTGCCTGTGTGACCAACCAACCCTCCCCCCACGCCTCCATCCGTCCATCTCATGATGACGATTCGAGCTGCGCGGTTCACGCCACAAGTGCTGCTCTCGGCCCCGCGCCGCTCCGCCGGCATCCCCAACTCCACAGGCGAGCTGGTCCTGTACACGGTTCGTTCTCTCACCATGCAGAAAACACTTAATTGAACCCTTTTAGTTCATTTCCCAGATTATCCTATACTCCTGTCACTCGCGTATTCATCACAAGAAAAAGAAAAAAAGAAACAAAGTCTAATCCAGTGATTACATTCATCCCTCTGCAGGTCTCGACCTACTCCTTCGAGACCCACTCCAAGTCGTCCCAGATCCGCGTCCTCAACATCAACGACGGCTCTTCTCACCTCGTCTCTGAAGATGCCGGTGCCGCTGAGCCCTTTTGGATCAGCGAGAAAGAATTCGCCTTTATCAAGACTGGGGACAATGGCTGCTCCATGCTTCTTTCCCAGCATGTCTTTGACAAGTCATCCGAGTATGTTTTCTAGTGTTGCTTACCCACCCCGCTGCCTCATCATGAGATACTGACCCGTACAAGACCGCACATGATTCACTACTTCGCCGGAAGTATCTCAAACCCCAAGGCAAAGACGTTGTCCAAAGGCGAAGTCGCCTTCATCTGCTCCGCCTTGACCACGCCCGACGGAGAAATGTATTGGCCAGCCGCCGAGCCCAAGTCGCACACATCCGCCAAGATATACACTGGTCTTTTTGTTCGCCACTGGGACGCTTGGAACTCTGTCAACCAGAACTCGTTGTGGTACGGGCTGATTGTGAAGCGGGACGGCAAATGGACCCTTGAGCACCCAGGACTCACCAACCTCCTCCGCGGCACCCGCCTGAGCTCTCCCGTTGCGCCCTTCGGCGGTTCTGGAGATTTCGACATTTCTGATTCGGCAATCGCCTTCATCTCCAAGGACCCTGACCTGAATCCTGCCAGACACACCAAGACCGACCTCTATTACGTGCCCGTCAAGTCGTGGACCGAGAAGCCCTCGGCTGCCCAGCTCGTTAAGACCGGCCGCCTCAGAGGCTACAGCATCTCACCCGCTTTTTCTAGCGATGGGCGGCAGATTGTATTTGCGAGGATGAAGAGCCAGAAATACGAATCCGATAAAACGCGACTGTTGCTCATCCCTGACGTTACCGATTTGAGCAACGTGCAAGAGTTCTACGAGACCAAGGATGGCGAGGGTGGCTGGGATTTACGACCAGACTGGGCTGTATGGGGCAAGGACGACAAGGTGTTGTACGTGGCAGCTGAGCGTCACGGGCGGATGGTCCTTTGGAAGCTTCCTGCCTCACCCCTGAAGGCCACAGATCTCCCCCAGGCTATTCACAAGGACGGTTCTGTCATCGAAGCGCGGACACTAGGGGAGAGCAACGAGCTCCTGGTCAGCTCCAAGTCCCGCATTGAAAGCTCTAGCTATTCCATCCTCGACCCTGAAACAGGGTCTATCAAGGAGATATCGACCAGCTCCAAGCACGGCAAGTCCTTTGGCCTGTCGAAAGCCCAGTGCTCAGAAATCTGGTACCCGGGGTCAGAGGGATACGACAACCACGCCTTGGTCATGACACCATCCGACTTCGACTCATCCAAGAAGTATCCGCTGGCCTTCTTGATTCACGGAGGCCCACAGTCGGCGTGGACGGATGACTGGAGCACTCGGTGGAACCCGGCCATCTTCGCCGAGCAGGGATACGTTGTCGTGTGTCCCAACCCGATCGGCAGCACAGGATACGGGCAGGCTCATACTGATGCGATTGCGGAGAACTGGGGAGGCGGCCCTTACGAGGATCTGGTCAAGTGCTTCGAGTATCTTAAAACAGTCAAGTACGTGGACACGGACAGAGCGGTGGCGTTGGGGGCATCATATGGCGGTTACATGATCAGTAAGTTGCAAGAACAACAGCAAAAGTCAACAGCGGTGTGGTTGAACACGGATACTAACGAGTCTGCAGACTGGATCCAGGGGAATGATTTGGGACGCAAGTTCAAGGCTCTCGTCTGTCACGATGGTGTCTTTTCTACGCAGAATCAATGGGCGACCGAGGAGCTGTTCTTCCCGGAGCATGACTTTGGTGGTACGCTCTGGGACAACCGCGCAGGATATGAGAAGTGGGATCCATCGAGGCACACGGGCGAATGGGCCACTCCGCAACTGGTAGGCTGAGACTGCACCATACTCGGTGTACCCTTTCCCTGCTCACATAAAAATACCTAGGTCATCCACAACGAGCTCGACTACCGTCTCCCTATTTCGGAGGGACTCTCCATGTTCAACGTTCTCCAGGCCCGGGGAGTCCCGAGCAAGTTTGTCATGTTCCCTGATGAGAACCATGTAAGTCATGATGAGCATCTCCCACTTGAGCATGTGGGTTCTTTCTGTGCTGACACAATGCAACAGTGGGTCCTGAAGCCCGAGAACTCACTGGTTTGGCATAGGGAGGTGCTGGATTGGATCAATAAGTACAGTGGTATTTCTGATGAGGCCAAGTTGGAGTCGCGAACGGGCATGCTCACTGTGTAAGTTTGCTGATGCGACTCGAGAAAGGGGAGAAGAGGAAGCAACGTATGGGGACTGGGGAGGTTGGATCAAGAAACAAGGAATGATGACATTGGGAGTTGTAGTCTTGAGGATATTTTTGGATAGGTAGTTAATCCATCACTGTAGATTTCGTGATGCTTGCAGATGCTAAGACTGACCTCGAGATGCAATTAGGAGAGAGGGACCTTCAAGCGGGCGGGAGCTCTAACAAGTGGGAGGAACGAAATGCGGAGACCGAAGTGTGGAGACCAAACCCCACACTGTGCACACACACCTAACGAGGCTGAAGCCAAGCTCTCAACGCCGT
This sequence comes from Neonectria ditissima, assembly GCA_001305505.1. Lineage (NCBI taxonomy): Eukaryota > Fungi > Ascomycota > Sordariomycetes > Hypocreales > Nectriaceae > Neonectria > Neonectria ditissima. The sequence goes on from LDPL01000172.1 coordinate 2,826,224, forward strand.
CGAGATGCGACTCCCTTTCACACGATAACTTTGCGACACCAACGTCTCTCGTTTCTAGCATCCCACCCTTCCCCTCAACCACCAGACGACTCAGCGCTCGGGGCGGACACGCGCTGGGAGACGTTTGCCATCTCCAGCCGATGACGTCCCAGCCAGCGCGACACCGTCGCTTCGAGTAGAAAACCACCCACCACCACCTCTCGCTCGCTCCCAAACGCCCGCTCCCAAAACAAGCTTCTCCTCCCCCCAAAACAAAGCCAGCTTCGCCCACCATGACCACGCCGCCCTCCCTCTTCCACGCGCTGCTGCGCCCGTCGATCCTCCAGGTCCTGCGCGCCACGGGCTACCACTCGACGCGGCCCGCGGTGCTCGACTCCCTAACCGACCTCGCCGCGCGCTACCTGTCGCTGCTGTGCCAGGCCACGGCCGACCACGCCGCGCACAACCAGGGCAACAGCGCCGACTTCACCCTCGTCGACATCCGCATGGCCCTGCAGGACGTCGGCGCTCTGCTGCCCGAGCGTGTCGCCGTTGAGCAGGATTGGCGCGGCGAGGAGGACGTCCGCGGCGTCGAGGAGTTCATCAGGTGGTTTGCCGGCCAGCGCATGAAGGAGATGATGGAGTTTGGCAATGGCGATGGGGAGTCGGATGCGACGGATTACCTGAACGGTGCGGTTCCTTTTCCCGGGGAGGCAGTGCCGAGCGAGAAGACACACATGAGACGTGCTAACACTTTGTTTGCTCACAGCCCTTAAGAAAAAACACAGCAAAACCGGCGAAGACGCAAAATACCACGGCACCATCCTCGGCCGGGAACACGATGCCGGCGAGGTCCAGGTCGAAGGCGGCCCCGACACGACCATCGCCGACTGGATATCCAAACGGAGCGTAACACCCCAAGAGCAAGACCAGCAGCAGCAGCAGAAGGAGGCGGAACAAAATGCGCCCCAGCAAAACGGCCACATCAGTGACGATGACGACGACTCGGGCCTGAGCTCGGTGGGCGACCGCCTAGACGGGCACGAGGAGATGGACATGTCTTAGGAGGAGCCTGTCCATGCACCGAGGGCTGCCGCGATGGTACCCGGCGGCTCCAAGAAGAGGAAGCGCTGTAGCTGGCGTCTGCCCGGAGGGTTGAGGAGAGGAAAAAGGAATGTGTTTTGATTCTTTTGCATAGCGCCGGAGTTTCGGACGGGACGGGATGGGAAGGACGGGGGACTTTGGGCCGAGGGGATATCCTGCCCACGGGCCCCATGGACGACTGCTTCTAGTCATGACTGCTGTCGACGGCATCCGCAACATACTTGTATTTAATATCCATCACTTCTACGCTCGCCCTGACGCCCCAGACCTCGCTTGATGGATGATGATGCGTGAAGGTGTTGTACTTTTCATTCATGTTGTTTCGTACTGACTGAGCCAGGTGTGTTTCCCCCTATTCTACATAGGCCTACATGCCCAAAGCTTTCCGTGGTGTCTTGTTGTACAGTTTGCAACGCTACGAGCAACTTCCCCTTGCCACCGTCTACATGTCCACATATTTCAAGAGATGGGTATACCGTATATACATGCGCTCGTACATGAACCCTCGCAATCATCGCTTTTTCGCCGCCTTCTTCAGCAACTCGTACACGCCCATCTCCGTAGCCGCCTCGCGGAAGGCCTTCCTTTTTGCCGACTCGTCGCCGTCCTCGGGCCAGTAGTGCCTCTGGAGGTAGTTGAAGAGGGCCTCGCCGCGGGACTGGCCCTCGAGCTTGGCCGGGTCGCCGTCGGCGGCGGCGACGAGGGCGCGGTCGAGGTTGCGCTTGGCGAGGACCAGGCGGTTGCGGTGGCCGGTGGTGTCCCAGGAGAGCTTGGCGGTGCCCATGACCATCTCGAGGACGAGCGTCTCCGGCGGCATGAAGCGGAAGAGGTCGCGGAGGGCGGCCAGGGCGACGATGAGGCCGGCCGGGTCCTTGATGCGGCGGAACGTGTGCAGCATCTTGCGGGCGAGCTGGCCGTCCATGCCGTCCGGGGCGAAGACGTGCCTGAACTTGACCGTCTCGGCAAAGAGGGCGCGCGCGGCCCGGGCCTCGGCGGGGAGGGCGTCTTCGGCGACCGAGTGCAGCCGGTTGATGCCCAGCGTCTTCCATAGGGCGCTGAAGGTGTAGGGGTCGGGCCGGACGCCCTGCTCCGTGACGAGGGAGTGGTAGAGCTCGAGAGCCTCCTTGGCCTGGTCGGCCTGAAGGTACGACTCGAGGAGCTGGTTGATCATGAAGGCATCCGGGCTGATTTCAGCGTCGCGGAACGCCTGCCACAGCGCCTGGAGCCGGTCGTGGAGGCCTCGCATGCGGTAGTTCTCCGCAAGGAGGGAGAAGGTCTCGAGCGTGGCTCTGGGCAGCGGCGCCGGCGCCGACTTGGAAACAGGCATGGCTTTCTTCCCCTTGCCCTCGCCTCGCCTGACCTCGACGAAGCTGATGCGCGACTCGATCATGCCCCAAGCTATCTCGTCGGCCCTCTCGAGATCGTCCACGCCGCCCGAGCGCTGCCAGGCGCCGATCAGGCCGTTGAGGTGGATCGGCGCGGTGTCGACGCCCTTCTTCCGCATGAACTCGACGACGCGGAGGGCGCCGTCCAGGTCGCCGGCGCCGATGAGACGCTTGAGCCATTTGCCAAAGAAGAACTTGTTCGCGACGACCGAGGGCAGGTACGTGTGCCTCTTCAAGTCGATCTTCCCGTCGCTCATCATGTCGACAAAGGCAAAGAGGGCGTTTTCGGTTTGATTCGTCGCCAGGAAGTAGGATATCACCTGGTCGTAATCCGTAATCTTCATGTATTGCCCAAGACGCTCTCGCATCTGGCGGTAGACCGTCCAGGCCCTTTCCTGGCCCTCCTCTGTGCCGAGCTCTGAACACGTTCGGATTAGAGGCATAAGGATGCGAGGATCTGTCTGACTCTCCAGAAGCTTGTTGATGGCCCTTTGGGCCTGCTCCAAATCTCCTTCTCGACAGTACATCCTTACACCAAGTTCCCAGAACTCCTGAAACGTCTCTGCATTTTCGTCGCCGAGGGTGCTCATGCAGCGCTTCCAGCTCTCGATGGCCTTGGCCTCCCAACCATCCACGAACATGGCTTCAACGGTCAACAGCTGCTGAACAGGGTTCAGAACGACCTTGGCCTCGCTCATGTCTCGCGCTAGTAGCGCAATGTGCGACAGTCGATGGATATTGATCGACTCGTCTGCGGAGAAGACCTTCCACAGCAAATCCCAGACTTCGAGGGGAACGTGGCTCCATCCGTGTGCGAGGGATAGTCTCGCCGCATGGTAGGCCTTGTACACTCCCTGGACGCTCTTTTTGGTGAGTTTCGGATCCCGGCGCAGGTCTCGCGAGATACGGGCCAGTACTGAGTTGAGCCTTGTGATCTTCTTCCGTTGGTTGACTGTCCACGGCTTCTCTGGGATTTGGGGTAGAGTCACTCGCTTGCCCAGAGACCCCATCTCAGGTAACCCCGGAATCTCCGTATCAAGGTCGTTCAACATTTCCATAGGCAATTCGGCACCCGTCTTGTCGATTTCCGCGTCGATTGCCGCCGTGTAAGCATCCATCCTGGCCACCATCTTTTCTAGATCGTCGGCCGTCTTCATCTTGTCCCAGTCCCCGCCCATCTGCCCCACCACCTCGTCAAAGGCATCCTTCTCTTCTTGCCCGCCAAGCTCGTCTTTTATCCCAAGAAAAACATCCTTGAGTTCAGACGCATCCAGTCGGTTGAGTGAGTCGTCGAAGGCCTCCTCTCCCGATAGCTCGGTTCTCTGGTTGCTGGTCTGCTCAAAGTATCGGACTGAAAAGGACTTGGCTTCCTCTTTCTTAGGGTTCCGCAGGGAACGAATGCGCTCGAGGTACTGCTTCAGTTCCAGCCTGCTGGGCTTTCGTGCGATGGCGTCGTCGTCGGGTCTTCGTGCGGTGGCCTTGGAGGCCTGGGAGCTGTAAGAGGCCGTCCATTGGAGCTGTGGCGGTCGCTGCCGAATCGCAAGTCGACACGATCGACAGACGGTGTCATTTTGACATCGTAAGTCGAGCAATAGCGGCCGGGCCGGCATTGTCGCGGCGCGAGCCTTCAGTCTCGAATCGGAGGTATCGAAGGTGGAATTGGGATCTGGAACTTTTCGGGGTCCTGCAGTCGCGCGCTGGAACTACGATGATTGATTGAGTGGGCTTTATCGATAAGGCCTAGAAATCTGCCACTCCAAAGTGGGGCATGTGCATCGGAGGCTCACCGCCTGCTCTGTTAGGAGTGGCCGGGCAACTTTTGCACTCGGCAGAAAGATAATTTTTTGTTCTGGCGGCGGGATGCGAGGCTGTGAGGACGACGATTCTCCAAGACAGCCAAACACGCAAAATGTCGAATTCGTCGCCGGAATTCCTACGGTTCACAGGCCACAGGGCCTTCACCCAGCGGGTGGTCCTGTCCACGCTGACCGGCCGACCCATCCACATCGCAAAGATCCGAAGCTCGTCGCCCACGAACCCCGGCCTGGCCCCCCACGAGATCTCGTTCCTGCGCCTCATGGAAGCCATCACCAACGGAAGCTCCATGCAGATCTCGTACACGGGTACTACCATTACCTATCACCCCGGCCTGATCACCGGCACCATAGCCGGCTTCGGCGCTTCCGACGGAGACATGATTGAGCACAACATCCCCATGACCTGCACCCGGGGCGTCTCCTACTTCCTGCTGCCTCTCTGCCTCCTGGCACCCTTCTCCAAGGCGCACATGAACGTGCGCTTCTCCGGGCCGGGTGTCATCACATCCTCCACCGAGACGGGCGACATCTCCGTCGACTCCTTCCGAACTGCCATTCTCCCCCTCTTCGGCCTCTTCGGCATCCCGCCCGCGCGGATAGAGCTGAGGGTGCTGCAGCGATCATGCGCCGGACCTGGTGGACGAGGAGGCGGTGGGTGCGTCGAGTTACGGTTTGCGAGCCAAGTGCGGTTACCCAAGACCCTGCACCTGAACCGCAGCCCTGGACGGATAAAGAGGATACGGGGTGTCGCGTACTGCACAGGAGTCTCGGCGTCCAACAACGCGCGCCTGATCCATTCTGCGCGCGAGGTGCTGAACCCTTTCGTGTCCGACATCCACGTCGCCGCCCAATACGACCAGGCACCGCTGGTGTCCACCGGCGACAAGGCGGGGAACAAAAGACGACTGGGCATCGGTTTCGGTCTGAGCCTGGTGGCCGAGTCCAGCGCCGTGGGAGTCATCTACTCAGCAGATGTCGTCGTCCCGCCAGAGGGCGGCGTTGTCCCTGAAGAAGTTGGCAAGCAGTGCGCCTACCAGCTTCTAGAAACAATTGCGCAGGGCGGATGCGTCACTCACGCCTCCGCCCAAACAGTCCTGGTGCTGATGGCAATGGGATCGGAAGACGTCGGCCGTCTGAGGGTAGGCAGAGACGTCATCGGCACGGAGGAGATGGTGGGGCTTGCAAGGGACTTGAAGACGTTTGGGGCGAGCAGCTGGGGCTTGAGGGATGTGGACGACGAGACGAACGATATAATTCTTTCTGTTAAGGGTTCTGGCGTTGGCAACGTGGGCAGGAAAATAGCGTGAAGCAACACATTTCAAGGTTCAACATGATACACACTCACAAAGACATTCCAGCACGCACGCACGCACGCACGCACGCTTAAACTTCCGTCTTGATCTTGCTACCGTCTATCCGTTTGTACAGGCCGGCTCGTCACGTTGGCCCCTCGCCGCCGCGCCTCTAGGGCCGCCATGGTAGCTCCATAGCTCAACGTGCGAAGGGAATGCGCAGCGGTTCTCTCGAGGTCCATGGCCGCCGAGCGAATGGAGTGTATAACATGATATTCGCCGAGTATTGCGTTACCGGAGCTCAGGAGGTCGGACAGTGGCGACCTTGAAGATTCCTCCGTTGATAATTCCCGGGACAGGGACTCTGATTCTCCGGGTTGCTCGCTGGCCTCGTCCGCATCACTCGCGCGGCGCAGCGGCTGCATTTCGACATCATTCGTCTCGTCGGTTGTTACCGAGCTGGATGTCTCGCGAGAGATGCCACGTTCCTCCGCGTCCAGGTCTTCTATGCTGGGTACCGTCATTGCCTGCTGTGTAGCCAAGTCCGACCCCATGGGACGGAACGTCTTTAGCATGAGACGAAGCCTCTCTCGCTCCGTATGGACGGTCAGCATCAGACATTGGATGGCGAGTATGGCTACGTCGGCAAGTATGTAGTATAGTCGGGAAGTGGGGGGCTTCTGGCCAACAAAGTCGATGACCAAGCCGCCATGCATGTATCCTCGATGGTAGTCTGGCCCTACCGGGAGGGAGCAGAAGAGGTGCAATAGCATGCATATAATGTTGGGCACGACGACCAGCATGACATGCATGCGGCTCGCGGGCATGAGAAAGGGAAAGGAGTCATCCTTGGGGGTCAGGTACATGTACTGGCCAACAGCTCGCAGGACGAAACGAAACATGGAACATCTAGAGATGTGACAGATAGGTTAGCGAGCACAGCAGAAGGCAAGCAGAGTAAAGAAAAGAATGGAAAGGGAGCGGCAGAGCGACGTACTCCATATAATACAATGCACTTAACTCCACAAACACCAGGGTATCAAGGCTCTTGAGCAAATGAGTGACGAATTCCAACTTCCTGGCCAATCCAGGATTGCGCTTTCTAATCTTCTTCCTCTTGCGGCGCTGTGACTGCGACTGGGCGCGGCGCCGGGACGGAGTGGCGGAGGTGAGGTCCGCGGTCGGTTCCCAGGCGACTCGGTTGGCGGACGAGGTTTCGACGGAGGAGGGCTCGACCTGGGTGGAAGGCTCGACGGAGGGCTCGACGGAAGAGGCATCGATTCGCGCCGGGGAGCTCGGCGAGGCATCATCGCTCATTCTCGGGTCTCGACATCTGCGGACGTGGGCGAGGGCGAGCCGATGTCTGCATAGGGAGCAGCAGGGCGAAGGCTCAGGGAGAGCTTCGGCAGGTCATGCATGGGTGGGCGTTCCCCCCCGAGGTGGAAATCTGCAAGGCTGGAACGGCCGCACAGCGAGGTGAGGGTAGGAAAGCCAAACGACGTGCTCGCGGCGCAGAATGACAAGGCCGAGATTGGGCTGGATATAGTACTAATGTGAGGCGGAGGGTGACGCCGCAAGGAAGTTGGGAGATTCGGTGCTTGCAAACGACGGGGTCGTCTGGGCTGGTTCGGAGCGTTGATGACGAGGCTCCAGCGGCGGCCTTTCGTTGATAAGATTGCAGGGATCCGGAGCTTGCCCGGGTCGGTGCCACAACGGTTTGTCGATGGAGTGTGGCTGAGGAACAACATTAAATCCGAGTACGAAATACGGAAGTGATCGTACTTGCGCAATGCACGTAATCAATTGGCGTCGTCTAGTTGAAGAAGTACATACATGCAGCTGAATTGACATTTTCTTTCTTTTTCCTTTCGAGGATGGACTGGTGGCTCATAATTGGGGACTGGTTTCACCCTTCACGATAGCGAGTATTTAGTTTCCTTGTTTAAGCCCACGTCCCGACTGGGACGTCGGCTTGAGGGACCTTCCCAAGCTTAAGCATTCAATGCAGTCGGCTCTTGGTCGAGTTCGAATGAGAGTGAAAGAAACAACGATCGAAAGGAGTGACCCCACCATTCGACAAGACACAGCCTTTTGTCGCATCATCGCTGTCTTGCATCTCGCTCGTGGTGTGTCAAAGTCCACGTCAACTTGGCATTTTTGTCCCCATCAGTATAGAAATGGAATGCACTGAATGGCGTGAAAGACCAAAAAAACAAGAGCAGAGTGTCCCTATTCCAGCACGGAATAGCATGTGCGAATGTAGGTTGTTTTCTTCGGTGGGAAATCAAGGCAGCTCTCTCCCTGGCGGCGTTCGATTGAATCCGGCGGCCGTGGTCTGCTACGGCAAGTCCCCAGTTCTAGCCCCGCAAACCTCCGAGCCGGTCGGTGCCATCGGCGGCACAGAGGGGGCCCACTTACAACAAGGCCCCTCCCCCTTTGCGGTCTGCTCGCGCGCGGACGCCCATCTTCACAACCTTCACAGGGATTGTCGTACTTCTTCCCAGTGTGAGGCCGGCTATTACGAAGCGAAGGCTGCCCCCCTTCATGCAGGTAGAACGGGACCCCGTGCGTCACCCGCAGCGAGTAACCCCAGCAAGAGGCGGGAAGCCTGAAGGGAATTAGTAATTGATCCTGCCAGAGAGAAGAAGAAGAAGGAGTGAAGTGGGTGGTGGCGTGACCCCGAACTCTCGACACTGTACGAGTATCCACGGGCGTACTCGGCCTTTGCAATAGTGTATCGATCATCAACTCACGACAATGATGCTCTGACGCCCGCGGGCCCCATCGCAAACCCACCCCGATCCCCCGCTTTAAAAGCCCTCCCTGGTCTGGGGAAGATGCAGTGGTACGCACGTAGTAGGGGTGCCCCATTGGGTGCGTCATCACCTGCCACCAGTCGAGAGACGGCGTGGGTTTGCTTAGCACGCACGCAGCGCCGGCGATTGGCGTCGCGGCGCCACCTTGGTCATGGACCCTCGCAGGCGGGGGAAGTCAAATCGCTTTAGGCGAAGCTTACCCTGCCCATCCATTGCGGGATAGGATCGACATTGCTGGCTTGCCATTAGCTGGGGCCGAAAGGGAGGGAGCTCTGCGCATGAGCTGATGCGTCTAAGGGAGACGGTCAAAGAGAAAGAGACACTGAGAGAGTTGGGGGCGATGGAGGAGAGGACGCTGGTGCTCAGTCATCGAAGTCGAGGGCAATTGGAACGCACGAGTCGAGTCCAGTCAACCCATATAATGCGTGCACACCAGCCGCCTCCTGTCACACGTTTCTCATTCTTCAACCATCCAGTCCTCAGATCCTCCAACAACCAAATCAAGTCCACCTTCCATTTTTCTCATCCAACAACTCTAACCTCTCTGCTCTTCGTCATTGACACCCACCGCCAAAATGAATTCCGAGACTCCCCAGCCCAACTCTACCGAGACCACCGGTCGTCGTCGCGTACGTTCTCTCTCTCATTCCCCTCCTCCCCTCTCCCAACCCTCCACACTCTACTGACACCCCTCTTTAGTTGAGCTCCGGCCTCATGCCAGCCTTCGCCAGTCTGCACGAGCAGAAGCGTGGTACCGATGCCAACACTGCCCGCCGTGCCAGCATGTCCGACCAGGAAGCCAAGGGCGGCTTCATCAGCCAGTTCTTCCATAAGTATGTACCCAGCTATCTCCGTCTGCACCATTGCCAGACTTCATCACGCTAACGTCCCCTCTCTCAGCAACTTCGGCCGGAACGCTGGCAAATAAATCATCGACTGCCACAAAAATGACGATTGATGGAGGAGTTTGTGTATAATATGATACCTATGACGAATGCAGGGATGCTGGCTGGGCCCAGGATTGTCACCTCGAGATGAATGAGCAGCGATATCAAACTGTAGGAATAATCAAAGATGATAATTTATCAACATGAGTGTGGTGTGCCTGATCTTCAGTGATGTTTATGAAATGTGATCATCAGGAACCTGCTTGGCATGATCCATTATTTGGTCATGGCTGAGCAAGCTCGACCTTTCCTGGCGCGCCCGGAAGTGCATGAAATCCACACAATGCAACCTAGGCTCCCTAATCCAGTCTTGCGGAGGTGTGTACAGTGCCCTGTACGTGGTGGACACTGGCGACCTCGAATGCAGAATACTCATCTAACTTTATGCCGTGCGACTCTCTGTTGCCGGTAGACACATTCTGTTCTTACGCCTTAACCATAAAGATCTGTTGTCTGTTAGCATTAACCCGTTCGCTAGTAAGTGGGGGAAAATCACGAACCTGGTTCAATGCCGTGGTATCCATCATAGCCTGCCTCTTCTGCGCAATAAATCGTGACCTCACAAAGTTCCGGCTGCCTCTGGGCGTCGAAGTTCCTGTGCCTGGTTCTGATCCAGCAGGGGTAGATGCCTGCATCGCCGCAAGGCTGGTCGAGTTTGAAGCATTCGCCTCCTCTCTTCTGAGCCTCTTCATCTCCTTTTTCTCTTTCTTCTCCTTCTTAGCCTTTCGTCTCTTTGATCGTTCTTCCGAAGTCTCGTCTTCATCTTCTGACCCTTCGTTGGACGCCTTTTCCCTAGAATCCTTCTTGGAACCTGACTTGTCCTTCTTGCCCTTCTTGCCCTTCTTGTCCTTCTTCTTGGCCTTCACATCGTCGGTGCTGTCGTTGGCCTTCCTAAGCTTGCGCTCTTCCTTTCGCCTCTTTTTGCTCTTCGACTCGGATTCTCGGTCGGATGTGTCGATATCGTCGTCGTCGCTGGCCTTTCGCTTCTTGGACTTCCTTTCCTTCTTGAGCTCCTTGGGCGTCGAGTCTGAGTCCATCTCCACGTCCTCAACCTCCTCCTTGGCTTCGGGCTCGCTTGGCGACCCTTCTTCTTCTTCCTCCTCTTCGGGCGCTTCCTTCAACTCATCGCCCACTAGGAGACCGCCTCGGACGAACCTCATCGGCCCCCATCGCTGCTCGACGTAGTAGTTGGCCTTGACAGCCAATCGCACCTGACGATCCTCCTCGACAGCAACCTCCGTCTTGCCGTTCAATCTGCTGAGCAAGTCTTGGAACACGTCGAGCCCCGTGACTTCATCCTCCTTGGACCGGCTGAAGCCCAACCCTTTCATGTCATCCTTCAGCGCAACCCTGATGTACGACGCATTCGCAGCGGTGTGGAGTTCGGAGTGCGGCGCATCCGTGACACCGAGGAACTGGCCTGGTGACCAGCCCTGGGCTCGCAGAATCTTTTGCCCAAAGCTGTTGGTATCACGGGTCCATTTGGTGTTGTTGGGATCCTTGTTGATTTTGCTCCGGCTGTTGGTAGAGGGTCAGCTATTGGTTGGGAGACACTGTGGCTCGATGCCTAGGTATCATACCTTTTTCCCTCAGCGAGAAGTCCCATCTTTGCGACTTGTCGGGTTCTGGTAGGACTTTGCTGGTTGGATCGTTGGAGTGGCAGGAATACTTACTCGGAAAAAAAAAAGGTGAATAGTGGGGGGTGGATAACGAGAGTCTTATCGGGGTATGTGATTGGTCGTGATGCGATAAGATATCAATACACCTGAACCACGGACAACGCTCACCGAGATTGATTTCTTTGCAGAGGTCCAGCAAGCTGAGAGTTATGAGAAGCATGCAATACTAATAAATGACTGTTGTATGAGACCATTCGAGATGAAGCAAGTCCAATTATCTGTCTTAATGTAGCCTATAATTTCCCAAATTTCCTGCAAAGAGAAGTGCCGAAAGGCAATCATGAATATTCTACACAGGACTTCCAGGGCCCTTAGTAGATGACCTTTTCGGTGACCTCCCTAACAGCCCGAAATCCTCCGGCTCTGGACAAGCCTCGTAGAGAAAACGAGCGAACCAATGCACGGAAGAGTTCCATCCATTTTGCCGTCTTGCCCCTCCGATCATCTAATAGTTGAGCTCTCCACCCCCACCACTAGAAACTTGATCCAGGTCCTCATAGCTTTTGAGGCTTCGACCTTGCACTGCTTCCCGGGGGCCTCCAGCTGCGCCTCCCGCACCATCTCCCCAACGGGAGCCGCCCATGCGGTTACGGCCACCACCGCCGTCGAACCGATTGCCGCCGCGGCGGTCATAAGGCCCTGAGCGGAACTGGCCACGCCCACTGGACATGCCTCCTCGCCGAATAGGTCCGCCAGAGCGGTCATCGCCCATTGGATTCCATCCACCAGCCTGCATGCCAGCGAACATGGGAGGGAAGTTACCAGGAGGCATAGGAAAGCCTGGCATTCCCATCATGCTGTTCATGGAGAAGTTGCTGAGGTTGAATCCACGAGGGGTTCCGGTGGTCGCCTGGCCGTTCGCTGGTGGGAAGTGGCCGTTCGAGTTAGCGTCCGTCCTGGAGGGGGCGATGTGGGCAGGGTCCAAAACATATGAGTTGATGAGTTCAAACTGCAAATGGCTTGTTAGTACGCGCGGGTGTCTCTCAAGCGCATTGGTACATACCTCCTGCTTCATGCCATCGAGCCAATCGGCATGACGCTTCTCAACGTGCTTCTTCCAGAAGTGTTCCTCCTTGAAAAGCTTTGAGCACTCTGGGGCTTTACATCGCCACTTGTGCTCGTCCTCCTGCTTGACATGCTTGAGGAGCTCTTCTTCAACCGCCTCGTCTGCTGGGCGCCCACCGAGCTTTCGCATATCAACCGAGTTGGGGTCCAGAATCTGGGTCAGCTTGTCCTCAAACGTCTTCACCCAATTGTAGGCCCGAAGAAGTTGTTGCTCAGTCTTGGTGGACGTGTTCCGGAACCTCTTATCGCCCTCCATGCCTTCACCGTCAGCTTCTTCGGCAGCTTCACTGCGTTTTTTGCCAGGGAAAGGCTCTCCGTTGGCACTGGCCCAAGCAACTGCTCTGGCCGTTGATGAGAGCGTGGCCCGTGGTCGACGCAGGTGACCACCAGGACACTTTCGAGTCAGCTCGTGGACAGAGTCGCTTTCGAATACGCAGAAGAAGCAAAAGTTGAAGACGCGGCGCAGGTATTCGATCAACAGGTCGAGGTTTTTCTTCTTGATGAGAAGATCCTCGGTATCGACCTCCTCCTCGTCATCGACAGCTCCTTCTTCCTCTTCATCCTCGATTTCGATGACGCCATCTTCATCGTCATCCATGGCCTCATCCATGCCCACCTCTCGAGATTTCTTGATCTTCTTTGATGGTGTAGAGGAGACGGCAGGCTGAAGAAGGCCAGCATTTTTCAAATCTTCAACCTTCTCCTCGATTTTCAAGATAGCCTGGAAATCAGATCCAAAGTCTTCCTCAAACTTGTTGACGATTCGCTGTACAAGCAGAAGGTCCTTGTCAATGCGTTCAGGCGCAGAAAAAAGATCCCAGAGAGCCTTCTTTCTGGGGTGAATGGGTGGATTATGTACTCCCACGTGGCACACAAAATCGCCGCGAACCTCATCCTTTACTGTCTTGCCGTTGATGGCATCGAGAGCCTTGTCGGCAGTAGAGACCGGCGGAGGCGATGTTATCGGCTCATCTCCATCCTCGTCCTTGGGGTCAACACGATCAATGGGAAGGGCAGTCTCCGAGGAGGGGTGCAGCATCACCCATCCTATGCGGTGGTACCGCTTGCTAGGGTTGGGATCGGACAAAGACAGCCACTTGAAGCCACCCTCCTCTTCTCCAAGGTACTCCTTACAGAACGCCTCCAGATTTTGACGACTGACGTGAGGCGCGATCGTCTTGATGAGCAGGGTCGGCTGAAACTGATTCTCGTCGCGGATGTCTGCGCCATTGCCAGGAACAAGATCACCAACTCCGAGAATCTCGTTTGTAGCGATCGCCTCGCCTTCCTCCTTCTCAACAACACCACCGGCACCGTTACTTTCGCTCTTGGGAAGTCCTTCCAGGGAGAATTTATCGAAGGTGCCAGATTCGAGGTCCTGTTCCCACTGGGTGTACGCGCCTCGCCGGGATTCGTTCAGCTTCCCTCGGAAATCATCACGAATCTCCGGTACGTATCTCTCCTTGAACCATTGCTCCTTCTTGTGCTCCGACACAAAGGTGCGCGCCATCTTGGCTTGCAATTCTTCCTTGTACGAATCGTAGGCGGCCTGGATTTTGACCTTTTCCTTTTCGCGATCCTCTTGCGCTTCCCTGGGACCACGGACTCTTTCGTTAGGCCGACGACCTGTACGAACCCTTTCCTTCTCCTCCTTGATCTTCTCATTCATTCTCCACCACTCTCCAAAGTATGAGAAGCCAACTTGATAGGGGAGCTTGACGGGGTCGGCAAGAGGATTGGCAGCCAAGCCTCCGGCAGCAGCTGGGTTTTCCTGGCCTGGGACATATCGATCAATGTTGGCAGGAGGCGAGCCAATGCGGCGTCGGTCGTCCCGGTCACGGTCGTCTCGACGGGAACGAGGCTCATAACGATCAACTGCAGCTGGGGAGCGGGAGCGTCGACGCTCACGACGCTCGTGGCCTGCGAAGGTAGGGTCAGTGACATTTCCATGGAGGGTCACACAGCTTGAGAGCGATCTGGTGCGACCTGAGGGAGGGTTGCAAAGGCCTCAAAGCCAAAACAGAACGCACCTGGAGATCTCCCACCGCGGTAAAAGGGTTCGGCTCGGTCTTCTCTAGGTCGAGATTCATCGCGGGTCCAGCTTCTCTCGACTGGAGACCGAGCAGGGGCCTCCCTGAAAGATGTGTAGGAATCCATTCTCGGCGACGATGGGAGATGGCATAAGAACAGACGCTGTTAAGCTGAGGTCGGTCGATTTACGGTTGGAGGCGGAGCCTATTGTTTGGCGAAGTGTTTGCGGTTAGAGAAATCATCCTGAACAACGTTTGGACCAGTAGAGGGCGCAGGAAGACAAGCAGGAAAATGTATAGGGATGCCAAAGAGGCGCCATGGAGAAGGTAAGCCGAGAGCCCAAGGCCCTGGCTCGTAGAGAAACGAAGGGAAGAGAAGACAAGATAGAAGGAAGAGAAGGGCGGTGATGACAATGATGGGCACCAAATTGGAGATGCTTGGGAGGTTGGGAGGTGAGGAAGGTAGAAACGCGAGGCTGCCGATGGGCTTTGGGCCGACGAGGTGGCCAAGGACAAGGGAGAAGAGGGAGAAAGAGATGGTGAAAGTCGGGGGTGACGAACTAATTGGGCGAGTGAGCGCGGCTGTAGGATGCCGATGGCGCTGTGACGGGGGTTTGCGCTCAACAAGCCTCACCTCACGATGTGATGGCGATGTGACGAAGTGAAGTTGAGGAGGCTGAGCCGGGACGAGTTGAAACTCGAGTTGCGCTACGCTGGCCGGAGGTGGAGCTGGCCAGGCGCGCGCTGTGCCGGCTGCGGGCTTGATGCAGCCGCTCTGGGGTAAGTCGAGGTACGTATCGCTTTCGCGGCGCGACGTGACTTTAGTACGAGTATTAGTCAGGCGCGTCAAGTTAGTGAGATCTCTGCCCGCAGGCACCCGACCTTTTTACTGGACAGTGCATCTACAGTGCTCTACAGTGCCAATTGCAGAGCGTACCCAATCACAAGCTGCCCTGAGATCCGGCTGGAGGGTGGCGATCTCCGGTTCGGGGCAGCACCCAAAAGGGCGCTGGGGCTCGCCGCTCTGCTATCAACCGTCGCCCTTACATCATGGGCACTGTGACGGCGCTTGCTCCTTAAAGACCAGCGATACGGCCTCTTCGGGCTGCTTTTACTCTTACCGCCATGTTCTCACGCAGTTGCTTGTCCAGCTCGACCGAATTTGGAGGAATTGATTGAGCTGACCAACGTCAAACTACCTCATCTCCCCCGGCGTTTCTGGCTCCCTAGCATCTATTTCTCTACTTGCTTGCTTGTTGCTTGCCTGTCTGTCTTACCCAGCTTCCACTTTCATCGTCGTGCCCCATCTTGTCACTCATCGTCGATGATAGCAATCAACCTAGTCTACTAGGTGGCAGCACAACACAAGTCCCCGGAAGACTGCGAATCGTTGTCCCAGCTGTGCCCCGACCTTATGATTCTTCCCATTTCTACATCTACATCTCCACCTCCGTTTCAGAGCTGACCTCCGTGGGGCTGTTGACAAGATGGAACCCCCCAGTGTTTCCAACTATAACGCCGCTGTCGAGGGCTTCAGGGAGACCGAGTACCCCATGATCGCAGGTTCGTTTTCCCCATTGTTCGACGCCTTACAGCTTTCTAACTTTCTTTGAGACTCTATTTATCTTGACCATGCCGGAGCTACCTTGTGCGCCAAGTCCGTTATGGACGCCTTTGCCTCCGAGATAACCTCGGTTCTATATGGTAATCCGCATTCCGCGTCCCCATCCTCCCAACGGTCAGCCTCCCGTATCGAGGATGTTCGTATGAATCTCTTATCCTTCTTCGGCGCCGACCCTGCTCAGTACGACTTGATTTTCGTGGCCAATGCCACAGCTGGCGTCAAGCTTGTTGTCGATGCGATGAGGTCTCAGCCTAAAGGGTGGCAATATGCCTATCATCAAGCATGCCATACCAGCTTAGTCGGGGCTAGGGAAGAAGCACTTCACAGCCTATGCCTCAACGATGAAGACATACAGGCCTGGATAGATGGTGCGGATCCATTCAGCGACTCTCCCCACCAGCAGTCCCCCATTACACTCTTCTCATATCCGGCTCAATCTCACATGGATGGAAAGCGGTATCCCTTGTCATGGACCAAACATTTAAAGAAGGCACATACGAGCTCGGAATCCCGAATATTTACTCTGCTAGATGCATCTTCTTTCAGCGCGACATCTCCCCTCTACCTCGACGACCCGAGCATTTCCCCCGATTTCATCGTCTTCAGCTTGTACAAAATATTCGGATTTCCAGATCTCGGCGCTCTCATCGTTCGGCGCTCCGCAGAGCACGTTTTTGACCGTCGCAAGTACTTTGGCGGGGGAACCGTCGACATGGTCGTCTGCGGCAAGGAGCAATGGCATGCCCCGAAGTCGCATTTTCTCCACGAACGACTGGAGGACGGCACCCTGCCTTTCCATAGCATAGCTGCACTAGGCATTGCCATGGAGTTTCACCAAAAGTTATTCGGGTCAATGGATCAAGTGAGCTCGCACACCTCATTCTTGACACGACGGCTGCTTGACGGATTGAAAAGCCTGCAGCATGCCAACGGGGCGCCTGTTTGTTCCATTTACACCGAGTCCTCCAGCGACCCAGACTCGCTCGGAACTGGCCCGGCAGTGTCCTTCAACCTCAAAAATAGCCTGGGCGCCTGGACGGGCTTGGCCGAGTTCGAGAAGCTTGCAAATCTGAAAAAGATTCATGTCCGCACTGGAGGACTATGCAATCCTGGGGGTATAGCCTCAGCTTTGGGTTTACAACCATGGGAGATGAAAAGAAACTTTTCAGTCGGATTCAGATGCGGCGCCGAAAACGACATCATTTCAGGGAAACCTACTGGCGTTATTCGAGCTAGTCTTGGGGCTATGAGCACCATATCAGACGTTGATCGATTTATCAGCTTTATTGAGGAATTCTTCCGCGAAACGACGTTACCCAACACGAGGACCACGGATTTTGATAGCTACGAAGCGAAAATTCCCGAGATTGAGGCTCCTCTTTGTGTTAAAGCTATCACGGTTTATCCCGTAAAAAGCTGTGGCGGGTTCCCTATCCCCCCGGGTGTTCCGTGGGAGATTCGACCCGAAGGACTCGCTTGGGATCGAGAATGGTGTCTAATACACCAGGGATCTGGGCATGCCCTCAGTCAAAAGCGCTGCCCTAGGATGGCCCTGCTGCAACCCAAACTGGATTTCGAACAAGGACTCTTGGTAATAAGATACCGCGGCAAACGAGCTCAGGGTTGTCCAAATCAAATTTCGATACCTTTATCTGCGAATCCGTCACTCATCGATACAGGTTTCCACCATTTACAGTCACGAGTATGTGGCGATCAAATTTCGGCACAAATGTATACTTCTGACGATATCAATGGATTCTTCTCCAAATCACTTGGCGTGCCGTGCGTGTTGGCAAGGTTTCCGCCAGGCGGCCTCGGAGCGAGCAGCCGTTTCTCGAAAGCGCAAATACAGAGGCATCAACAACTGAGTATTATCCACAAACTGCCCGGTTCTTTCCCGGAGATACCCTCTCCTCCCGACTCGGACTCTGAACAACAAAACCCGGGGAAGATTCTTCTCTCAAACGAAAGCCCCATCTTGGTGGTAAACAGCATAAGTGTTGATGCCTTGAACAAAGAGATTCAAGAACGGGGTGGAAAAGCCGTCACGGATAGTGCGTTTCGGGCCAACATAGTGCTCGAGAAAACGGATGGCAGCAAAGGACAGGAGGCATTTGCTGAAGACGGATGGGCTTCGGTGTCTATTGGGCGCCAGAACTTTAAGCTCCTTGGGGCGTGTCGCAGATGCCAGATGGTCTGCGTAGATCAAGAAACGGCAGAAAAGAAGGAGGAGCCGTACGTGACACTCGCCAAGACGAGGAGGTTTGATGGCAAGGTTTACTTTGGGGTTCATATGCGGCACGACCCTCCCACGGGAAGCGAGCACACGAGCAAGGAAACCCAGTATCCGACCATCGAAGTCGGCGAGGCCGTCACAATAAATGCAAGGATTTAACCATGTGACTGGCATGGAGTTTAGCATGAAACGGCACCCGAAAACCCCGGTGTAGAGTCATGAAGTTCCTCGAATGTGCATAATATATTTTCTAAATATCCTAGTCGATGTTCAGTCTTTCGTGCTTTTGTGCTGTACTCAAGCCATAGATCTGACAACATTATCCAAGCCTAATCACCGCGTCTCTGTCCAGCCCTCCGTAGCACGATCAAGGTTGAACGCGGCGCTGATCAGGGCCAGGTGGCTGAACGCTTGAGGCGTGTTTCCCAACTGCTCGCCGCTGCGCGCAATCTCCTCGGAGAACATGCACAGGTGGTTTGAGAAGCCCAGCATGTTCTCGAAGAGATTGATGGCGCGGACGAGGTACTTGGGCTCGTATACACTGGCGCGGGTCATGGCCTCGACCAGCCAAAATGTGCACATGCTGAAGGCTCCCTCCGTGCCGCCTACGCCTGGAGAAGAGTCCGCTGGGTCAGCGGGGTTAAATTTCGTAAACGGGATGCGGGAGCTGGCTCTTTTCTTACCGTCGTTTGAGAGCTCGGTGTCGTATCGATACACCAAGCCCGTGCTGGTCAGCCCGCCCTTCTCAGGGGGTAGCAGGATGCGGTCGAGGGTGTTGGTGAAGCGTGGGTCGCAGGGCGAGATGAAGAAGACCAGAGGAGCGATTAGGATGGACGAGTCGAGCATCGTGTTGTTCTCAAAGCTCTGGACGAAACATTTCATCTCCGTGTTGTAGCCTTGATGAGGATCAGTCAGGGGTTGGCCATGAGAGGAGGGGGTGGACGGAACCTTTCTCCATGATTCGCTCGTAGAGATTATCCCGGGCCTCCATCCATTTCGTTCGATTCGGGCAGGGAAAGCATCGCTTGTCGGCGAGGCGGAGGCCGCGGTCAAAAGCGACCCAGAGCATAATCTGCGAATAGACAAAGTGCTGCTTGTTGTTGCGGACTTCCCAGATGGACATGTCGGGATCTATCATGCTGATCATAAGCTACCGCATATATGGTTTTGCAGGAACAGTGATCAACTTACCGTCGACAATGGTCAATACATAGTCTATCGTCTTATATTAGCCATGTCTCATCAACGAAGCAGAGCACCTCGTATTACTCACCAAGAATGTCGCGGACAGCGCGCCACACGTCCCAGGGAACCGGCTTGCCGAATTTGTTGTACAGATAAATGGCATCCATGAGCTCGCCATAGATGTCGAATTGCTGATGAAACGCCGCCCCATTGCCGATGCGGACGGGGCTGCTCCCGCGGTATCCTTCGAGATGATCCAGCGTGCTCTCCGGGATGTCCGTCTCTCCACGGATAGTGAACATGATGGGAAGCCCGCCATCGGGTGCCCGCGAGTGTACAAATCGCTCCATGATGAACTCCATGTATGCGTCGGCCTCGGCCTTGAAGCCGAGACGCAGCAGGATGTAGATGGTGAAGCTGGAGTCACGGATCCAGCAGTAGCGGTAATCCCAGTTCCGGACGCCCCCAATGGCCTCAGGGACTGAGAAGGTCGGCGACGCGACGATTGCGCCGGTCGGTTCTGGGAGTCTGTTAGGTTGTATGGGCGGAAAGTCGTCAAGGAGGTCTACCCACCGAATGTCATCATTTTCAGGATCATCAGACTTCGCGACACCACTTCTCTCCAACGTCCCTTGTACTTGGACTGTGAGATGAAATTGTACCAGAAGCTCTGTGTGTCGTGCTGTTGGGTGTCCAGAACCGTGGACGAGATACTAGAAGTGACATGGTGTTGGATGTCGTTCCGAAGCACGAACGAGATGTTCTGCCCCTCTTGGATCTGAATGCGAGCAAAGAGGCCTTCCCCTAGCATCCCAGGGCGCTTCTCCTTCTTGAAGGTGATGACGGGGCAGCTTTTCTCGTCTTCGCCCTTTTCCAGAGCGACGTCGAGCTGGAGCTTGACGTCCTTGCTGTGGAAGGACGCCGCCTTGCTCTCGGAGTCTGCGGGAGTGTGCGATTCTTGGAAGAGAGTGGTGACGTGCTCATCCTTGCCGTATCCAAAGGCAGGGAAGATTTCCACGTCTAGAAACGTCAGTTCTGGGGCCTTTTTGACTGGTGTCAATGCAGCGCACCGAGTGTCAGAGAGCCGCGAATGCACTCAACTCGCCTGACGAGCCACTTCTTCAGCTCTTCTTGGACTTTGGTGGCTTCGCGATAGGCGCCCTGCTTGAATTCCCTCGTCAAGACCTGGGCGCTTTTGGGGCGCGGGAAGAAGTCGACGACGTCGACGACGCCGTCTTCGTGGATAGAGCGCGTCTGCAAGATGCAGGAAGATGGCAGGTATTGCTGCTTGGTGGTGCAGTTGACATCCTCCGGCGGAGAGATGCTGAACCATCCGCCCTTGTTTTTGTCCAGCAGACGGCAAAACACCGACGGGGAGTCGAAGTCGGGCCTAATTGAGCTTCAGCCGCGAGATCTTGTAGCGGAGCGTGGGTGTTAAAGCGTCAAAGCCTACGGGTTGCCTACCAGCACATGAAGTCGAGGCTCCCATCCATGCCGACCAGGGCGCAGGTGTGCATGTTCCCAATCATGCCATAGTCCTCAACTGGGAGGTAGCCTCCCGTTTGGGCTCTCCGGGTCCGCCCGGTGTGCATCAGGGGGCACTGAGAAGTCATGGTGCTGCGGTGCTGTGGTGTTTTGGCTGCGTGGTCTGGGATGGATGACGCAATGGAATTTATACGTGTCGGCGCGGAATTGAGGATCGTGGACCACCGGCTCACATGACAAAACACAGGATTGAGAGCGGAGCCTTGCAACTTAGGGAACGAAAGAAGAGAGAGAAAGGTTGACGTGTGGCTGACACATGCGGGGGAATCAGAAACGGGATGCTACAGGTTGTAGACTAGTTAACGTAGACAGACAGTCTTCTTTTCTCACGATGCCGCGTGCCGCTTTGTGTGCGTGGCTTTTACCAAGAGTACATGGCCGGCCACATGCCCCTCGCAAAACAATTACAGTAGCAAGAAGCCGACAAATAGTCTATTCTAGCCTTGAGTAAGGGTTATTTTCCTTTCTTGCTCCCTCACTTGTCGAGGCCGAGGCTATAGATAGACACAACCGGGACAGCCGAAAAGTTGAAAGCTAGACCGGCGGGAGCGGCGACGTTCGCCGAACTTGCATGCTCCACGATCCACCTCACAGGCCCATTTTCATGCAGACCGGATTATGTTCTCGGCATTCACTCGGATCAATCACTTAGCATTATTTTCCTTGCCTAACCTTACGGCTCAAGACCCTTCTTCTAACCCTCTTCTTTACCCACCCATACTCATCAGGACCTGACATAATTGCAGCATCCACCTATCCTCGTCAGCATAAGTCGTACTCAGCAATTTTGCCATTGCCTAGATAAATATCAGTGGAGGGGCTAGATAATTACGCAGAAGCAATAAATAGGTACACCACTGCTGTTGTAGCAGAGCACATAGGAGGCGAGGAGTGTGGCCCTCCAAAGCCAAAGGCGGTCGAGTTGCGGAGGAGGTGCTGTATTGGCGGCGGAGATTAGTGACACGAACAAGCCATTCACAGAGTGCCGGAGTACATCGGCACCGAGACTTCATATCACAACGTCGTGTAAGGAGACGGTTGCTGTACCGACATCGCCAAAGTAAATTGTCTTACAGGCAGACTTCATGTAAATACTTGGACTGGGGTAGTTATTAGCAGGCTTTCAGCCTATTAGCGAAGACCGTGATAAATGAAGGACAGGGATTGAACGTTGCACCGAACCCATGTCTATGTTCTCAGTATAGTCTCTATATTCGGGGTGAGCAGTGCAGCAATGTTCATTTAGAGCTACATAAGTCACCGTCTACATCTTCTTGTTTCGTTCGGTGACTATAATGGGACTCAATCGAGACTTATTATCAAGTAGTCATTAATACATGTCAACATACTTTACGACTCACCCTGGTGCCATCGCATCACACAGGCTTTTGGAGCACCACGTTGCGTGAACTGTAAAACTCGGCTTCACAATTTCCTACTCTCCATACACGAATTAGAAAAGCCCAACATTAAGCTCTTAGAATGAGCTTATGATGAGATACTTTTATCTCATACTCATCTCCCTAATACTTCAACATCAATTGTTCTCGAGTCATAACCTAAATTACCGATACCTATCAAGAGAGTCTTTATCTGTGAATGTGGCTGTGCACCACTTTTCAGCACCTTCCAGGCTTCCACATCTGCCTATATTGGCCCTTGTTTCTCACAAAGCGTCACCCAAATCATGCGCAGTGTGCTTACTGCGGGGTCGAGTGATAAAATCACCGCCTGGCAAAATCTCTCCTCAACAACTCCAAAGCCCAAAGACGAAATCTCCGTGGACATTAATCCATATGCTTATCAACGCCGTCCCCATCATAACAACACCGCTGCAGATTCACAGCTATGCCTCTATGCCACCTCTGTCTTGACCTTGACTTAGCTACCATTTCACGGTCAGGCGTCATCCGCCGCTTTAACCGGGCTGAAGGATTCCCCGCTCATCACGACCTTTTCTATTACATTGCTGACGAGCCCGACTTGGGCGATGCCGGAAAACATCTCCTCACCCCGTACCACAAGTCTTTGGAATCATTGCAGGCCAACGCAAAGTTCTGTGACTTGTGCGGCTTGGTTCAGCGTAGTGTTAATGTGGTTCTTGAAAATATGGCCAAGGCCAATGACTTGGATTACAAGTATCCGGTTTCTGGCTACGAGTTATGGATTGCCGATATAGACGACGCCGATGGTTTCCAAGTACTCGGCTTTCATGAAGAATCTTCTGCAGAAGGTGCTAAAGACTACCAACTGATGGGTGGCTTTGCCTTTTGTGTCGACGATGGTGAGGTTCCGAGCTCGCAGCTACTCTTTCTTAAATTGCATAGACTTATTCCATTAATAGAAAGCCAACTCGGAGCTGTTATTGAGGGGCGCAAGATCACCGAGTCACCACTTTCTCCTTCAGTGCTTGACAAGGTGAAAGCCTGGATGAGCCAGTGCACAGAGCAACATGAGCATGAAAAGTCGGCCTCGCCGCCTACAAGAGTGTTGGAAATAGGGCAAAACGGTGACAAGGTTTTCCTCCGCAGTTCTAACAGTGCGACGGCGGATTATGCGTCACTCAGTCATTGTTGGGGGTCTGTACGACCAGCAACTTTGACTCTGAGTACTATTGAAACACTCAGCATGGGAATAAGGACAAGCGAGCTTCCGCAAACGTTCCAGGATGCCGTCTGGTTGACCCACCAGTTAGGGATACGCAACCTCTGGATTGACAGCCTCTGCATCTTCCAGGACGACCACGACGACTGGACAAAAGAATCGGCTCAAATGTGCGATGTCTATAGGAACTCTGTACTCACCATTGCAGCGAGCCGGGCGGCCGGAAGCTCGGAGGGCTTCCTTGGTACCAGACTAAATCGCAGCTACATTTCTATTCCATTTCATACCGATGGGATCTCTGGCAATGTTTCAGTTTCTGCTCTTCCGCTGAGTTCTGTTGGCAATTTGATTCAGGAATCTCTTCAGATGAAAGAGGAGCCTTTGACGGGTCGCGCGTGGGCGCTGCAAGAGCGTTTTCTGTCACGGCGGACACTGCATTTCAGCCGCTCCCAAATTCACTTTGAGTGCGAGCGACGTTTCTTCTCGGAAGACGGCTTTGGTGGCTCTTTGTGGTCGATTGGAAACATGTTCACATTGAACAATTACGATGCCGAGTGGCACAAAGAAAGCTGCCGTCGACACTGGCGCGAGGTTGTCACGCTGTACTCGGAGCGGAAATTGACATTTGAAGACGACAAACTGCCGGCGGTGGAAGGCTTGGCCGCTTATTATTCATTGGATTCCATTCCCAAAGATGGTGTCTCTGTCCCGGGCAACCGATATCTTGCAGGTCTTTGGTTCGATGACCTACTTCAAGATATGTGCTGGGAAATCGACAGGCGAAACGCTCCAGGAGTCCGCCCCCAGACGTATCGCGCGCCAACGTGGTCTTGGGCCTCGGTAGATGGACCGATCCAACACAACTCGGCTGATTCGATGAAGGAACTCGCCATCGTCCAGGACGCTCATATAGATCTCGAGTCTTCGAACAGCCCTTTCGGAAAGGTCACAGGTGGTTGGGTTCAGCTGAAGGTGATTCGACTTCGGCCGTGCAGGCTGCCTGACCAGACAGCTTTATGTTTTTGTGAGGACGGTGTCGGGTTTTACGCCTATTGCCAATGGGACGCCGAGTCATATCTTGCGCCGGAGGAAGACATGCCAGCCAAACAAAGCGAGGGCGAGACGGAGCTTTTTGCGATACCTTTGGGATGGATAGGGCAAGGCAATTACGAATTGTTCAAGAACAGGGTTGTGGGGCCAACGCTTCTAATTCTAAAGGAGGTAAAACACGATATTCATTCACACGCTCATGTGCCGGGATTTCAAAGAGTTGGGTCAGGGGTGGCTCAATGGGAATCTGGCGGCGAGGAAGGCTCAGGGAAAGACGCCCTGGTACGGCTGATTGTCGATAAGTGGGAGGTCGCGAAAGAGCACGGGGACTTGGAAGATATCTTGCTGTTGTGAGAATCATGTGTATGGATTTTCGGGTGGTATTAGATTATAGAAATCTGTAGATGCGCTGCAACTCTACAACGCTTCAGAGCACGTTTCTCAAAGTCCTATTCTTTCTGGAGAGCCGCAACCGTATCTCTAGAAGGGCTGCTATGGTTTATTTTGTTTATTTTAGGTGTTAGATTTTCAAACAGTGAAGCATGTATCTGTTTTGTGTGCGTAGTTTTTTGACCTCATGTCTGGCTGCTTTAACATTGTTTCTCATACAACAACTCACTGTTAGTAAACACGAGTCTATCCTCAATCAAGGAAAAGGTTCACTAACCTCGCATCACGTATCATCCCACGCAAGTCTGAGGTCATCGAGCTCGTCGAGGACACAGCCTCTTGCTAGCGCTAGAACGCGTCGGCTTCTAAAGGCGGGGATTTCTAGTCCTGGTTAACTAACTTGGTTATGCTTTGACCCCAGCAACTCGGGAGAGAATAAGATGGCACTAGGCCTCCGCTACAGAGTCTAGATCGTTGGGGCCAATGCGGGGTGCGTCGGAGTGTTGCAATTAGCTGTTGTTGTCAGTAGGACGTGTCATGAGAGACGAATGGAAAAGTTTCGGCTGCTCCGTAGGTGGCAACGAGGAAGAAAAATAAACCCGCGCACTAATTCCAACAGTGCTAGTCTAGGTAGTCAGGTAGTCAAGTAGTCTACAGGACAAATTGTCTCATACTTGTACAAGACGATCATGATGAATGTCCCTCGTCGGACCGACAACTCTTCGTCACGAGTGAAGCGACCGCTCTAATCGGCCCGCGACATCCGCGCTGGGGCACCGAACCTTAATCCTCCCCCGGTTTCAACCCACCTTTCCAGCTCGCCTCTTCACCATGGTTGGGCAATGCATAGGCCAAGCCGCCAACGACCCCAGCTGATGGAGCAGCTATGCGGTGATGAACCGAGTACGCGCAGTTTTCCTCGACTCGGTCTGCTCGGAACGACATGTCAGCCGAGGAAAAAGAGGTTCGATGATGTCGTCGTTCGTTCCCCATGTCCTTGCCTTGGATGACTGCACGTATATATAGACGGCGTGAGTATGTAAAAAAGCTGGCTGTCAGTGAGAATAGGTATCCAATCCCTCGGTGCTCCCCTCTTATCCCTTCTCCCCTTCTGCCATCATGAAGAACCTCATTCTGTCCCTCGGTGTTGGCCTCGCCCAGCTCAGTGGGCTGTCTCGTGCCCAAGGCTCTTCCTCTCCCTCTGCTTCAGCTACATCCACCACCGTCAGTATCCCAACCGGCACACCCGTCGTTGGTGATTATGATGGCGCCTACCGCCCTCAGGTTCACTTCTCTCCTCCCCAGCACTTCATGAACGACCCCAATGGCATGTTCCGCGATAGCAACGGCACCTGGCATCTGTACTACCAGTACAACCCCAGCGGCATCGTCGCGGGAAATCAGCACTGGGGGCATGCCACGTCCGAGGACTTGTACCACTGGACGAACCAGCCCATTGCCCTGTTTCCGCCCGAGGACGATGTCTTCATCTTCTCGGGAAGCGTCGTCGTTGATGTGAATAACACGTCGGGCTTCTTCCCTGACCAGGACAACGGCGTTGTCGCCATCTATGTGAGTTGCACCAGTTAACGTAAACGAGCCTTAACGTGGCTAACTTGAGTAGACCCTGGCGGCGTACCCAGATGGAAACCCCGGACCCCAAACTCAGGCCATCGCTTACTCGCGAGATGGCGGGTACACCTTTACGCCTTTCAAGGAAAATCCCGTAATCGACAGCACCTCGTCGCAGTTCCGTGACCCCAAGGTCATTCGCTACGAGGACTCGTGGGTCATGGTTGTTGCCTACCCTCATGACTTTGCCATAGGCATCTTCACGTCGCCAGATCTAAAGGACTGGACCGCCGAGAGCAACTTCTCACACCATGGGCTTCTCGGTCTGCAGTACGAGTGTCCAAACATGATCCGCATTCCCTACGTGGACGAGGATGGCGAGAAGCAGGACGACATGTACCTCATGGCCATCAGCATCAACCCCGGAGCGCCGCTCGGAGGCTCCATCACCGAGTACCACCCAGGCACGTTCAATGGCACCCATTTCGAGGCTGTTGACGCGGCTGCTCGAATTGCCGACTTTGGCAAGGACAACTACGCCGGCCAGTGGTTCTACGGCCTTGACGATGATGAGTACCCCGTGTCTATTGCCTGGGCGTCCAACTGGCAGTACACTCAAGTGGTTCCCACCGGAGAAGAGGGCTGGCGCAGTGTCATGAGTCTACCCCGCGAGAATTATCTGACCAAGTCGGAGCGTATCGGCTGGAAGCTGGTCTCGAGACCGTATGACCTGAGCCCCGTTATAGGCCACGAGCTCGCCTCCAACGACAGCTTCGGCAACGGAACTCTCACCGTAGACTACTCAGATGTCCAATCTCAGGCGCTTTACTGGGAAGTCAACGTAACGGGCATCCCCGAAAGTGGTATTTCGGCAACAGCGACCCTGAACTTCACCTTCTTGAGCCCCTTGACCGGCGAGTACATCAACGGCGGGTACTACTTCGGCGGCGACACGCCCTTTTTTATCAACCGTGGCGGCGCTCGGGGCTTTGATAACGTCTTTTTCACGGACAAGTTCTCGACCAACAGCCTGTTGACCAACCGGGACTCGTGGAGCTTCAGCGGCGTCATCGATCGGTCTATTTTGGAGGTTTTTATCGATGGGGGTGTGGACAGCGCGACCAACACTTTCTTCACGACGCAGCCGCTGTCGCTAATGGTGCTGAGCACCGCTGACTTGCCCGGAGACGTCGAGGTTAGCCTGAAGGTTCATGCTCTGGAGAGTGCGTGGGCAGAGATGAAGGACAAGGACGGGTTGGTGCATGGTAATCGGACTACGAGTTTAGGCAAGGGAAAGCGCATGTTCGGTCGTATGTGAGGACCGAAAGGGTAATTGTCCCTTTTTAATGTAACTTAAAAAGTATCTGGAAAAAAAACTTGCTAAGCTCGCGATCATGTTGATTGTGTTAACATGGTATTGTTTGTTTTTGCTTATGTAGACTTGTGACATGCAGGCCGAAGACTCAAGGCTGGATTCAAATCAAGGACTTGGTCCTAGATCAGAGACGAGGCCTACTGTTTAAAGCTTTACTCACAGTGGCATTTACCCAAAATGTGAGCATGAACTCAGAGAGTCCAGATGTGCACCAGTTGCTCAATTATCTTAACCTTACTGCTAAAAGAAAAGTGAAGAGACTTAACCAGAACAAGGATTCTCGGCTATCACCTCAGCTACCCGTACTAAGCCTAAGCCTTCAGAAAACGGTTTGATTTAACTTAATCTATCAACGTATCTACTCACATAAACACAACATAATTCCCATTCATTAGTCTTAACCTTTACAGTCGCTCAATTCTCCCTCTTCAATCACGTACAGGAAAACGTCGCGTATCAGTCAAGTTAATACATAACTTTAGGTCTAACGAGGTCAACAGGGTAGAGGCTATCACAACGTGCGCTACCATATGGAGGCGTGTGTCGAGGGAAATTTAGATCGCGGGCTTGTAGTGGCACTTATCGAAATGTGGATTAAATTGAGCAACTATGCTAGAACAAGAGAATCTTCACAAGAAACGGTGCTGTTCGAAAATTCATAATTCAAGCCTCGCCTCTTGTAAAAGCACACAGTATCTGAAGAGCCAGATAGGTTGAGAACCGCTTGCAATGACGATTAATTTTACTCGATTACCTGAAGTTGAAATTAGATGAGATCAACTCGCTACATCAACCCGTGTCTAGCTATTCTCGTTGTGAATGATGCTAAATGATCCCTGATTTATATAGGCTCACGTTGTCCTGATTCTGGATCTGGCTTAAAACTTAAAATCAGTTTCTACATAACTGTGTTCTCACGAAGGCGTCTGTGCTAAGATAAAAGAGTGATTTCCGCCCGCTATCATTTCTCAAGATGTTCTTACTATATTTATTACACTAAGTTTCAGTTAGTTGGCGCTTTCGACTGTTGTTTGGTACCGTATCCTAAAGTCTGTCGCTTTCTAGATTCCTGCTGTTTGTCCCTTCTTGGCCGTCGCGACGCTGAATGGCGCTTTCTAAGCAATACTGACTTGTGATTGAGACTGAGGCTACCATATCGATTATGGAAGATTCTTACGTTATGAAGAGACATTGATGGGATGTCGTTTGATACTGGAGCTAGACGCAAGGCGCGACTCTATCTTATTTTCAAGGCCATAATCACGGCAGTCCTCGTAACGTTTGACATATGGAGATATTTGAACGATCGTTAATCGTGTCCATTATTCGTCTGTGGGCCTTCACGTCGCAACCACTTCGATCTCGGCTACCAACAGCTGAGCAGTATCAACGGTGAATTGCTTGTGGCATTGGGAGATTTTGGCATGGTAATTATCGATCGATTCGGAAATTTGAAGACAGAAGTCGTGTCGGGGTGATATCTGTTTCTCATAGTCATGGCAGTGCAACCATTGGAAGAGTCAACGGTCTCAGCATCCTCTGTGAAGATGATTCAAAGGTAGGCCCCCTGAAAGCCTGCCGTGTCTCTCAGCCCCTAAGCATTGAAGTGGGATGCATCCGCCTCAAGATTTTAATACAGGTGCTAGTAGATCTTTGCGCGACTAAGGAAAGAAAACATATGAATGTATGGCTTGAAACCATGCATTGAAGGTCACTTACTTTCACCACAGTCGCCATGATTCTCGAGGCATACTCAGGCAACCACGAAAGCGAAGCTACCACGCCCTCTGCCTGCAGTATACTATGAATGCTTAAGGTAAGATGTGTAACGGTTTAAGGGTGGGTATATAGCAGGATATTCAATAACATATAGAAATATGTAAATAAAAGATGCTGGCTTGGGACTGTATTAACTATGAAGGGTGGGATTGAGTGTGATGTGATGTCGTGTTAATTATATACTCCATTAAATTGCTGGTGAATCAACGAAGCGAAAACGCCCCCGTGGCCTAATGGTTAAGGCGCCTGCCTTCTAAGCAGGAGATTGCCAGTTCAACCCTGGCCGGGGGCTGGTATTTTTGTTTCTTGTTGATATTTGCTGATCCGTCTACTTCAATAAGTATGCAGTGCTCAAATGCAGAAGAGGTTTTGAGTATGGTTTGGGTGAAGAGGTGGGTTTTGCCAGCATATGAGGGAGTCGGAAGGGTTGGGTATGAAGCTTGTAAGCTGTAAGCACTTTGCACTATAGAATGCTTTCTACCAATACAAAGAACCGGGGTGTAAATCAACACCTGCATTTCGTGGACAGTCTCATATGTGGAGGTAGCTTGACAAAGTAGTTCTATGATGAGACGGCGGAAAGATATTATCTGTATTTACTAGTAATTGTTATCTCATCTTCACCAAAGGCGGTTTGCGCATGCAAGTAGTCTGGTGAGTAACAGCTAGTTGTGTGGTATGAATATCCCTGACCGCCAGTAAAACGGGTGCCACCATACCTATCATCTGGGGAGGTCGATCCAGTTGAGAAGCTGGGGAATGCGGGTGAGCGGTTCATCTGTGTGGGGGTGAATTGCATTGCATCGCGTTTACCATCATGTGATGGTCGCGTGCGGGCCTAGAAGTTGGAGATGACCATCTGTGCGTGTGATCTAGGTAGGTGCTAGTATAGGAGTGAGCAGGCGGCGTTAGCTCCAGGCCAGCTTCGTCTTGGCCTAGAGACAAGTTGAACATGACGAGGTTGCGAGGCTTTTTGGTCGGAAACTTCCTGATAATTGCTTCGTAAACGACACGGCGACTTTTACAGAGCAAGGTTATGACCGGGACGGAGGGTCGCCGGGCCTGCGCCAGGACCCGGGCCACGCCGCTAGTTTATTCAGCACATCACGGACGGACAACACGTCGGTACGTTAGGTAGCAGACGTTGGAAGTCAGCGTCATCATCCATCCGTCCTCCTCGTCCCGTCAGCACCGGCACCAGCCCGCGCGGAAGAAATCAAAGTCTCAAGCCACCATACCATACCAATACTGGTCAAGCATCCTGAGCAGACAACATCTTCAATCCAGCAGCCACTTCATTATCCTAGGTGTCCAGGTGTCCACACTCCGACTTCCTTTTCTGCCTGCCTACCTGTCTCAGGTACTAGCTCCACGCGACCAAGACACCCCGTCCACTCAAGGCACGACCAAGCGCCCACTCCGCTGCCACTGATCCGAGCCGAGTGGCCAGAAGCTCCAGCGCCTTGCCCACCTAGGCAGGGAACCCCCTAAAACGCCCCCTAAGAGCTCCCCGCCCCGGGTCCAGCGCCCGCCAAGCGCCAGAAGATCCTCCCTCCATCGTCTATCCTACCACGGGACAATACGAAAGGCTCCATGCCCAATTCCCCATCATGCCCCCTTCTCGTCCCCAGCTCATCGACACACCATCATCGTCATCTACGTCCTCTTCGTCCTCGTCGTCCTCGTCGTCCTCTCCGCCCTCCCCTGCCATCCTCTCCTCCGACTTCCCCGTCGCTTCTCTCCCCAGCTCCAACCGCGACGCCATCTCTAGTCGTTCGCAATTCATACCGCCTCCCTTGACAGCCACGACTACTTCCACTACTGCCACAACCACCCCTGGCCGGTCCACGATCACCTCGAGAACTCCGCCAGCTTCATCGTCATCGCCATCATCAGCAGCACCGCCACCGCGAGCAGCAGACATAACATCTCGAGCTGGCCAAGCGGCAGCCGGCCCGTCGTCCTCTGCTGTGCGGTCCCTCACCGACGACGAAACCGACGACGACATCGAGATGGAGCCCATCACCGGCCATCGCCGCCGCCGGAGCAGCCTCATGAACCCTGTCGGTGGCCAACCTGGCCCCTCCAGTAGGTCGCGCACCCCCAATGCCACTGGGCGAAGTGCGCTTGACGATGCCAAGATTTCTGAGGAAAGCGCTGGTGCCGATGGCTTTGCGGCTCGCCACAATGATTCGGGAAACGAGAGCTACACCGACGAGGATCTGCAGGATGACGAAGAGACAGGCTTGACGACACGGGGAAAACACAGAAAACAGAAGAAACGTCGGAGGCACACCCAGTTGGACCAGCGCATTGCTAGAGAGAAAAAGAACAACCTCTCCGCCGAGGAGCGCAAGGAGGCTGACAAGGATGTTGTCAAGAGATTGGTCGTTAATGGTGTATTGATCCTGCTCTGGTACCTCTTCTCTCTATCCATCTCCCTGGTACGTCTGGATATATATCCTTCCACCGATGGCACCCTATCGCCTGGTGCTGTGTTCAACGCCGATGAGTTGGGCATGCTAACATTACAACCACTAGTACAACAAATGGATGTTCGACAAGGATCGTCTCAACTTTGCCTTTCCTCTCTTCACCACGTCTATGCACATGGTGGTGCAATTCATCCTCTCCGGCCTCGTTCTCTTCTTCGTGCCGTCTCTACGGCCGAACCATGGACGTAACTTGGACATGTCCGAGTCTAAGCCTCCTGGTATGACCAAGTTGTTTTACATCACTAGGATTGGGCCATGTGGCGCTGCTACAGGCCTGGATATTGGCCTGGGCAACACATCTCTCAAGTTTATCAGCCTCACGTTCTACAGTATGTATTGCCGTTCTTCTAGCTCTAAGTATATCCATCATCATGCTAACTTAACCACCCAGCCATGTGTAAATCTTCCTCCCTCGCCTTCGTTCTCATCTTCGCGTTTCTCTTCCGTCTAGAGGTTCCTACCTGGCGCCTCGTCGGCATCATCGCAACCATGACCCTCGGTGTCGTTCTTATGGTCTTCGGCGAGGTCGAATTCAAGCTTGGCGGCTTCATGCTCGTCATCTCTGCCGCCTTCTTTTCGGGCTTCCGCTGGGGCCTTACGCAGATCCTCCTCCTCCGCAACCCCACCACCTCGAATCCCTTCTCTAGTATCTTCTACCTCACGCCCGTCATGTTCTTCGTCCTTCTTGGACTTGCAATCCCTGTAGAGGGCTTCGGTAACCTCATCGAGGGCTTCAAGGTTCTCAGCAATGAGTGGGGCGCCGTCCTTGCTCCTCTCTTTTTGCTCTTCCCCGGTTGCTTGGCCTTCTGCATGACCGCGTCCGAGTTCGCCCTGCTGCAGCGCACATCGGTCGTTACCCTTTCTATCGCCGGCATCTTTAAGGAGGTCGTCACCATCTCCGCCGCCTCTCTCGTGTTCCACGATAGACTCACTATTATCAACGTCGTTGGCCTACTCACAACACTGATCGCCATTGTTGCGTACAACTACATTAAAATAACCAAGATGCGCCAAGACGCTCAACACGACGTCCACGATCGCCACATTCACGATGATGACGTCTCCATCCGGAGCCGCACCAGCACCAGCAGCGATGCGAATGTGGACCGGGACGACGGCCCCGAGGAGACCGCTGGGCTGCTGCGCCGCAGCGAAGACCGACATGACACTTCCGTCACTTCCGATGGTGACTTGGAGCCGTTAGTAGAGCCATTATCAACCTTGGACGAGCACAAGTCTCGTCGATCTGACTGAGCATTCCCTTGGCGTATTGTTTTTGGAACAAGTTCCATTTTCCCTATCATAACTCATCAGGCGCAACGCGTCCTTGATTTTCATTTTGTATTAGTAGACTAGGCATCATGTGAGATATAACGGACGGCACCGATACATGGAGGGAGGCAGGTCGCATCTGGGTAAGCAACTATGTACAGACAGTGACGGAAAGACAGGTCAACATCACACCGGTTGGACAGCGTGTGGATTAGAGAGTCTGGCATGCTTTTAGCTCATGCTCAGCACCACTGAGATACCCAATACTAGTTACGCTACAAAGATCTTGGATGTCACTTCTTCTCTTGCCTATTCACGTTGATGCGTGTCTAAGTTGGTGGTGCGGCGTATGTGTTTCTTGATTTCATTATGCAGGTACTTCTACTGAATTCTGCCAATGCTGTGCAGCCTTTTTGCATCTTCTTGGCATCATTCTTGCAACTGTTTAGATTATACTCTTTGTGGCCGGGTATGCCAGAACCTGTCCCAACGCCAAACACCACTAGACAAAACAACCAATTGAGCACCATTTTCAAGTGTCCATCTAACCCAACAACTTCAATCCGTTCTTGGTCTTCTGTCCGGGTTTTGTCACTCCACCACCACCGACGGGGCCTAGGCTGGGCTCGTAACCACCACCACCAGCACCTCCGCCGCCGTTGCCGCTCCCGCCCTTTTTCTTGTTGTGCTTCTTGCCCCGATCCTTGTCCTTTGCGTTGGTGACCTTGATCTCGGTGTTGGCCTTGCGAACGATGACTGGGTGGCTCTGGATGTACTTGCCGTTCATCTCCTTGGCGGCCTGGAAGAAGTCGTCGGCGTCGCTGAAGCTGACGAAGCCAAAGCCCTTGGACTTGGCGGTGCGCTTGTCGCGGATGACACGGGCCTTCTGGACGGATTTCCACCGCGCGAAGGCCTTGTGCAGGGCTTCGTCGGTCGTCTCGCCCGCGAGGTTGCCCACGAAGAGGCGCAAGTGCGAGGGGTCCCACTCGAGAAGAGAGTCGTCTGTCCATTTCTTGCCGCCGCCCTCGCGGACGACGGTCTTCTTGCGGTCCGTGGTCGGCACCACGGTGGGCTGAGGTTCGGGCTTGGGCAGTTCGGTGCCCAGCTTGACGTCCTTGGGATCCCTGCTCACGTAGGCGCTCTGCCACTGCGCGATCTGGGCCGCCATGTCCGGGTCGTAGTCGTTGCCCCCGGTGCCGGGCATGGGGAAGGGGTTTTGGATCTGAGGTGCGCCGTAACTCTGGGGTGCGCCATAGCTCTGGGCGCCATAGCTTTGGGGTCCGTAGCTCTGCGTCTGCTGCGGCGGCTGGGCGTAGGATGTCACTCCGCCGGGGGCGGCACCGCTGGGGTAGGAGGAGTATGACGGCGCGCCATACTGGGCGGTGGGCGCGGCGGACGGGTAGCTCGAGGGCCCTGCGTAGGATGGGGGTGCGTTCGCGTACGAGGGCGTGGCGGGCTGGGCCGCGGCGTTGAAGGCTGGTTTGAAACCCGACTTGGAGGCCGGGGGCCTGGCGGGGAGGTTGTTGATGCCTGGAGGAGGAGGGTACGCCATGATGAACAGAGCGACAAAACAAAGACGGATGCGTCTGTGGTTGTGTGTGAGAACGTACCGTGAGCCGAGATGCTGCTCAAAGTTCCTCTCTTGAGTTGGCTACGCGCGCTTCCAATGCCTGTTGCGGTGATGATGCTGCGATGCTGGTCGATATTGCGGAGAGCGAGTGGCAATGTGGGTTGCAGAAGTGAAGATGGAGTTTGGTTGGTAGTCAGTCTTGCCAGCCCAGCCTGCCTACGAACTGCCCAGCCTCGGCGGGCGCCCACAAAATTTGGGCCTAGCTCGGTGAGCGGCGAGGCGCATGTCACGTGCTTCCGATCTTTTGGCCATGCATGTTTCTCCCATCTGCGGGCAACCAACCTCCCATCAAGGCGGGGTGAGCAAAGCAATGTGGAAACGTACTTTTCCATGTGGCGCGGAAAAGCTCATTGCATATCGCAGCGTTGTTATTCACCCATGCACGCGAATATTGTTGCTCCGCGGATAGATTACGAGGAGACGTTGGGCTGATGTTTGCGGCAAGAGTTTCCCTACTGATACCATCCTTCCCACAACATATTCAAGTCCGAGACCTCACTTACTAGTTGCTTTGTTTGCCGGTTTGCTAAGCGGTTCAGTCAGGCCTGGGAGACAAACTGGCTGGCTGGGGACGGAACGAAGGGGAAAGAGGGGAAGAGGGAGGAAAGAATTCATTTCAAATCAAGACTGGCCGCGGAAGTTCCGATGCGTCTGACGAGCGCACGGCGTGGGTGAGCAATGTCCGCATGAAGCTGCTTTTAACCTGGACCTGTCGGACATTGATATTGACACTTGACGTTGGGGGCGGGGCCTGCCGCGGAGTTTGCGGTGTCCGAGTCGGGCAGGTTTTGGAGCTCCCTCGCTCATCAACAAGGCGTTAAGATAGCAAGGCGTCAAGACGTCGCGACCATGGCGGTCGTTGCTGGACGAGGACCAGAGTCGATTGGTCATGAGAAAGACAAATCCCCCGCCTCGGCGGAGGGTTCCAAAGATACTCTGACACTGGAGGCCAGAGTCGGCGGGGGTCGAATTGGTTAGGAAAACAAGACGGTTTAGACAGAAGCCATAGTTCTGGCATAACCGTTTCTGACTGAAGAGGCTCTGACCGGAAAGAGGGAATTTAGGCTTTGGGCTTAAAGGGTTGAAGACTAAGACGTCCATAGACATCTCCAGAGTCGTCCCTGCATCTCACCCGCCTTTCCTCATCAAGCAGCCGCCTGCATGCAGCATATTGGCGGTTGCAGTGTGTCTTTGCCTCGTTGCGCTCGGCGAGCGACTTCGGACGTTAAGGCTGGGATGCATGAACTCGGCGCCTTCGCCGCGCCGCCGCATCATTTTCCGGATTTAACCCCGGTGGAGCTCCCCTCCTTCCACTCCACTGGCCGAGGTGAGTTGCGAGTCTCCCACGTTCCTAGGCTTGGGCTTCAAATGCTCAGCGAGGTGTGCGGCCTTTTTTGGCCCCTCCTCGGACGTCTCGGTTCGCACTCGCGAGAAAGTCCCCAGTTAACCAAGTCCGCCAGAGGCTCAGGCGCGCGTTGGGGCTCGGGCTACTGTCCGACTGGGGACTCGATTGGCACGGCAGTGGCAAGGCGGCGGCGGAGACTCCATTGAAGAAGCCCCAACGGGCCAACAATCGGCGGCCTGGCTCCGGCGGCACGGCGGGAGATACAGAATCAGAACCCCAGGAATCCCAACAGGGTAAACCACGGCGTTGCTGGTGCAGTCGTCAGGCCGCGTGCGCCGGACATACGAACACCGGGCGTCCCATGCTAGGTGTAGTGGGCAAATCTTCCCGCCCCTCCAAACCCCTCCAACCCCTCCAACCAGTGACGACCATCTCCTCGGTCAGTACGGAGTAGCGCAGGAGAATTGGCCGGCGGGATCATCGGGACGGGGCTGGGTTTGCAGATTGCTGATTGCAGATTTTTCTTCTTCTTGGTTTCATAGGGATAGGAGACAGCCACGCCGCGCCGGAAATTCGGCCTGTATGAAGGACGAAGATTTGGGGTTCTGTTGGACGCAGGCTCGATTCCTAAGCGAGACACGGCGACTACGCAGCCGGTCACCATTTCTAAACCGCTCAGGTTTCGCTTGACTCACGGCATCGCTCCGGGCTTCACAAGTCCGTGATCCGGAGATGTCATGGAGAGGGGGAGGGAAATCCGTCTTAAGCTAGGGTCCAATAGGGATCCGACTGAGGGTGCGAATGGGGGGCCTGGAACTCGGTCCGTGGCGGCTGGGCACTCGCTGTGTAGTAGCCTTGTCTGGCACTGCACTAGGGCGGCGGGAGGGGGATCAGTTATGATGCTGGTGACGGACATGCCAGCAAGGGTGCTGGACGCAGTAATGCAATGCTGTGTCTCGTTTTTGCATGAGTTTGACTTGTATCCGGACGGTTTGTCGAAAAAACGGCCGCTGGTGATGACTGTGCACAGCATCAGCAAACGCACCAGTATCAGCTTCCAGACGGCGAGGGCGCGACGCAGGGAGAGCAAAGATGAGGCAACAATTAACAAGCAACCCCCACCGTTTGTAAGCATCGAGGCAAACCACCCCCATCCTGGCAACCTGGGTGGTTGATGCTGGTCGTCAATGTGCTAGAATGTAAGAGCACCACCTTTTGGGGTCGTCGGCGCAGCGATGACGATAGTGGGAGCCCCGCCAATCACTGTGGGGCAATGGAAGCGGCGGGTGCCCGCTTTTTGCCTTGGCGTGGCCTGGGGCCAAACCAAACCTGTCGCAGCGATGAGTTTCCCGTGGCCCAAACTCACTCAACTGTGCTGGAACTGCGCTGTAACAGGGCAAGCAAGGGTCAGAGTCGCCGTGCAAGTCGCCGTGGCCTTGGCTGTGACCTTAGGTACTTAGCTAATTAGCCCGGCCGTACAATCACTGCCCGTCCGTTCGCCGTAACCGTGTCCGTCGCCTGCTTGCGCTCCCGTCGCCGCTCTTACCCACGAGTACTGAGTACCACCTACGTAAGTACGTAGGTCTAGGTATATTTCTCCTCCCTCCCCTCCTGAGCCATTCATATTTCTCTCGTGAACCCTCTCCTCCTCTACTCTCTCCTTCTCTTTTTTTTTTCTTCCTCCTCAAACCTCCCATCCATCGCATTCCCCTCCTCAACCAACGCCGACTTCATCCAAATTTCGCCCATCATGTCTGGCCCCGTGTAAGTCCATCCCTCCATCTCCCTCCAGCAGCTTTCTCCCCCTCCCCATCACCCCTCCTCCTCATGTCGCGGGCTTTTACCCCACCACCCCGCCCCAGCATTCTTGTCGCTGCTTCCGGCATCCATGCCTCAATTCGCGCACGCTGAGCGCTGCAAATCGTGAGCTGTACTCGCGGTGAGCATGCGTCTCGGCTGCTGGCGTCGCCGACCGCGCTGAGGAAATCCCCCGTTGTGGCACGCGGCTCACGCTCTGAGGCAGCGCCCGCCTTGCTAACATCAAGCTCGGCGGCGCCCAACACCCCACCTCCGCCTCAACCTCGTCTGGCGCGACTCAAGATGCGAAAAATGCTGACTCTGTTCCAAGTGCGGATCTGGGCCTCATCGGCCTTGCTGTCATGTAAGTCAAATACCTTCTTCGTTGACCTCTCGCCTTGTTTGCTGACGGTTCACGCAGGGGACAGAACCTCATCCTGAACATGGCCGACCACGGCTTCACCGTTTGCGCCTTCAACCGAACCGTCACCAAGGTCGACCGATTCCTGGAAAACGAGGCCAAGGGAACCTCTGTCGTTGGCGCCAAGACCGTCGAGGAGTTTGTGAGCAAGCTCAAGTCTCCCCGTCGTGTCATGCTCCTCGTCCAGGCCGGCGCTGCTGTCGACGACTGGATCGAGAAGCTTCTGCCCCTCCTCGACGGCGGTGACATCATTATTGATGGTGGCAACTCTCACTTCCCTGACTCAAACCGTCGCTCCCGATACCTTGCCGGCAAGGGCATCCGATTCGTCGGTTCCGGTGTCTCCGGTGGTGAGGAGGGTGCCCGATACGGCCCCTCCATGATGCCCGGCGGTAACGAGGAGGCTTGGCCTCATATCAAGGACATTTTCCAGAGCATCGCTGCCAAGAGCGACGGCGAGCCCTGCTGTGAGTGGGTCGGCGACGAGGGTGCTGGTCACTACGTCAAGATGGTCCACAATGGCATTGAGTATGGTGACATGCAGCTTATTTGCGAGGTATGGCTCTCTCTCAACATCGTTATAAACTGCATGGTTGGTGCTAATTCATCTGTCCCAGGCCTACGACATCATGAAGCGAGGCCTTGGTCTTTCTAACAAGGAGATTGGCGATGTTCTGGCCAAGTGGAACAAGGGCGTCCTGGACTCTTTCCTGATTGAGATCACTCGCGACATCATGTACTTCAACGATGATGACGGCACGGCTCTCGTTGAGAAGATTCTCGACAAAGCCGGTCAAAAGGGAACTGGCAAGTGGACGGCCGTTAACGCCCTTGACCTGGGCATGCCCGTTACTCTTATTGCCGAGGCCGTTCTCGGACGATGCCTCTCCGCCATCAAGGACGAGCGTGTTGTTGCCTCCACCAAGCTGGAGTTCGTCAGCCGCACCACCAAGTTCGAGGGTGATAAGGAGCAGTTCCTCGAGGACCTGGAGCAGGCTCTTTACGCCTCCAAGATCATCTCGTACGCCCAGGGCTTCATGCTCATGCAGGAGGTCAGAAAATACTGTCTAATCTACTTACGTGTCGCAAGCTAATACGTTTTCGCAGGCTGCCAAGGAGTACAAGTGGAAGCTCAACAAGCCCTCTATCGCCCTCATGTGGCGCGGTGGCTGCATTATCCGATCCGTCTTCCTCAAGGACATCACCTCTGCTTACCGCAACGAGCCCGAGCTGCAGAACCTCCTCTTCGACGACTTCTTCAACAAGGCTATTCACAAGGCCCAGCCCGGCTGGAGAGACGTCGTTGCCAAGTCCGCCCTTTTGGGTATCCCCACTCCCGCCTTCTCGACCGCTCTATCGTGGTTTGACGGATACCGCACCAAGGACCTCCCCGCCAACCTACTCCAGGCCCAGCGTGACTACTTCGGTGCCCATACCTTCCACATTAAGCCCGAGGCTGCCAGCGAGAAGTACCCCGTCAACACTGACATCCACGTCAACTGGACCGGCCGTGGTGGCAATGTGTCTGCCTCCACCTACCAAGCATAAGAGGATAAAGACAAGACAATGGAGAAAGAAGAGTAGACATGCTAGAGAAGTCGGTGTGCCTGGTAACTGCGTCATACCAGTAGGCTTTTGAATAGGTACGCAGGGGACACTAGCTCTGCACCGGGTAATGGACTGGAAAGGCCGGGTTAAGAATGCTCAGGAGGAAACAAAGATTAAGAAATCCTGTAGCTCATTCGTAAAATACAAAAAATAACAATTCATGACGAGACGCCCTAATGTATCTTGTGGGTGTGTTGTTGCATCCGGAGGACTTGTGGCAAGGGAGGACTGAACAGGCGAGAATTGCTTTGAGTCCATCTACTTCGTACGTACTCCGTAGTGCCCCATAGATCACATGAAAAACGCTATGGCGGGAGTCGAGGAATTACACCGTGTGTGAAGCTTCCATGGCTTGGGGTGACAAGGCTCTCAACTAGCGCGTTATGGGTCCCACTTTTCGACGCCACCCTGCTCCGCGACTATTGGCCAGGCACCCACAGCCTTGTCGCGAGAAGTTTGGAGCCGCGCCAGGACATCGTCGCTTGCTCTTTCAACTACATGCCATCGCTCGTTGCGCCGCCCCATCCCGTCGCCACCGCCTGGCCCTTCACCTCATCGCTACCTGGTAAACGAGGTCCCTAACCACTTTGCCGCTCCCCGCAGGCGTCAATCGCGAGGCCTGACCTGGGAACACGCTGTTCTTCGCCGGCCGCGACAACTCGTCACCCGTCACCATGGCTCAACCCGATCCTAGCCAGGGCATCCCCCAGGACCTCGTATGCTCTGATGCCCACCGGACACCGTCGCAATCCATCACTGATCGTCCTCTAGATGCCCCATGTCCACCTCATTTCGTCCTTTCGATACCCGGCGATGCCCCGTCTCGACCTGAACGAGGTAGCCAAGTGGCTCATGAGCGCCCCCCAGGTCGCACGAGACCGAGCGCCCTTCTTCTGGACATATCTCGACAAGCCCACCGACGGCACGATCCTCCTGACGTGGCAGCCCCTGCAGCGTCTAGGCACCAACTTTGCGACCGATGGCTTCGTTTGGGCGCCTCCTGAGCAGATCTACAAGCATGACCTCGGCAACGGACTGGTAGGTTTGCGCAGGCCCGAATCGCTGACAATCAATGCTGACGGGGTGAAAGATGCTTGAAATCTACTACCAGAAAGCCGGCTACATCCCCGGTGAACAGTTCGCCCTTCACGCGCGACGACGCTTCCGACTGGTCCCCGTCCCTGGGCATCCCAACCCGCCGCAGCCAGACGTCAGCCTCTTCGTTGTGCATTACGGGCCTGCCGAGCCCAACGACCGGGTCCCCATCACCATGATCCCCTACGACGAGCGAGTCAACAGCATCATGCAGCAGCGACACTTCCTGCAGAGGGCTGGCCAGATCCGTCGGAAGGAGTTTATGCTGTCAGATCGAGTCAACTGGCCGACCATTCCAGACCCAACACGTCAGCAGGTCGCACCGCAGATGGTTCCCCGAGGGGTCCCTCAACAAATGGCATATCCCCCCCAGCTCCCCCAAGGGCCTCCGGCCAAGCGCGCTCGGCACTCTACGAGTCAAGGACAGCAGGCAGCTGTCCCGGGTATGCCTCAACTGGATGCTGCTTTCGACGATGAGGAGGATGTCTCGCGGGGCGACATGTTTGACCACCTTACCCCCCGAGAGATATCCCTGAGTCGGTACCAGCAAAACCACGAGTGGATGGAGGAGATCCTGTCGTCGCCTTATAGAATAAGCCAGATCACACCCGCAGATCTCAACCTGGGCTTCAAGGGCGAGCTAGCTTCCTTGACTGAGGGCATTTTCCCAGCGCAGGCCGGAGATGCTTTCAGCTCGTTGCCCGAGAAGCCATACATTGGCCGCCTGGATGCTGGCCAGGCTGACGAGTTCCGCAAGCGCGTTAACCAGCACATCGAGTCGACCAAGGCCGAGATTGAAAAGATGCAAGCCGCCCACGCCGAAGCCCTTGCCAAATTCAAGGAGAGCTCACTTCTGAATGTCAAGGAGAAAGAGCTGC
The DNA here is from genome assembly GCA_001305505.1 of Neonectria ditissima. NCBI lineage: Eukaryota > Fungi > Ascomycota > Sordariomycetes > Hypocreales > Nectriaceae > Neonectria > Neonectria ditissima. The sequence continues at coordinate 2,868,239 of LDPL01000172.1, forward strand.
GAGGTGTGGTTGAGAGCACCGGGGCCGAGGTCTGGAGAATTGAGGGTAGGTCAGACCCCCACGATGAAGACGCAGGGCCCCGTCCGACTACGAAGAAGACGATTGATGAGATTGTTGCGGAAGTTGAGAGCTCCACCGGCCTCAAGGTAGACGCAAAGTCATCGATTTCCCGTGTTCAAGAAGGCGGCTTCCAGGCTCCGGAACCCGCAGCGGCACCGACTACGCAGCTGTCGCGACAGGCTTCCCAAGCCGGCTCGCAAGCCAGCGGCGTCCTGGTCGAATCCGATGTCGACATGGGAGGCACCGTGGCTGGACTGCTAGACCAGATGGGAACAGGGCTCTCAGCAACGTCTACCCCCGCAAACAGCTTCCCGACACCCCAAGCTCAGCTATCGGCCGCCCGCTCAGGCACGGCCACTCCCTCCAACGCGAATGTTCCGTCACCTGCTCCTCCGCACCCCTCTGCTCAACGAGCGATCGGCGGTGACGACATCGCCATGGGCGGGACCGAACAGCCCTTGAGGGAGTCGATCAGAACAGCACCTGACCAAGGGACTGGTAGTGGAGACTGGGTCGTAGTCCCCAAGGGTGGAGCAACCCCGGACCCGAACGCCCCTGCGGCCGGATTCGCGACCGGATTCGCAAGCACAGTCGCAAGCGCGTCGGCTGCGGAGGACGGCGAAGCAGCCAAGCAGGCTCTTACGTCTAACAAGCCGTTGTCAGCCGCCGCAACGCCGGCCGTCACGGACGGTGGCTCAGGGTCATTCGATCAAAACGACTTCAGTTCTCTGGGCGACCTCGACTCGGCTGGAGATGCTCTGGCCGGCTTTGATGGCCCGACGTTGGATGGGTCTGCGGGCGAGCTCGGCGACGGTCTAGATCTCAACATGGATATGGAAGACTCGGCCTTTGGCGACGCCTTCCACGGCGTCGAAAGCTCGGGTACTCCGGCTGAGGGGCAGGGGCAAGACATGTAGGATGGTCATGGTCCTTGGCAAGACGCCGCAAAGCAGTAATGGAGGTAGAAGTGGCACACACGTGGCACGCACAGCACGAGTTGACACTCTGGAATCAAAGGGACGCGACTCGCACTGCTGGGCGATACCACGACGGGGCGGTCCCGGGTGATGCTGAAACGATGGAGAATGGCGCGGTGTGTCAAGGGTCGTCTGTCTTGACGGCCGACACGGTTGTGTTTATTAGTATTATGTTTGGCCATTTGTACGAGTCGTTTTTTCGATTGCTGTACCTAGTTTTCTGTAGAATACTGGCTGGGGAAATTTGAACATTTGGGTTTTTTGCCTTTTTTTGGCCGCTAGTTTGGCGTGATGGCCGGGTTCCCAGTGATGCAAAAGCACAGGGGAGATGATAGCAAAGCGTCTCCTGTTACACTTACCTGGAACTCTTATGCTTAAGTGCTGTCTTGAACCAGACGAAACAAGCCGGTTTGATCGTCGTCCCAGCTCAGGGGTTGCGCTGTCTCAGGAGTCGCCATCCCTCTTCTGGCCGAAACGCGCCCTCGGAGAACGGCTCACATGCCAAGAAACATAATTGTCGCAGCGAACGGAGAAAAGAGTCCTCCAGACCTCCCATGTCGTGGATCGGCCGCGGAGATTTGTTCGGTCTTCCGGTGGTGGAGGACGTGTTGCGACTTGATTCTTCTTGGGATGGCGCCTCGGCCGTTTTCCAGACTTGTTTATACCTCGTTGCTGTCGTCGTCGCTGTTTTGTCTAGTCAACTGTGGTCTTCTTAGCTTTGTTTAATCCAAGCTGCTGGACAGTATTGTTTGCCATCTTTCTTCCTCATTTGCATGAGCTGGGGCGCGCGAGTGCGGGTGAAGACCGAAACGTTGGCGCTGGTCTCCATCGCGCCGAGCTTTGATTCCATCTCGGGTCATTGTTCTTACCCTTTTCGTTGTTCTTATTCTTCTTCTTTTCTTCTCCCTCTCCCTCTGTCTGACTTCCACTATGAATACATCGTTGAGACGGGTGGTCACGGTGATCGGTGTATCGACCGCGGCGGCCCAGTTGATCAACACATCTCGCCCGGTAAGCAGTACCTCTATCAGCTATGTACTATGTGACTGACGAGTTCAAGATCACCAGCACAGATGAAGAAGCTCCTCAAATTGCTCTCCCCTTTGAGACGGTGTCGTCTGGAACCGGAGCCGTTGCGCCCGCCCAGGGTTTATTACCACCGCTTCACAATGCCGCAAGCCACTCCGAGACTCAGGGCGCTATCCTCTTGACGCGAACTCATGGGACGACTACGTTGAAAGAAGAGGAAATATCATCAATAACCTCCGCAGCAAGCGTAGTTGACGACTTGGTCGGAGGTAGCAGCAGCAGCTTAACGTCGGTAAGAAACCTACTAATTTCCGAAGATACAACAGAGCATACGAATGCTAACTTAAGTATAGGTGGCGAGTATATCTGCCACGGCTGTCATTACTGGCGGTCTCGGCGGCAACGACGACGATGATGACGATAGCGATGACGACAGTGATGATGATGATAGCGACGACGAAGACGACGACGACGATGGCGACGACGAGGATGAAGAAGAAAATGAAGATGAAGAGGAAGAGGATGAAGAGGAAGAGGAAGAGGAAGACAATAAAGAGGAAGACGATGAAGAGGAAGACGATGAAGAGGATAAAGAAGAGGACAAGGACGACTCCTCAACGACTCCAGCTGGGAACCTGCCAACAACACTTGCCAGCATCACACTCAGCCCTGGAGATGCAGCTGCTCAGACTTCAGCAGCCGCATCCGATGCCACTCCAGACGCCTCGTCAATAGCCTACCGACAGACTCCGAGCGTTTTACTTGGGGTAATTATTCTATCTACCGGGGTCTTCCTCATTGTAGCATTCACACAAGACACATTTGATCCCAGCCCCTTTTTGGGCGTTAGCACAGAGTTATTCAGCGACGGCGTTTGGAAATGGTCAAATGATTGACAGTATACCATTTTGTATAGTAAGACAGAAATTACATTGCTTCCATCATTGTATAAACTCAAACGGGGATATCCAGAAACGAGAGATGCTGATACCAAACCAATGCTTACAGTCTTAATTCCATGAAATGTCCTACAAAAACCCATTCAAAGTAACCAAAAAAACTAGGGCATACCAGCCCGGATGTTGTCGTATACACTCTTTGGGTACGACAGCATGTTCAAACTCATGTCAAGACCACCCAGATTGCCGGCCACGGTGCGGACGATGCTATCGGAGCCTGTTTTGTCGCCGCTGGCCTCCCAATAGACGGCACCGCCAAGGCCCTTGGTTTTAATGTAGTTGGCCTTGAGCTTGGCTGTGGCAATGTTCTCGTAGGTGACGAGCTCCTTCTTGGTTTCGTCGTACGAAAAGACCGAGATGGCCTGGGTGCTGACCTTGGTTCTGGTGTTGGGACGCGGAAGATCGCGGTAAAGGTAGATGCCGTTATCGCCACCGACGCCGCTGAAGGGCTTGCCGAGACCGGCCGTGTTGGTAAAGGACCGGCCGTACAGGGGCATGCCCAGGACGATCTTGCTGGGGGCGATGCCCTTGGCGATGTAGTCGGCGACGGCCTGGTCGGTGTTGAAGGGCGTAGCTTTCGGGACGGCTGTGGACTTATAGACGTTGGCCTGCAGGCCCGACAGGGTGTCCCATGACCCGGCGTAGTCGTAGGCCATGAGGTGCCAGGCGTCGACGTAGGGGTCCATGCCGGCCAGGTTCATCGTGTTGTAGTGGGCTGGGCCGGCAGACGTGGCGATGGTGATGATGAAGCGATAGTTGAGGCTGCTGGCCGTGGAGTAGGCGTCGAGGGCGGTGCGGATCTCCTTGAGCAGGAGCACGTAGTTGTTGGCCTCGACGCTGTCGACCGGGTACTCCCAGTCGATGTCGATGCCGTCGAAGCCCCAGTCGGCAAGCAACTTGACGGCCGACGAGGCGAACTGCTTGCGAGTGGCGCTGGTGGCGGCGACAGGGGCGAACTTGGACGAGTAGGTCCAGCCGCCGATGGAGAGCATCGTCTTGAACCTGCGGTTCTGCTTCTTGAGGAGGAAGAGCTGCTTGACGCAACCGTAGGCGTTGTTCCCGGAGTCGCTCCAGGAGTCGGTGCTGTAATGCTTGTCGATATCAGACCAAGTGTCTGAGGATTTGCTATGGCGTGGGGTTGGTTCAGTAAAGAGTAGGCTCTGGGTAGTTTATGGTGGGCAGGCCACTTACACGGTACCGTCGGAGGCGATATCCAAGAAGGAATACAGGAGGTGCGTAACCTTGTCGGCTGGGATCTGCTGAGGCTGATAGTCTGCGCCATAGACACCCCTGGGATTCCGTTGTCAGTGTCACGGTCGGTTGCATCCATCAACTCTATCAACTCACCAGTTTGTAAAGTACAGGACATTTCGCCTCTGCAGCGCGCGGGTCTCGATGGGTACAGAGTCAGCCCAATCCGTGTCGATCAAGTCCGTAGTGCCCTTGTCGAGAGCCGAGTCCCTGGGTAGAACGACGGGATCAACGGACGATTCCAGGCTCGTGGGAGCAGCCAAGTGGTGGACGACTGTGGCAACGGAGACGGCAGTGACGGTGGAGGTGACGAAGCGGATCTCGTGTCGGTGTCGAGGAACGGCGAGGACGCTCTGCGCCAGGAGAGGCGCGATAACGAAGAGTAGCCGGAGCATCGTTGGTGCCATGGTGAGATGAAGAGGAGTGTATAGCGGATGAGAGCTGGATGGGGTCGGATGCCGGTCCAGGAAGCAGGCGCGTTGCGGGCTTCTTATCGGAAGAGCAACGGCGGCTGTCCCAAGCCTGGAACCTGTTTCGCGGTACTCCTCGTGGTCAACAAGACAAGACAAGGCGCAGAGCACAGAGTAGCGAGGACGATTCTCAGCCAGTCTTGAGCCTGGAACGAAGATGCTCGAGGAGGGCTGGGAGGGGAGGGGGAGGTCACGGAGAGAGGTGCAAGTGTAGCAACCACCGCTGAGAATGCTGACTAGGAGATGGAGGAGGGGAGCCCTCGGATGACGCGTGTTAGAGCATAGCAAGATGAGATTCAATGATCAGAGAGCGTGTGCTTGGTGTCGTGTGAAGCTGAGAGAGGTGGACAGGCTTGAGGCAAAGGCAACAGGAGTAGCAAGACAGCCAGCCATTGGCGCCAGATTCCAACGCCGACAAACACGGGGATCAGCAAGGAGCCTCGAGAGCAGCACGTAGCAATTCAGTAGCAATTTTAGAGCAAGGTAATGAATAGCAGCCGCATCCAAGCCGCCGCCGCCTCTCTCCACTTGGGACAGGGAGAGTCATCTCGAGGTGCTGCCAAAAAAAGAAACGTGGGCGTGGCTTCGGGCGGGTTCAGGAATGATGCAGAATCAATAGTGTCGGCGCTAGGACGGGACGCTTTGTTGGGTCTGGGATCGCGGGAAGAGCTCGAGCCAGCAGCTTGTCTTGGGTTGCGTGTGTGCTGTGGAGGTTGAAGGTTGAAGGTTGAAGGTTGAGTGAGGGTTGAAGGATGAGGTTGAGGGATGTGTAGATGTGCACGGATAGTGGAAGGCATCATCTGTCTGTCTGGCTGGACATGGTGATTCGTCGTGGATGCGTGCATCACTCGGGTCGGCTATCTGGCGTCTAGACTGAGAATAGTCTTTGGCGATCTGGTTCATAAAATCCTATATCCATGGCTTTCTTATCTAGTCTCCAAGTCTATCTTTCTGAACCATCTTACAGCCCAGCTAGCCACCGTCTGTCTCACGCGCTTGACTCCTGCTATAGTGGCACCTTAGGTAGACTTCGCTAAAGTGCAAAAACCCAAATCGCGAAATCGTAAATCCAGAATCCACCCGCATATAGCCTAGACTGTATACAAGTTGTAGATTATATTAAGATATCTCTAAAAAATTCAAATTAATTAATTTAATATTAAGGGAGGCTAGTCTTTACTTTACTAGATATCTTATATAAGTCTTATATAAGATATCTAGCTACTAACTTAGAATACTATAAGAAGGTATTAGCTATTATCTTAGGCTAGCTAGTTAATCTAGCTAATACTTCTATATAAAGCTATAAGGGCTAAGGCTTTATAGGCTATATAGGGGAAGATACTTATATATATAAAGAAGTAAAAATAGTAATAGAAAGGTTTTATATATACTTAATCTAACTTAATAGGATTACCCTTAGTTTCTTCCTTATCTAGCTAAATTAGCTTTAATATAGATAACCCTAGTATATCTTTAAGTAGAGAGATTAACTAAGCTTAAGAACCTTAGTACCTACTAGAGCTACTATTATATATACCTTTTAGGGCTAAGGAGTCTCTATTAGAGTACTAAGTAGTATAATCTAGCTATTTGTAATTACTATAGTAGTTACTAAAGTAACTTAGAAGGTATATATAATAGGGGAAGGGACTTATATATAAGTCCTTATCTATATATATCTTACTAATATAAGATATATATAGAGTTAGGGTAAGAATACTTTAACTCTAGATAAGGAAGGTATTTATATATAAGTCCCTATAACTTATAATCTACTTAATATATATATAGTAAGCTAAAAACTATACTAAATAACTAGGCTAATTAAGGATACTATACTAGAGTGTATTATATATATATAGCTAAAGTTACTAACTACTTATATCTACCTATAAGAGGTAGAGCTTATAGAGTATATATATAAGACTCCTTAGTATAAACTAAAGATAAGTTAGTTCTTATATAGTATTAGAAGAGATATAGGATAAAGCTTATAAGTATATAAGGCTAGCCTTTCTTATTATTATTACTATTATTACTAATACTAATACTTACTTTAGTTAGTACTTTTAACTTATCTTATATAGGAAATTTAAAGGGGGGAGAAATATATTAGATAATATAGGGCTTCCTTAATAGGAAATCAATAGGTAATTAGATAGGTTACTAGGATAATAGGATATATCCAGGCTTCCTGAGGGGATTCAAGAGGGTATATAAACTCTTATTAGAAAAGAGGTAATACCATTGGATAGAGCGAGAAATTAGCTTTATAATGGTGTACTTATGTAATTAATTGAATAAGAGATAAGTATATGAGAGATCAATACAGATTTAGACAACTTGGGAAATCCCTCTCTCTTTATACCCTGATAACTTTGACCCTAATGGTCCAATTACAATACAAAGCATACCAATCTGTAGCCTAGACCTGGGTCTATGACATATTTGAATTCCTTGATAATTAGTTATAGAATAGATATGCAATTAATGATTTAGTGTAGCTGTTTCAGATGGGTATTATTACACGCTAAAGTATCATTGACACTATAACGCCAGAAGCGGAGCCACGAGGTACTACGGTCTCAGAGCAGAAGCAACAGAGCCACTACAGTCTCAGAGTAACTATGCTGATTGGGCATCACTAGCATGTATTACCCCACTCTAGACGACTAGAGTAGAAAGGGATAAAAGGAGCTTAGATAACTAGGAAGAATAGGGAGATCAGAGATTAATATATATTATAGTACTATTATACCTTTACTATAGTAACCTTACAGTAACCTAGTAGTCTATCTTATCTCTTTACTCCCTACTATAAATACTATCCTTAATAAGTTAATCTCTCTAAACCTATAAGTATAATAGACTATTAAAGAAGATAACTACTACTAATAACCCTCCTAGTATACTGCCTACCTCTTCGGGTTTATACCTAATAAGTAGTAGAGACCCTACGATTTCATAGACCTAAGATAGGTAACCTAAGAGTTAGATATTACTATTAAACCCCCTATTTAACTATAATCTTAACCCTCCTTCTAAGTATAATAATACCCTTATAGAAGAGATAGAGCTAAACCTTTACATTAAGAACCTATAGGCCTTATAGTGAATTAGCTGTAAGAGACACTAGCTTAAGCTAATTAATACTAGAATCACCCCTAACTTTAACCCTAATTATAAACTATAACCTATAAAGTAAACTCACTATAAACATAATATAAATATATAGTATACCCCTAACTATAATATTAGTAAGCTTATCTTAAAGACCCCCTGTTATAGTATAAAGTCTTAGACCAAATTAAGGATCTATCTTACTAATCTTAACAGCTAATTCCTTTTATATCCCTTAAGCTTCTATATAGACCTACTAAAGGTCCTACTTACTAGCAGCTATCTCAAAGGATCAGTTAAGCTACATTAGACTAGCTTCCTTAATAATAATTAATAAGGTTAAATCAATAAGATTATATAGAATGATTACCTTACTTAGGTCAAAGGGACTATCGATAATAACCCTACCTAATACCTTAAAATGACTATAAAGCTAGTATACTACTATATAAAGCTAGGCTAGACTATTAGGAACTTCCTTAACTACTATAAAGCTCTAGAAGCTAAGCTCCTAGACTGATTACCTAATTCCTACTGAGTCTACTCAGCGATTCATCGACTTATACTTACACTATAAACCCAGATAGTTAGCTATAAGATTCCTTCAACTTAGCAGAAGTTCATTAGCTCAGTCACCTAAGTAGAAACCATCCTTAGAAGACCTAACCCTAGCTATAGTAATATATACTTATTACCTACTTTAAGTACTACCCTAAATACTAACCCTACTAATACCCTAGCAGTTATACAGGTATCTTACTAGCCCTATAGAGGTATTATTATATACTATAAGTATAGAGAAGAAGGATACATTTCAATAAAGTACTTTAAGCCTAATTGTAAGATATATAAGAGTAACTATTATACTATAAACCAGTATCTAGCTAGCTATAACCCTACTATACCTATGATAGCTCCTAATAACATCTAATTTGTAAGCCTTAGAACCTAATAGGAGTCTAACCAGACCCTATCCCTGCTAACATATTAGACTATTAGAACCTAGATATGTATAGGGGGCTAGTAGAAAAGACTAAAAGGAAATACCTTAGTAGATATAGGGGCTAAAGTGAACTTCCTTTACCCTTACTGCTTAACTACTACTAAATAGAAGCTTGTTAAACCTAGTAAGGTCTAGATTAAAGGAGTTAACTAAGAAGTCCTTAAGAACTAAGGAACCCTCTAATAACTTATAATAGTCTATAATAGTATAGGGAAGGTAAGGATATATAAAGTCTACTTCTATATTACTATAATCTACTAGTATAGAGTAATCTTTAGAGACCCTTAGTTTTATAATATAGAACCCTAAGTCCTTAAGTAGAAAACAAAAACTTAGAGGTATAGTATACTATAAAGTAACATTAAGGTTATTATAAAGAAGAAGGAAATACATAAGGCTACTAAAGAATATATTACTACCCTTATAATTACTAGTAATCTATTAGATATACTTACCCCTATAATACTAAAAGGAACCCCCAAAGAGTTATAGTAACCTAGTAATAAGAAGCTAGTAACTAACTACCTTAAACTCTACCTAGAATTTAGAGATATCTTTAAGATAGAGAAAGTAGATCCTCTAATACTTAAAGGATGAATATATACTATTAACACAGAGGAAGGTAAAATACTACCATAGGGACCTATCTATAGTCTCACTGCAAAGGAGCTAGAAGTCCTCTAGGCTTACCTTACTGACATATTAGTAAAAGGTTAAATTAGATAGTCTATTAGCCTAGCTAGGGCCCTAATCCTATTCGTCCCTAAGAAAGGAGGTAAGCTATATCTTTATATTAACTATTATAGTCTCAATAAGATTACTAGGAAGGATAAGGCTCCTTTACCTCTAATCTATAAGATCCTAGATTAGCTTAGTAAGGTATAGATCTTTACAAAGCTAGACTTAAAGGATATATACTACTAGCTATATATCTACAAGGGAGACGAATAGAAGATAGCTTTCTACTACTACTATAGTTACTTCAAATACTTAGTTATACCCTTCGGACTAGTTAACACCCTAGTAATATTCTAAGAATATATTAATAATATCCTTATAGAGCTAATAGATATTATCTATATTATCTATCTAGATAATATCCTAATATATAGTAGTAATCCTAGTAAGTACTTATAGTATATCTATAATATTCTTACCTAGCTATAAGCTACTAGCCTATATACTAATCCTAAGAAATACGAATTTAACCTCTAACATATAGGCTTCCTAGGGTTTATCGTAAGTACTAAAGGAATCTATATAGAACTAGAATATATTAAGTGTATTATAAAATAGCTACTACCTTACTACATAAAGGATATCTAGATTTTCCTAGGATTTATAGGATTTTACTAATACTTTATTAAGAATTACAGTAAAATTATAGCCTCTCTTATAGACCTACTATATAGTAATAACAAAAGAACCTTCTAGCTAGATTACTATAAGTCTAATATATTTAAGTAGTTAAAATAGGTATTCTTAGAGGAGCCTATCTTTACCTACTTTAACCTTAGTGTACCTTTGAGGATTAAGATAGATATATTAGGATATACTATTAGTATAGTCCTATTATAGCTACAGTAAGGCTACTGGCACCCTATTGTATATATATCATATAAGCTAACAGGAGTAGAATTATAATATTCGACCCCTGATTCTAAGCTTCTAGCTATCAAGGAGGCCTTTCGCACTTAGAGGCACTATTTAGCCTATATAGATACCTAGATTAAGGTTCTAATGGACTATTTGAATCATTAATACCTCGCGATAAAGCTAAAGCTATTATCTAAGTAGGTTACTACACTTAATAACCTTTACCCCTTTGACTTTAAGATCATCTATTAGCCTAGAGTAAAGAACCTAGTAGATAGTCTATTAAGGCAGCCTAACTACTTTAATAAGGAAGTAGTAGATAGGGCTTAGATAGCTACTTTACTACTATTTCTTAGTAGATTTAAAGCTAAAAGGCAGGAGAGTAGTAGTAAGGTAGCTCCTAAAGTAGGCCCTAACTGTAAAATACTAGATACAAGTTTTATTTTTAATACTAGAGAGTAGTATAGTAATAGTATAGTAGCTCCTAAAGTAGGCCCTAACTATAGATTACTAGTTACTTAGGTAGATAATCCTCTTAGAGGAGGTAAATCTACCTATAGTTTTATATTAGTATATATAGTAGTAATCTCATAGAGCCCTAGGGGCAGTCTTATAGTAAGGTTAGTAGACCTTTACCTTAAGAGAGCTAATAAGCTAGGAATAGAGATTTCCTTAGCTATAGCTATATGAAACGCTTAAGAAGTAGATTCCTTTTATTAGAAGAAGTTACAGATAATTCACTATAAGACTATAGTAAAGAAGCCTATAAAGAAGCAAGGGGCTAAATAGTCCATCAGTAAGAATAGCCTACTTTATTATAGCTAAAGGATCTATATTCCCCCTAGTATACATATAGAATTATTAATACTAACATATAATAATCCTACTATAGGACACTAGGGAGTTAGTAAGAGTCTTAGAAGGCTATAGGTATAGTACTACTAGCCCTCGATAAAGAAGGATATAAAAGATTATATTCAGATCTGTATAACTTACTAGTAGACTAAGCCCTAGCTATATCAACCTTATAGCTATCTCACTTTACTCCTAGTACTAATTTAACTATAGGAAGAAATCTTAATAGACTTTATTACTAACTTACCCCCTATTACATAGGAAAAAGGCTATATTTCTAATAGTATCTTAGTTATTATTAACTAATTCATGAAATACTCCCTATTTATACTGACTTTAAAGTGACTTACTACTGAAGGACTAGTAACCTTATTCCTCAAGAGAGTCTTCTAAGACTATAGATTACCCAAAGGGATTATCACTAATTATAGCTCCCTCTTTACATCTAAGTACTAGAGAACATTCTATAACCTACTTATAACTAAGTAGCTACTTAGTACTATATTCTACCCCTAAACGGATAGTTAGACAGAGAGGCTCAATTAAACCCTTAAGTATTATATATAGTGTTTTTATAATTAGGAATAGACTAATTAGATTAATATACTCCTATTAGCCTAATATACCTATAATATAAGTAAGTACTTATCTATTAGTAAGAGCCTAGTGGAATACCTATAAGGATTTACCCCTTAAGGACTAGACTATACAGAGGAACCCTTACTAATAGTTAGTACCCTAGCTGAGTTATAAAGTATCCTACTTTACTAGTATTACAAAGTAACATAGAAGTTACTTAGTAATATTTATAAACATTAGGCTACCTAGTATAACTATAAGAGAGAGCTAATATTATTTAATATAGGAGACTTAGTCCTACTATCTATAAAGAATATTAAGATCTAGTAACCTAGTAAGAAGTTAGTAGATAAGTATATAGGACCCTACTAGATAACTAGATATATTAGAGACTATCATCTTACCTATAAGCTTAAGCTTCTACTATAATTACAGATATATAATGTCTTTTATATCTTAAACCTAGAGAAATAGAAGGGTAATAAACCAGAAGTAATACAGTAGTAAGATAACCCCTTTATCACTAATAATATCTATATTATCAAACGTATTATTATATACAAAGGATCTAAGAGTAACTAGTAATATCTTATCAAATAGGAAAGTTATAATAATATAAAGAGTTTATAGGTTAACTATAAAGACTTTATAGATAAGAACTTTATCATAGAGTATAAGCAGTAAATTTACAGTAAGGTAGTAAGGTAATAGGTCTAATATACAAATTAGATCGATTCTAAAAAATACCTAAAGGGTAGGGAGAGAGCATACTAGCTACCCTTAGTTATACTAGACTAGGTTAAGAACTCTAAAAAACAATTAGTAAACCTACTGTATACTACTAGCAGCCCCCTAGTAATACCCCCTATTACTCCTCCTCATTATTATTAATAGCTAGATTAAGATCCTAAGGGACTAAGTTAGGCCCTATGTAAAGCAGTAGTAAGGCTATACTAGAGACACTATAGCCTAGGTTCTCTGTAATATTACAGAGGGTATTAGTAATATCTAGCTATACCTACAGCTAGGTCAGCTCTAGGAGCTATATATATGCTACTACCTTGCTAGTAGTATAGGTAGTAGTAGTAGTAGTATTAGCGGTAGTAGTGTAAGCCTAGGTGTTCTTATCCCTAAACTTAAGCTAGTAGAGTAAGTATAAAGTAGGAATATATATAGCCTAAATAGCCTAAACCCTAGCGAGTTAGTAGTAAAAGTATAAGAGGACTAATAAATAACTTACTATAAGGTCCTAGTACTTAGCCTTAGTCTCTAGGAGACCCTTACTAGTAAGTACTATAAAGAGTTAGGCTAAAACTAGCTAGTTAGTATAAATAAGCTAAGTTATAGTAAGTTAGCTATACTATAGATATAAGTAAGTAAAGGGCAGAGTAACTTATTAGCTTATATAGCTTCCTATTCTTTATATAATAAGCACACTTAGAAGAGGTAATTATACTAAGGAGTTAGTAGGTAGACTACCAGTAAAGTCATAGTACACTTATAGCTAGACATAGGAGTATAGGAGGTTAAGGCCTCTATAGTAGTATTACTGCCCTTAGTTTAGACAGTCTTCCCTAGGTACCAGTGAGCAGTAGTATTAAGGCAGTGATGGTAGTAGCTAAGTTGTATAATATTAGCAGTAAACTAGGCAAGCTACTAGAGGCATAGGAGACTTACAGAGATATAATGAGAGATTAAGAGAGAGAGAGAGAGAGAGAGAGAGAGAGAGGCTATAGCTTGTTAGCAGTGATCTTATGGTAAAGCTAGCCTTAGAGCTAGGCTGGAAAGTTACCTATGAAGATAGTAATAGTAATAATGAAGGAAGGAAAAGCAGGGAAATCAGGGACTAGCTAAGTCTTTAAATACCCTATAAACCTATAGCTAGTTAGCTATAACTAACAGTAATAAATATAGCTTGAACAATAATCCTATTTATAGCTACCATATTGTAATTATTCTGACCTAATTTAGCGATAGAAACATAATATAGCTATTCACAACCTAATAGATAATCTAATTCAGCGAGTAGAATATAACACTACTATTTATAACTAAATATACACCTTACTTCCAGCTTAGTCAGAGTAATCTTACTGCCTCTTTTAGTAATAGCTAGAGACTAGGAATAATACCCTAATTATTAATATTATTACTAAGATCCCTATAACTACTTATAGCTAGGTTAGCTCTACCTTACTACTGAATTAAGTAAAGCTACTAGATTAAGAATAAACACTATATTAATTAACATTATCACTAAATTCCTTTATAGCTACTTACAATTAAGCGATTTCAGCTTAGCAGCCTAGTTAGGCTTAGCTGATAAACTCGGACTAAATATACTATAGGACTGTATTATACCTAGCATCTCTATAACTAATTACAGCTAGGTTAGCACCATTTTACCGCCTAATCAGGCAACTACAACAGGCCAAGGAACAATACAATAGTCACATATTAGTTATTAGCAATTCGCCAATAACTATATTCACAGCTACCTCACTAGAAGATTAAAGGCCTAGGGATAGGCCTTTGTAAGTAGGGAGGCTCTATTATACGCCAAAGTATCATTGATACTATAACACCAGAAGTAGAGCCACAAGGTACTACAGTCTTAGAGCAGAAGCGATAGAGCCGCTGTAGTCTTAGAGTGACTACGCCGATTAGGCATTACTAGTGTATATTACCCTACTCTAGATGACTAGAGCAGAAAGGGATAAAAGGAGCTTAGATAACTAGGAAGAATAGGGAGGTTAAAGATCAATATATATTATAGTACTATCATACCTTTACTGTAGTAACCTCATAGTAACCTAGTAGTCTATCTTACCTCTTTACTCCCTACTGTAAATACTGTCCTTGATAGGTATCTAGGAATATTAGGAAATCTCTAAATCGGTGATAATACGCGATTAGGCTGTATAACTAGTATAAGGGTAAATACCCTATATAGTATTTATATAGTACTATTAGTACTATAAAAAGCTATACTTATATAATATTATATAATATATTAGAGATAGTTAAAGTTTATTTTACTCTAATAGCTTCCTTTAAAGATATAATAGTTTATAAGTATATTATAAAAGTTTTTATACTTATATAAATTTTAACTTTAATATATTTTAGAGAAAAAATAAACTCTAAAGGTTATTATAGTAAGAGAAAAAATTAAACTCTTATTTATATTATTTAATTTCTCTATCTTCTAAGATAAAGAGATATAAATATTATATAGTTATAAAAATAAAAAACCTAATATATAGGAAAAATAATATATTATATTTTTAATCTTAGAAAACCTTTTTTTAGGATAAAACTAAAATCTTTTATTTAAAGGAAAAGCTTTATAAGCTATAAAAACCTTTATATATATTATCTAAGAGATAAAAAGTCTCTTAGTCTTATAAAGTCTATAGGACCTAAACTTTTTGTAAAAAAGTCAGCTATATTATCTTTACTTCTTATAGAAAATAACTTAATAGTTTCTTTTCTAATTTCTTCTCTAGTAAAGT